>CAXITT010000313.1:742284-756196 GCA_964033795.1 Lymnaea stagnalis | reverse complement strand
TGTGTGTACCTCGCGTAGATGAGACTCTGTCAACAATGTGTGTACCTCGAGTAGATGAGACTCTGTCAACAATGCGTGTACCTCGAGTAGATGAGACTCTGTCAACAATGTGTGTACCTCGAGTAGATGAGACTCTGTCAACAATGTATGTACCTCGCGTAGATGAGATTCTGTCAACAATGTGTGTACCTCGAGTAGATGGGACTCTGTCAACAATGTGTGTACCTCGAGTATATGAGACTCTGTCAACAATGTGTGTACCTCGCGTAGATGAGACTCTGTCAACAATATGTGTGCCTCGAGTAGATGAGACTCTGTCAACAATATGTGTGCCTCGAGTAGATGAGACTCTGTCAACAATGTGTGTACCTCGAGTAGATGAGACTCTGTCAACAATGTGTGTACCTCGAGTAGATGAGACTCTGTCAACAATGTGTGTACCTCGAGTAGATGAGACTCTGTCAACAATGTGTGTACCTCGCGTAGATGAGACTCTGTCAACAATGTGTGTACCTCGAGTAGATGAGACTCTGTCAACAATGCGTGTACCTCGAGTAGATGAGACTCTGTCAACAATGTGTGTACCTCGAGTAGAGGAGACACCTCAGCGAGCTCACATCACCGAATATGTTTTGGGTTGACAAATATTTGACACAAGAAATACATATCTGACAATTGATCATCAACACCTGACTTACATAAAAGTCACACGTTTTAATCTGAACATGACTTGAGGATTTCCCATCTCCACCGGAACTGACATCATGCACTCGTTTTTTTTAAAACGACCTTTGCCCTTTGACGTACCGAAACAATCATTATTCAGTTGACAACGAAGATTCAATGCTCATCACACATCCACATGATGTGGTAATCAACGCCCAAAATACACATTGTTTTGGACACACCATTGGATAACTCCCTCAGGACAAAGGGTTTTCCCCACGAAGGTCAAGGTTGACGCCCATGATCCCCCCCACCCCCCACCAACCCCCACCAACCCACGCATTGCAAGTTTATAAATAATTCCGCTATAATAATCACCTTAACGTACAGGCTCCATTTAAAATCTTAGCATTTTTCCCAACCAAAAAAAAAAATAATAATAATAATAATTTTAAATGTTTGTCCTTTAGTGGAGACAACAGACGTGTTTTCAGATCGTCTGTTTCAGAGGCGTCACTTTACACCTCGTATAAAATTGCTAACTTTCCGAAAAGATAAATACACCTCTCCCCCCAACCCACCCCCACCCCCCCCAATTCGACACAATTCCATTTGTCCTTTAGTGGAGACAACAGACGTGTTTTCACAGCGTCTGTTTCAGAGGCGTCACTTTACACCTCGTATAAAATTGCTAACTTTCCGAAAAGATAAATACACCTCTCCCCCCAACCCACCCCCACCCCCCCCAATTCGACACAATTCCATCTCTTGGAATCCCACACCCAAAACCCTCTAATCCCACACCAAAAACCCTTTAAACCCCACCCCCACCCCCATCCCCCACCCCACCCCACCCCGCAAAACTATCAAATCTATTTGATTTCAATCGTCTTAATAAAAACATTTCAAAAAAATAAAATAATAAAAATAAAATGCTGTCCACCCAAGAGACAACGCGCGCCATGTTTATTTAAGTGCATCCACCCACGCACTGGAGTGCTCTCCCATTTGTATTCTCGGTAAAAACTTTTTGTCGTTAATTGTATTGTTTGTTTTGAATGTTAGCTGTTGTTGACAGCTGGGGGCTGAGAGCTAGGGGCTGAGAACTGGGGGCTGGTAGCTGGGGGGCTAGGGAGCTGGGGGGCTGAGGGCTGGAGGCTGAGGACTGTGGTTGAGGGCTGGGGACTGAGAACTGGGGGCTGAGGGGCTGGGGATTGGGGGTCTAAACACCTAAAACACAAAAAACACCTATAAACACAAAAACACCTAAAAACACAAAAACACCTAAAAACACAAAAAACACCTAAAAACACAAAAAACACATAAAAACACCTAAAAACACAAAAAACCCCTAAAAACACAAAAAACACCTGAAAACACAAAAAAACCCCATAAACACAAAAACACCTAAAAACACAAAAAACCTAAAAACACAAAAATACCTAAAACACAAAAAACCTTAAAACACAAAAGCACAAAAACACCTAAAACACCTAAAACACAAAAAACACATAAAAACACAAAAACACAAAAACACCTTTAAACACAAAAAACACATAAAAACATAAAAAAAAATTTAAAAAAACAAAATTTAAAAAAAAAAAAACAAATCCCGAAAAGAACAAAAAATCAGGTGGAGAAACTAATGTTGCTAAAATTGACAAATCCCGACAACTTTCGTGTGCCCTTGTTAATAAAGTTTTATGTGATTACATGTTACTTTCACATTTTTAATATCGATAACATATCTATATATATTTTAAAAACAATTATATGACAAACAAAAAAGACTAGACCTACCTACAGGTCACCTCCCAGGCTGCTTTCTTTGACGGCAACCTGCATTAGTGGCCACCTGCTCTGGTGGCGCCCTGCTCAGGTGGCGACCTTTTCTGGTACAAACGCATTCTGGTGATATCTTTTTTTTTTTTTGGTGGCTCGCTGCTCCGGCGTAAACCTGTTCTTGTGACAACCTGTTCTAGTGAAAACCTGTTCTGGTGGAAACCTGTTCTGGCGGAAACCTGTTCTGGTGACACACTGTTCTGGTGACAACCGGTTCTGGTGACAGGTTTTGTTGTTCTAAAGGATTTTCGACAATTATTTCCGGTGACCATTTAAAGAAAGAAAGAAAAAACTCATTTCCTTAAAGAACTTTATTTCTTTTTTTCTCCCCTCAACAGTATCCTATTGAACAAGTTAGCAAACATAATCACTGGTCAGAAAACGGTCCAAAAGTTTGGGACTCTTATATTTGCCAAATGTATTGTAAAACAGTGGGGAATGTTGCTAATATTTTTGGTTCAGACCTTCCCAAAATCAAACATCCCATAAGCAGAGGGTTCCCAACCTATTTGATTCGTGGAGCCCCGTCTTATGACCAATTAGGAACCTTAGGCCGACCTTATGTCTTAGAAGTAGATGAAGTTGGGAATTTTGCCTGGAGCGGCCGCAGACCCATGAGAAATGCCGCGAAGCCCATGAGAGGTGTACGCCAATCTCATTAGAAGTGCACATGAAGCCATGAGAAGTGTACGCAAAAACCATGAGAAGTGCACGCAAATCCCATAAGAAGTGCACGGGAAGCCGTTAGAAGAGCACGTGAAGCCCATGAGAAGTGCATGTGAAGCCCCTGATAAGTGTATGCGAAGCCCATGAGAAGTGCCCGTGAAGCCCCTGAAAAGTGTATGCGAAGCCCATGAGAAGTGCCCGTGAAGCCCCTGAAAAGTGTATGCGAAGCCCATGAGAAGTGCCCGTGAAGCCCCTGAAAAGTGTATGCGAAGCCCATGAGAAGTGCAGTGAAGCCCATGAGAAGTAGATGTGCAGCTATGAGAAGTTCACGGGAAGCCTTGAGAAGAGCACGTGAATCCCATGAGAAGTGCCCGTGAAGCCCCTGAAAAGTGCACGCGAAGCCCGTGAGAAGTGCATGTGAAGCCCTTAAAATTACTATCCTAAAAATGTAATCTTCCACAGACACGCTCTTGCTTACACCCACCTGATCACACCGTGTTCTTTCTCCAGAGAATAAAAGACAATAATTGACGGACCGCATTCAAGGGGTGTAAAAGAAATCTAAGAACAAGGCATGCCAAGCTTGAATTCATAAACAATTTATCAACGTTTGTCCTGATCTGAGAATTCCTTTCTCCAGAAAGCCCTGAGCGCTAGACAAAGAGAGCTAACCCATGTAAAGGGAATGAATCAATGAAATTATTTACGCATGTGTCAGACTTTTTTTTTTCCCCCTCAATCTTTTTCAAAGAGTTAAATGAATGTCAATAAATGCTGAAGATTGAATCATGCTTGGTAGAGATTCTTATCACGTACTGGGTGCATACTTAAATACTCAAAGCTAAAAATAGTATCTACTTAAAGTTATTTTGATTTCGTTTCAATAGACTCGTCTGATCGAGTGCAGGTTTCCAAAAGTATTGAAGCACTTTGACATTCTCATAACTAAAATATTTCTGAGCCATTTTATTCTGTATTATAACTATTTATTTTCTTACACAATGATTTATTTGTTTTATTATTGTATTTTATATCTTTTTTTTCGGGGGGGGGGGGTTGGTGGGGTGGGGGGGGTGCAAATTTTAAACTCTAGAGTTCGCGTCCTCAAGGTTTTTTTTAACATGGGGATCTTTTCAAAACCCTAATGACTGTACTTTGGGCTGGAGTACGAGTTTTACGAGCCTTACTTGGAGCCTTACAAGACTGTATTCTTTTATGGGGGGGGGGGGGTTGGGGGGGTGGGGGGGGTGCAAATTTTAAACTCTAGAGTTCGCGTCCTCAAGGTTTTTTTTAACATGGGGATCTTTTCAAAACCCTAATGACTGTACTTTGGGCTGGAGTACGAGTTTTACGAGACTTAATTGGAGCCTTACAAGACTGTATTCTTTGAGTATGAATATTGCTCTGTGTAGCTTTCAAAGACTATAGTTTTTCACCTGCTGTGTTATAAGTTAATATTATTGTCATTTCTCAATAGCAAAAGTGATCTTAAAAATGGTTAATATCACTAGCTGTTGTATTTTGTTCCCTTGTATACTGACCTTCACTTCTTTGATACTGGCTTTCACTTCTTTGATACTGGCCTTCACTTCTTTGATACTGGCTTTCACTTCTTTGATACTGGCCTTCACTTCTTTGATACTGGCCTTCACTTCTTTGATACTGGCCTTCATTTCTTTGATACTGGCTTTCTTTTCTTTGATACTGGCCTTCACTTCTTTGATACTGGCCTTCACTTCTTTGATACTGGCTTTCTTTTCTTTGATACTGGCCTTCACTTCTTTGATACTGGCCTTCACTTCTTTGATACTGGCCTTCACTTCTTTGATACTGACCTTCACTTCTTTGATACTGGCTTTCACTTCTTTGATACTGGCTTTCCCTTCTTTGATACTGGCTTTCACTTCTTTGATACTGGCTTTCACTTCTTTGATACTGGCTTTCACTTCTTTGATACTGGCCTTCACTTCTTTGATACTGGCCTTCACTTCTTTGATACTGGCCTTCACTTCTTTGATACTGGCCTTCACTTCTTTGATACTGGCTTTCACTTCTTTGATACTGGCCTTCACTTCTTTGATACTGGCTTTCACTCCTTTGATACTGGCTTTCACTTCTTTGATACTGGCTTTCACTTCTTTGATACTGGCTTTCATTTCTTTGATACTGGCTTTCACTCCTTTGATACTGGCTTTCACTTCTTTGATACTGGCTTTCACTTCTTTGATACTGGCTTTCACTCCTTTGATACTGGCTTTCACTTCTTTGATACTGGCTTTCACTCCTTTGATACTGGCTTTCACTTCTTTGATACTGGCCTTCACTTCTTTGATACTGGCTTTCACTTCTTTGATACTGGCTTTCACTTCTTTGATACTGGCTTTCACTTCTTTGATACTGGCTTTCACTCCTTTGATACTGGCTTTCACTTCTTTGATACTGGCCTTCACTTCTTTGATACTGGCTTTCACTTCTTTGATACTGGCCTTCACTTCTTTGATACTGGCCTTCACTTCTTTGATACTGGCTTTCACTTCTTTGATACTGGCTTTCACTTCTTTGATACTGGCTTTCACTTCTTTGATACTGTAGTAGATGTCTTCTCCTAGTGTTCTTCCTCCTTCTCTCAATGCTCCTTATGTGGATGTATATGATTGACAAGGCATGATGGGGAACATACCACAATTCTGTGGCAGCCAAGTCTCATCGACTATGTCTGTCCACAGGACCATGAACGGCCTCGTACAGACACAATTGAACCAGGACAATCTTCCGTCTAGTACTGAATGAACGGCCTCGTACAGACACAATTGACCCAGGACAATCTTCCGTCTAGTACTGAATGAACGGCCTCGTAGAGACACAATTGACCCAGGACAATCTTCCGTCTAGTACTGACAAACACACATATTCTGACGAAGGTCTGAGATTACTCTCCTATGACCCCGGCTAGTAAATTTGCTACCAAATCCATCTGCTGAGCTGAGGCATATGTTACGAACCGGGTCTTACTTAAAAGGTTCGTTGGCTTCTTTGTCTAGGGGTTTAATTGTATATGTACTTCACAAACCATTATTCTCATATGAAATATCTTTATTACATAACTAAGGTACAGCTTCAACTGCCACTGCTCAAAAGACCACACCACACAATAATCTATGTCACACCCCTTTCGCGCAATGCGTCACAAAATTATCAAACATTTAATAACATCTACCCAAATACTCTCTAAACAACACGCAATCACAAAATACATTCAAGGCCTTAACAGCATACAACATTGTCCTCACAAAGGGTTCTCCAAACACCCTAGGTTCCCCCAAGACATCTACTGAGGGACATTCGGTCAACATGTGTGCTAGTGTCTCCGTGACCAGGCTGCAATGCCGGCAGGTATAGGATACCTGTTGTCCATCCGCCAGAAGTATGTGCCAATGGGGCAATGCTCTGTGCGCATTTGCGTCATTAAGCTCTGCTGTCTGCGGCCTAACCCCCATCATGGGTCTTGTCTGCTAGGAGTGGACCGAATTGAAAAGACGCCTCTGGCGGTCGTGTTGTCCTCCCATTGCCTTTTCACAAATAAGCTTTTGGTACTTCCGGCTTAGCCTGGGCAGTGAAAAGGCTTACTTAGTTGAAATATCCAAGGATTTGATGGCAAGCTGTACAGTTGGTTCAAATTCTTTCTTACTCATCGTATTCTCAACTTGACAATAAAGAATGTCACCTCATAAAAGTGATGGCTATGGGGGCTATGGCTTCTAGGGCGGGTATGATGGCTATAGTGGCTATGGCTTCTATGGCGGGTATGATGGCTATGGTGGCTATGGCTTCTATGGCGGGTATGATGGCTATAGTGGTTATGGCTTCTATGGTGGGTATGATGGCTATGGCTTCTATGGCGGGTATTATGGCTAAGGCGGGTATGGCTTCTATGGCGAGTATGATACCTAGTAACATATAACCTCTTCCACATACCCAGTAACATATCACCTCTTCCACATACCCAGTAACATATCACCTCTTCCACATACCCAGTAACATATCACCTCTTCCACATACCCAGTAACATATCACCTCTTCCACATACCCAGTAACATATCACCTCTTCCTCATACCCAGTAACATATCACCTCTTCCACATACCCAGTAACATATCACCTCTTCCTCATACCCAGTAACATATCACCTCTTCCTCATACCCAGTAACATATCACCTCTTCCACATACCCAGTAACATATCACCTCTTCCTCATACACAGTAACATATCACCTCTTCCACATACCCAGTAACATATCACCTCTTCCACATACCCAGTAACATATCATTTCTTCCACATACCCAGTAACATATCATTTCTTCTACATACCAAGTAGCATATCATTTCTTCTACATACCCAGTAACATATCATTTCTTCCACATACCCAGTAACATATCCCCTCTTCCACATACCCAGTAACATATCACCTCTTCCACATACCCAGTAACATATCACCTCTTCCACATACCCAGTAACATATCACCTCTTCCACATACCCAGTAACATATCACCTCTTCCTCATACCCAGTAACATATCCCCTCTTCCACATACCCAGTAACATATCACCTCTTCCTCATACCCAGTAACATATCACCTCTTCCACATACCCAGTAACATATCACCTCTTCCACATACCCAGTAACATATCACCTCTTCCACATACCCAGTAACATATCACCTCTTCCACATACCCAGTAACATATCACCTCTTCCTCATACCCAGTAACATATCCCCTCTTCCACATACCCAGTAACATATCACCTCTTCCTCATACCCAGTAACATATCACCTCTTCCTCATACCCAGTAACATATCACCTCTTCCACATACCCAGTATCATATCATTTCTTCCTCATACCCAGTAACATATCACCTCTTCCACATACCCAGTAACATATCACCTCTTCCACATACCCAGTAACATATCACCTCTTCCACATACCCAGTAAGATATCACCTCTTCCACATACCCAGTAACATGTCACCTCTTCCACATACCCAGTAACATATCACCTCTTCCACATTCCCAGTAACATATCACCTCTTCCACATTCCCAGCATCCTAGCACTTACAATTTAACGATCTACCAAAAAAACTTCAACAACGCCCTATTCAAAACAAAGAACAGCTGCAAATGGTGTGTGGCCGCAGGTCGAAGGGCGCATGCCCAAATGGCCACTGGATCTGAATGATGATGATGATGTGTCCGGCTCATCGGATGTCAATCTCTCTTCCAATTGCACTAATACACGTTCCTTTGCCGTGCCACATGTTCGGTTCACCCCCGCATACTAGCCAGTTAAACTGCATTGCTACAAGGGTAGTAAAAGCATTCCTGACCAACTCAAAGACCCAACTGCGGACCTCTGGCCAGTTCACTCCGCACCGTTCTCTATTTGTGCACCGGGACCCAATAGCACAACCCATCAAAAGTTACGCCCCTGCACCAAAACCCACGCGCTGAAATCCCCACCATCCGAATTTGATTTTATTTGAAATATCAAAACCTTATCACAAACCCTTTTACCCCCCCCCCGGCCCCTCGCCTCAAATAGCCCTCCACCATTTGTGTATATATATATTTTAATTGTTCAAGCATCAGAAACTTCAATCATGCAACTCATCCAACATCGCGTCATATATCTGCAACTTGATACGAAGTTCGGATGTCTGTCTTAACCACTAATTGCTAAATATACGCGCATGGAATATGAGCTCTTAGGATATAGACCCCGGGAATTATTCTTTGTTTGGCATTCTGGACCGCGTCTGCGCACAATAACAAAAAATTAAATAAATAACTTACTAATTAAATCTAAAATGGATCTTGACATATTATATCTAAGACAAAATGTCTTTGAAGTTTTCGTTTATGTTGACGTCATGAAAGACTATTAGCTTGCAGCTGGTATATTCTTCTAGAAGTATTTGATTTTTTTGTATGACGTCTGTGGGGGAGTGTGAGTGATCGGAACATGAGAAAATATCAAATGATTTATCATTAACTGGACGCCGAATATAAACTAGAGATTAGCTATCCAGCTATTATCATGGAATCGGTGTCTGTGACTCTTTTTTTTGCCGGGTCCAGACGTGATTTGTATTTCCTAATTAGCAAACAAACTGAAAGTGAGTGACTTTTTGTGGGTTAGTCTGAGGGCAAAGTATCCAATTAGTGAATATGGTAAGTATGGATGGGATTCGAACCGAACCCGAGTTTTACGGACTAAACTTTGGGAGCGTCATGGTTAGTTCATGGTGAGAAGTTTTTGTGAGAGCGAGTGTGATTGGTCGGGTGACGCAAGGTCAAAAACAGCAATCAACCTATCACAAACTTATCAGAAACAATAAAATGTTTTACGAATTGTGGCCCATCAGACTTTACGCCAGAAATGCTTTGATGTTTTAATTAAAGCAAGAGTCCCGATTGCAAAACGATTTTGTGTAAACTGAAATGACATTTTTTTTAGGATCCAGAACTTAAGTTGTTACCGAGCCGAAACCGAACTTCTGGAAGAATTTAGCTTTCAACAAAAATATATTTAAAATTAAACAAGCCTAAAAAACACAATTTTTCTTATAAATCCTTTACATGCCATTTTTATATAATTTTATTTTATATTCATACTCTAATGACTCTAATGACTCTAATGACCTACAAGCTTTTACACAGCAGATTATTTTTCCCCCAACATTTTCAGAAAAAAAAAGAAGAAAATATTAAGCACTTACGATTTTTTTTAAAAAGTATCTAATTTAGCACATTTGTCGGCAAATTTATTTCGTGAAATCAGTGTCATCATATTTTATTCATCTCCCCCTGAAAATCAGGAAAAGCTGATATTTGTTGAATAGACTGGGGGATGGAGCTGAAAATGTGAAAGAATGTGTTGTCACCGGCAACGAGTCTTTGTGCCACTTTTCAGGTCGATACGTTTACGGGAAGTGGTTCAATTAGCCGTCCCAAGAAACACACGAACAAAAGCGAAGTTAATATAAAGAATTTTCTTTTAAAAACGTCGATGTCCCATCTCATCAAACCGAATCGGTGCAAACTTTAAATGACTTCTAAGATAATCCTTACTAACTGATAACTCAAATTGTGATTTTTGTATAACAATCACCGTTTTTAAGGTGATAAACTAAATGTGCAAGCAAATAATCATGAAGAGACGGCCAGAAAAATAATGTTAAAACGAATGATTTGACCTTAGAAACATATTTAGATTTATAAAATACATGTATAGAAAATAATCAAGTATTGGCTAATGTTCAACTTATAAATTATTGTTTAACTTAATATCTAATATTTAACTTATTAGCTAATGTTCTACTTATTAGCTAATTTTCCACGAATTAGCTAATGTTTAACTTAGCTAATGTTTAAATTATTAGCTAATTTTCAACGTATTAGTTAATTTTTAACTTATTAGCTAATGTTTAACTTATTAGATAATGTTCAGGTTATTAGATAACGTTCAACGCATTAGCTAATGTTGAACTTATTAGCGAATGTTGAACTTATTAGGTAATGTTGAACTTATTAGCTAATGTTCAACTTATCAGCTAATGTTCATCTGAGAATAGCATAAAAATTAAATTAGATAAAATAAGGGATGACATTTGTTTTAAAATTCTGTTTAATAATTCTCACTTCATCAGATTTAATTGCAGAATTATTATCGCCAAGGCAAATCTTTCACGTTTCAAACAACTGTTATTACGAAAATAATTCGCGATAGATCAAATGTATGACATATATTTTGACAAGATTATTTCTTGGTACGAAAAAAAAAATGGAAATTGGCAGATTTGAAATCGAAAAGTCATATCTATTTTAAATAATTTGGATGAGTAAAAGTTAGGCAAGATGTGAGTAAATGTTAGGAAGGATGTGAGTAAATGTTAGGAAGGATATAAGTAAATGTTAGGAAGGATGTGAGTAAATGTTAGGAAGGATATAAGGAAATGCTGGGAAGGATGTGAGTAAATGTTAGGAAGGATGTGAGTAAATGTTAGGAAGGATGTGAGTAAATGTTAGGAAGGATATAAGTAAATGCTGGGAAGGATGTGAGTAAATGTTAGGAAGGATATAAGTAAGTGCTGGGAAGGATGTGAGTAAATGTTAGGAAGGATATAAGTAAAAGTTAGGAAGGATGTGAGTAAATGCTGTGAAGGATGTGAGTAAATGTTAGGAAGGATGTGAGTAAATGTTGGAAAGGCTATAAGTAAATTTTAGGAGGGGTTTGACTAAATTTTAGGAAGGATGTGAGTAAATGTTATAGAGGATGTGAGTAAATGTTAGGAAGGATGTGAGTAAATGTTATGAAGGATGTGAGTAAATGTTAGGAAGGATGTGAGTAAATGTTATGAATGATGTGAGTAAATGTTAGGAAGGATGTGAGTATTTTTTAGAAAGGATGTCAGTAATTATTATGAAGTATTTGAGTAAATATTCGGAAGGATGTAAGTAAAAATTAGGAACGTGGTGAAAAAATATTAGGAATGATGTGATTAAATAAAAAATACTGTTTGCTTTACGTAATTTAATTTACTGTCCAATAATGTCTACGTTGGTGAACATAACTTTTTTTTAACGTTGTTCTGATGTTGGATGATTTATGGCGATTATCCCTCAAAAGTCGTTGGAGGAAATGGTCCTCTAGCTTTTGAGAATCATCGCACCAGGAGTAGCTGAAGAAAAAATGTCCTCTTGCATTTATGAATATATTGAAAAATAATTTTACTTGTTCTGAAATAAATAAAATGAAATACCTGTATCCTAACTGCAGACGACACCTAATTGAAAGTTGACTCGTGGTGGCAAGAAACTCGACATCCTCCTCGTCAGATTACAGCTTTGAGGCGTAGGTGTTGGCTATTCCAGGTGGTCACGCCATCGTCAGATGACAGCTTTGTGGCGTAGGTGTTGGCTATTCCAGGTGGTCACGCCAAACTCGCGCATGCTTTAAAATAAACTAATATTCTAATGTTTCAGATGATGTCTAAGTAAAAGAAGTCTTATCAATGTTTCAGATGATGTCTAAGTAAAAGAAGTCTTATCAATGTTTCAGATGATGTCTAAGTAAAAGAAGTCTTATCAATGTTTCAGATGATGTCTAAGTAAAAGGAGTCTTATCAATGTTTCAGATGATGTCTGAGTAAAAGGAGTCTTATCAATGTTTCAGATGATGTCTGAGTAAAAGGAGTCTTATCAATGTTTCAGATGATGTCTGAGTAAAAGGAGTCTTATCAATGTTTCAGATGATGTCTGAGTAAAAGGAGTCTTATCAATGTTTCAGATGATGTCTGAGTAAAAGGAGTCTTATCAATGTTTCAGATGATGTCTGAGTAAAAGGAGTCTTATCAATGTTTCAGATGATGTCTGAGTAAAAGGAGTCTTATCAATGTTTCAGATGATGTCTGAGTAAAAGGAGTCTTATCAATGTTTCAGATGATGTCTGAGTAAAAGGAGTCTTATCAATGTTTCAGATGATGTCTGAGTAAAAGGAGTCTTATCAATGTTTCAGATGATGTCTGAGTAAAAGGAGTCTTATCAATGTTTCAGATGATGTCTGAGTAAAAGGAGTCTTATCAATGTTTCAGATGATGTCTGAGTAAAAGGAGTCTTATCAATGTTTCAGATGATGTCTGAGTAAAAGGAGTCTTATCAATGTTTCAGATGATGTCTGAGTAAAAGGAGTCTTATCAATGTTTCAGATGATGTCTGAGTAAAAGGAGTCTTATCAATGTTTCAGATGATGTCTGAGTAAAAGGAGTCTTATCAATGTTTCAGATGATGTCTGAGTAAAAGGAGTCTTATCAATGTTTCAGATGATGTCTGAGTAAAAGGAGTCTTATCAATGTTTCAGATGATGTCTGAGTAAAAGGAGTCTTATCAATGTTTCAGATGATGTCTGAGTAAAAGGAGTCTTATCAATGTTTCAGATGATGTCTGAGTAAAAGGAGTCTTATCAATGTTTCAGATGATGTCTGAGTAAAAGGAGTCTTATCAGAAACAGAAGAACCGGAACTGGCAAGGAATGAGTGATGGCCCTACACCCATGTAGACATGATGGCCCTACACCCATGTAGACATGATGGCCCTACACCCATGTAGACATGATGGCCCTACACCCATGTAGACATGATGGCCCTACACCCATGTAGACATGATGGCCCTACACCCATGAGACATGATAGCCGCACACATATGTAGAAATGATGGCCCTGGACATATGTAGAAATGATGGCCCTTCTTCCACCTAGACATAATTGCCCGACACCCATGTAGACATGATGGCCCTGAACATATGTAGAAATGATGGACCTTCTTCCACCTAGACATAATTGCCCGACACCCATGCAGACATGATGGCCCTACACATATGTAGACGTGAGGGCTGACAATGAAAAAAGCGTTTCTTTTTATGTTCAAATTAAGCATTCTTGAACTAATTTATAAAACCTTTAGATTAACTTCAGATGCACCTCAATCACTCTTATTATTCTCTCTACAGTTATTCCTTGCTCTCTCCACATTATATACCTTTTCGCTCCCTCTCTCTCTCTCTCTCCTTCATATTCTTGCTACCTCTCCCTCTTCATAATCTTTCTCCCTCATTAAGACGTGTACAGATTGTGTGAACAAAGTGAGAACCGTTGTGGCGGGAGAGGGGGGGTGGGGGGGGGTAAA
>CAXITT010000313.1:709427-720846 GCA_964033795.1 Lymnaea stagnalis | reverse complement strand
AGTGTGTATCAAGGCATTCTGGACAGAGTGTGTATCAAGGCATTCTGGACACAGTGTGTATCAAGGCATTCTGGACACAGTGTGTATCAAGGCATTCTGGACACAGTGTGTATCAAGGCATTCTGGACACAGTATGAAATACTTTAGACATTAGACACAAGGCCTAAGCAATCTAGAAAAAGTATGAAATACTTTAGACACATTGCCTAGGCATTTTAGACAAATTATGAAATACGTTAGACATTAGACACATTGCTAAGGAATTCTATAGAATTCCTGAGTAGACTTAGGCTAAGTATATAATAACATGAAAAAAGTGTGTGTGGGGGGGGGGGTTGGGGGCTGGAGTTTTATAAACAAAAAATAGATAACAGGGGGAAAACATTTTAACATCGAAATGTATGTCTGATGTCTATCAGAAATCTATCAGATGTCTATCAGAAGTCTATCAGATGTCTATCAGAAGGCCATCAGATGTCTATCAGACGTCTATCAGATGTCTATCACATGGTACTATTTGGCCAACAGTGAGCTGGTTTAAATACTGTACAAACACAGGTAGCAATGGGCAATAGTGGACGTGATCTAATGGTTATGGGCCTCTCACCCGAGTACTGTGATATTACAGAATCTGATATAGTGTTATTCCATTAGTATATTACTTCTAAACACCATGTCAACAGAAACAGAACACTTGGAGACCCAAAAAAACATCATTTCCTCTAATTCATTTAGATGAAGTAGCAAATCTCACTAAGATCAGCTTCAACACAACAGTCAACTGGAACAGGACAACACAACTGTCTACTGGAAATGGACAACAGAACAACCTACTTGAACTGGACAACACAATCGTCTATTGGAATGGAACAACACAACAGTCTACTGGAACTGAACAACACAACAGTCTATTGGAACGGGACACCACAATAGTCTATTTGAATGGAACAACACAACAGTCTACTGGAACTGAACAACACAAAAGTCTATTGGAACTGAACAACACAACAGTCTACTGGAACTGGACAACACAACAACCTACTGGAACTGAACAACACAACAGCCTACTGGAACTGGCCAACACAACAGCCTACTGGAACTGGATAACACAACATTCTACTGGAACTGGACAACACAACAGCCTACTGGAACTGAACAACACAACAGCCTACTGGAACTGGACAACACAACAGTATACTGGAACAGGACAACACAACAACCTACTGGAACTGGACAACACATCAGTCTACTGGAACGGGACAACACAATAGTCTGCTGGAACTGGACAACACAGCAGTCTACTGGATCTGGACAACACAACAGCTTACTGGAACTGGACCACACGACAGCCTACTTGAACTGGACAACACAACAGCCTACTGGAACTGGACAACACAACAGCCTACTGGAACTGGACAACACAACAGTCTACTGGAACTGGACAACACAACAGCCTACTGGAACTGGACAACACAACAGCCTACTGGAACTGAACAACACAACAGCCTACTGGAACAGGACAACACAACAGCCTACTGGAACTGGACAACACAACAGCCTACTGGAACTGAACAACACAACAGTCTACTGGAACTGGACAACACAACAGCCTACTGGAACTGGACAACACAACAGCCTACTGGAACTGAACAACACAACAGCCTACTGGAACTGGACAACACATCAGCCTACTGGAACTGGACAACACAACAGCGTACTGGAACTGGACAACACAACAGCCTACTGGAACTAAACAACACAACAGCCTACTGGAACTGAAATGTCCCATTGGAAAACGCGTTTGTATTAAAAAAGTGTTCCAAGTAATTCAAAACTTCCTTGAAGTTCAGACTGCTGCAGCAAATAAAAAAATAACAAAATAAATGAACTAGAAAACTTCTAAAATATATTTTGTTCATTATTTTATGCTGTTCGTCTATTATCTGTAGAAGGTGTGACTATTCTATTCAAAGTGTCAAATACAAAAGCCATAATAAACTTTTTCTAAGCAACTATAAAATGCCTGGATTTCAAACTTTGCTTAAGCTAGGCTGCCTGGATTTACCACTTTACCTAGGCAACTATAAAATGCCTGGATTTCACACTTAGCCTAGGTAACTATAAAATGCCTGAATTTCACACTTAGCCTAGATAACTATAGAATGCCTGGATTTCACACTTTGCCTAGGCTAGGCTGCCTGGATTTACCACTTTACCTAGGCAACTATAAAATGCCTGGATTTCACACTTTGCCTAGGTAACTATAGAATTCCTGGATTTCAAACTTTGTCTCAAAAAGTTCAATTGGCTTTAAAATTCATGACTGCGCCAAAATCACACAGATACACGAACAACACACACAAACAAATACTTATTACTGATTTTATTTCATTGATTTATTTCATGATATTTGCACATCTATTATACTTTTGTCATTAATATTTCATTATTGACAGTTGGAAGATTGACATCAAATTATTGCAGGTTGGTAGTTTTCCTAAAGGACCTACTTCAAATGACTTGAAGGCTCTGTGTGGTTTCACGGTGATGTCTCAATGTTAAGTTTGTCTATCAACTTAAAGAGAAATGATTTTCTATTCCTTATTTGTGATATAATATCCTTTAATATCATAAAATATCCATTATTATTCTATAATACACTTTAACGAGCTTATCACAGTGCACCAAATGTTCAACTTTTTCAAATTGCGTCTTTTAAATTGTGACGTAAATGCATTACTGGGGTGTAAGTAAATTAATGTGACGTAAGTAGATTAATGGGACGTAAGTAGATTAATGGGATGGGGTCAGTGGAAATCTTTCAGAAGAGACGACCAATTTTTTAAAATAATTTGCTGACTTATAAAACATTGGAAAAGATCAGTGGAACTATTCCTCCCCCCCCCCCACTACTTAAATCCCTCTCGTGATGTGCTGGCCCCACCTTCTGAATTAACAACCCCCTCCCCAAAATTCTCTCCGATTCAAAACCCCTTAATGATGAAAACGTCACAACAGTTGCTCTAAAACACTTCCATTTCATGTAAAAGCCCCTCCAACTAATGTTAAAAGCACTTGACCTCATTTTCTAGCCCCCCCCCCAACCACCGAAACCTAATGTTCTAGTCTTTCCTTGTGACGCGATCTAGTACCTCCACGTGATCTAATGATCTAGTCCTTTCCCGGGACGAAACGGTCTGATCCCTCCCCGTTATATAACGTTCTCGTTTCAGCCCGTGATCTAATATTCTGATTCCTCCACGTGAAGTAATGCTCGCAACCTTGACTGTATCCTAAGCGTCTCGTGACGTTGTTTTACTTATATCGCTAAGCCAAGCTAACGATTATCCATTCAATCTCATCTAAACCACGATGAATTTCACTACGATCGATGTTACACCTTCAAGAGCCCATAAAATACCATTTATCTACGACAAGATCAACTTGCAAACATTTATAAAGTCACCAAGGTCAAGTTGACGCCATTCATCTCCTCCTCAAGGTCATGTTGACGTCATGCAGCTACTTCTTAGAAGGCCAAATCAAAATTTTAAAAACATTCCGACCACCGCTAACCAGACATCTGACGGCCAAGGGGAAGGTCACAAGGCCATGATGAACGGCTGCACGAGGCACTCAAGGTCATCGTCGTTGCAGAAGTAGTCGTACTCGTCCCCGCCACACTGGTACAGCTGGACGGCGAGGTGGGCGAAGACCATGACGGCCATGGCGATGACCAGGTAAGTGGCGTGCAGCATTCGCAGCGGACCGACCTTGATGTACGGCAGGCGTGACCCGAACTCCACGATGCTGTCTTTGCTGAAGATTCGCCCTGCGGAACAGAACAAATTGTGGCAACGGTGAACTACTTCTAAACTGATGACAATGGTGAGCTACTTCTAAACTGGGACAATGGTCAGCTAAGTCTTAATAGTAGCAATGGTCAGCTACTTCTAAATTTGTGGCAACGTTCGGCTACTTCTAAATTGTGGCAATGTTCATCTAAATGTGGTCAGCTACTTCTAAATTGTGGCAATGTTCAACTAAATGTGGTCAGCTACTTCGAAAATGTGGCAATGTTCATCTAAATGTGGTCAGCTACTTCTAAATGATGTCAATGTTCATCTAAATGTGGTCAGCTACTTCTAAATTGTGGCAATGTTCAACTAAATGTGGTCAGCTACTTCTAAATGATGTCAATGTTCAACTAAATGTGGTCAGCTACTTCTAAATGATGTCAATGTTCAACTAAATGTGGTCAGCTACTTCTAAATGATGTCAATGTTCAACTAAATATGTTCAGCTACTTCTAAATGATGTCAATGTTCATCTAAATGTGGTCAGCTACTTCTAAATGATGTCAATGTTAACTAAATGTGGTCAGCTACTTCTAAATGATGTCAATTTTCATCTAAATGTGGTCAGCTACTTCTAAATGATGTCAATGTTCATCTAAATTTTGTCAGCTACTTCTTAATGATGTCAATGTTCATCTAAATGTGGTCAGCTACTTATAAATGATGTCAATGTTCATCTAAATGTGGTCAGCTACTTCTAAATGATGTCAATGTTCAACTAAATGTGGTCAGCCACATCTAAATGATGTCAATGTTCATCTAAATGTGGTCAGCTACTTCTAAATGATATAAATGTTCATCTAAATGTGGTCAGCTACTTCTAAATGATGTCAATGTTCAACTAAATGTGGTCAGCTACTTCTAAATGATGTCAATGTTCATCTAAATGTGGTCAGCTACTTCTAAATGATGTCAATGTTCAACTAAATGTGGTCAGCTACTTCTAAATGATGTCAATGTTCATCTAAATGTGGTCATCTACTTCTAAATGATGTCAATGTTCATCTAAATGTGGTCAGCTACTTCTAAATGATGTCAATGTTCATCTAAATGTGGTCAGCTACTTCTAAATGATGTCAATGTTCATCTAAATGTGGTCAGCTACTTCTAAATGATGTCAATGTTCATCTAAATGTGGTCAGCTACTTCTAAATGATGTCAATGTTCATCTAAATGTGGTCAGCTACTTCTAAATGATGTCAATGTTCATCTAAATGTGGTCAGCTACTTCTAAATGATGTCAATGTTCATCTAAATGTGGTCAGCTACTTCTAAATGATGTCAATGTTCATCTAAATGTGGTCAGCTACTTCTAAATGATGTCAATGTTCATCTAAATGTGGTCAGCTACTTCTAAATGATGTCAATGTTCATCTAAATGTGGTCAGCTACTTCTAAATGATGTCAATGTTCATCTAAATGTGGTCAGCTACTTCTAAATGATGTCAATGTTCATCTAAATGTGGTCAGCTACTTCTAAATGATGTCAATGTTCATCTAAATGTGGTCAGCTACTTCTAAATGATGTCAATGTTCATCTAAATGTGGTCAGCTACTTCTAAATGATGTCAATGTTCATCTAAATGTGGTCAGCTACTTCTAAATGATGTCAATGTTCATCTAAATGTGGTCAGCTACTTCTAAATGATGTCAATGTTCATCTAAATGTGGTCAGCTACTTCTAAATGATGTCAATGTTCATCTAAATGTGGTCAGCTACTTCTAAATGATGTCAATGTTCATCTAAATGTGGTCAGCTACTTCTAAATGATGTCAATGTTCATCTAAATGTGGTCAGCTACTTCTAAATGATGTCAATGTTCATCTAAATGTGGTCAGCTACTTCTAAATGATGTCAATGTTCATCTAAATGTGGTCAGCTACTTCTAAATTGTTGCAATGTTCATCTAAATGTGGTCAGCTACTTCTAAATGATGTCAATGTTCATCTAAATGTGGTCAGCTACTTCTAAATGATGTCAATGTTCATCTAAATGTGGTCAGCTACTTCTAAATTGTGGCAATGTTCATCTAAATATGGTCAGCTACTTCTAAATTGTGGCAATGTTCAACTAAATGTGGTCAGCTACTTCTAAATGATGTCAATGTTCAACTAAATGTGGTCAGCTACTTCTAAATGATGTCAATGTTCAACTAAATGTGGTCAGCTACTTCACTAAATGTGGTCAGCTACTTCTAAATGATGTCAATGTTCAACTAAATGTGGTCAGCTACTTCTAAATGATGTCAATGTTCATCTAAATGTGGTCAGCTACTTCTAAAATGTGGCAATGTTCATCTAAATGTTGTCAGCTACTTCTAAATTGTGGGAATGGTGAGCAAATTCTAAATACGTGGCTATGGTCAGATACTGTTAAATTATATTTTCTTAAAGAGGGTCTTACGTTTTTTATTAATGGAATATTAAAACTGCCAAAAATAAAGATGATACGTGTATCATGATAATAGAAGTAAAGTATTTTGAAATCGGGTGAGGAGGGTATTAATGAAGCATCTATAAAATAAGGCACTAGGTAGTGTATCGGTCATCAGTATAAATATTTTTTTGTGAGCGTGTTTGGTGTAGAGATTATTTTTGTAGCTTTTTCCATGTTGTTTGTATTGTTGATGGTTTTAGGTATGAGATGCTCCAATTCGAACATTTCGAGAGGCTGAAATACGACACGTGAAAACCCGAACATAGCATGAGAAATGTGCAAAAGTAATGTGCAGCCCGGCAGAAGAGACATTGCTTCCACTACCAGAAGGGACATTGCTTCCACTATCAGAAGAGACATTGCTTCCACTACCAGAAGGGACATTGCTTCCACTATCAGAAGAGACATTGCTTCCACTATCAGAAGAGACATTGCTTCCACTACCAGAAGAGACATTGCTTCAACTACCAGAAGAGACATTGCTTCAACTACCAGAAGATAAATGGCTTCCACTACCAGAAGAGACATTGCTTCCAGTTTCCACAGTGCAGATGGTTGCATCCGAAACCCGGAATTGTACAAAATCTATTCTTTGCTAACCATGTGCTACCCATTGTATTCTGGGTAGAGTTGTATGTGACCACATGTGCTACCCATTGCATTCCGGGTAGAGTTGTATGTGACCCCATGTACTACCCATAGTATTCTGGGTAGAATCTTATGTGACCCCATGTGCTACCCATTGTATTCTGGGTAGAGTTGTATGTGACCCCATGTGCTACCCATTGTATTCTGAGTAGAATTGTATGTGACCCCATGTGCTACCCATTGTATTCTGGATAGAGTCTTATGTGACCCCATGTGCTACCCATTGTATTCTGGGTAGAGTTGTATGTGACCCCATGTGCTACCCATTGTATTCTGAGTAGAATTGTATGTGACCCCATGTGCTACCCATTGTATTCTGAGAAGAATTGTATGTGACCCCATGTGCTACCCATTGCTTTTCCCATTAGTGGATCCAGGGTGGAAAGGAGATCTGAAGAAAACTGTAAGTCAAGGAAACACGTGATAGCTTTAATCCAAATGCAACAGGTGTGGGAAAACCGCAAAATCAATATATATATATATATATATATATATATATATATATATTAACAGATGTGTGAAAACCGCAAAATCTATATATATATATATATATATATATATATATATATATATATATATATGTGTGTGTGTGCCGAGACCAACAGCAATGTCAATTGAGGAGCCCAGTTGCAAATGGTACTAAGTCCGTTTTTTTGAAAAAATAAGTTAGTGCCCTTTTCTTAATCTATTGCCTTAAAAACACATTTTGAATCTCTCATCTTAACTTTCAGAAGGCGCTAAATGCTTTTATTTTAAATAGAAAATTTAGAGCAGCCTTCAAAATGCTAGTTACGTTGTAACACGAAATTCACTTTCCTGAAAAATGAGTTTGGTTGGACTTAGTACCTTCATGCAAGTGGGCTCCTCAATTCTTACCCAAAATATCAAGACCGAGATGATGGTAACGTTGTTGAACTTGGGTAAAACAAAGTGGATAACATGGTTGGTACCATACAATCCATTAATCCATACATGTCTCTGTTCAACAAAACCCTCAGTAGCCATGGAGATTTGTGTCTCAACTCAAAGCGTTCAATACCGATTCAAGTACGTTTACGAGGAGCAGGACAATGTTTCAATTCTTTACGGGTCACACAAAACAGGAAGCTACTATTTAATGAAAAAAAAGTAAAAAATGAGTTGTTGACCCGGTATGTAAGCGCTCATAAAGCATGCTGGAGGCTCAAGGGAAGCCAAAATGTAGAAAGATTTAATGCCAACCTTGAGGACAAGTATACTATGTATTTTATACCAGGGAAGGAATCTGAACCCCTGCAGCAAAAAGCCAAAAAGCTCAACTCCTGTCTTCGTTTAAATTTAATCAGGAAGATCATAATGTCCGAAAGTATATATATATATACTACAATTACCCAACACAATACCTGAGATGATAAAAATTAAAAATGGAGACCACGTCCTAGAAGACATGAGATTGCGATTGGCAGAATGAGTGACGTCAAATCCACGGATAGAGAAAAATGCTTCCTCTTAAGTCTCCTTCTCAATGTTAGACAATCAATATCTTTTGATAACTAAAGAACGGTCGAACGTAATCCTATCTCCTCCAAGAGCCTGGAGCATCTTCGAAATTCCTCCAGTCAGCTTCGAAAAATGTATATATTGTTGATGCTCTCTTTCATGGTGTCATCCAACCAAGAGATGACAGCTGTCATCCAACCAAGAGATGACAGCTGTCATCCAACCAAGAGATGACAGCTGTCATCCAACCAAGAGATGACAGCTGTCATCCAACCAAGAGATGACAGCTTTTCTAACCGCACAATCCTGACTCAAATAAAAAAATTTAAAAAAAAAATTTTAAAACAAAGAGTCACACGTACTTAAAGAAAATTTCATTTGACGAATTCTGAAATGAAATGCTCTATCAGCATATTTTCCATTCAGCATGACAGTGCGAATGCTGAAAAAGGCAACAAAATACCCAATGGTGTTTTTAAACAGCTGAACATCCGGGAGGGGGGTGCCTCCTCATAGTCTTAACCTTGACCGAATAATATGTCTTTGCAATGGCACCGACATTAATATCTGCTGAAGCGTTACTGAGCAGGATGCTCTTGAACGGCCACTCACGAAGAACAGCGTCCAGGACCCCGGTCCAGAATGGTCATCAAACAAATGATGTCAAAACTCATTGACTGTGAAATCATTTAAAGGTATCAAGGTATTTATTCCAACAGTTATTGCATCCAGTTAGTCTGACCTTCCCTTTGCACGAGACGAAACTAGTTTCCACTGAGACTTGCTTTGGCTATGACGATCAATACAATCCAAGGACAAACACTGTATTCAGCTGGTACTTGCTTGCCATCTCCAGCATTCAGCCATGGACAACGTTATGTTGTATTTTCAAAAACAAAGTCTTTGCAGAAAGTCAAGGTAAAGGTCTTAGTAACTGGCTAACACGGCAAAAAGAAAAGTTAACTTTCGGGTGATTATCGGCTTCGGCCGAAAGTGATTTAGGCTTTCGGTCTTCTACCAGAAGTCAGTTTGTCACTCTGTTTGCCTGTCGGCAAGCAATACGATACTCATTATTGCTCGATGTTTTGCTGTATGACTAATCCTCTCAGAGCACTGCTCACAGCTACATGATGACTAATCCTCTCCGAACACTGCTCACAGCTACATGATGACTAATCCTCTCCGAAAACTACTCACAGCTACATGATGACTAATCCTCTCCGAACACTGCTCACAGCTACATGATGACTAATCCTCTCCGAACACTGCTCACAGCTACATGATGACCTACTTCTCCAATATTTCCAAATATAAAATTTCAGTTAGGCAACGGTTTTGTGGAGCAAAAATACAATTTGGGAATAATACTATTTCTATTATAATTTTCGCTTTAATTTTTTAAAAGTAAAATTTGAGAACCCTAATTTTATTCAATTCACTCATTCATGAAATTTTGATGTATCCTTATCATGCTCATAAATGTTGTCTTGGGCAAAGGTGAATAATATTTTGGGGGAAAAAAATCTATTGGAAGGGTAACATTTCTATTTTAAGTTTTTCTTTTTTAAATAATTATTGAACCCTATACTAATAATAATTCAATTCATTATTTCATTGATATTCATTATATCATGCTCATAAATTACTTACTTATTGTTAAATTATCGTTGATAATGTTGAATTTTTTAATTAAATGATTGTTGCATGACATAGTTTTTTGTTTTTTTAATCTTGTCCTGGGTTATATATATATATATATATATATATATATATATATATATTTATATATATAGTTCTGCCCAAGGTCACCTTAAGTTTTTTTATTTAAATGATTGTTTCATTATATATTTTTTTGTTTTTTTATTCTTGTCTTGGGTTATATATATATATATATATATATATATATATATATATATTTATATATATAGTTCTGCCCAAGGTCACCTTAAGCTGTGTGCTTCGGTTTCTCCCGACATTCGGTCGGACTCTATCTGACGTGGTAGGAAATTACATTGACGTAGACTAAAAATGTAATGAACAAAGAGAAAAGCATAATAGAAAAACTGGTGGCATATAATGAAGTAGTAGAAAACTATAATGTGAAATTGGAAAAGTATAATAAAGTAGTCTTTGCTTGCTTCGTTGCCTAAATTACCTGTCGATAAATCTTAAAATGTCTACAATTTTCAGTATTTGGTCAAATATCATATTTCTTTATCTCTATGACATGACAGGTAATGGGAAGATTAACAAGATATTAAACAGACTTAATTGAAGGGAAACAACTGCATTTTCCCCCTTTCAAAATTGAATTTAAATTACTCCCCTTGTCACTGCGTGTGTGCAGCAGCAACAAAAAAATTGGGGGAAAAAAGGGGGGTGGGGCAGGGGGTGTTCATGTAATAATCATGTAAATAAACTATCCTTCCTATTGTTGCAAATTTAAATCTTAATTGTTACAGAATGAAATATCAATTGAAGCTTAAGCAAAATTTTCACCCTAGAAATCACATTTTAATTATAAATAAGGAAGAGATCTAATGTATGTTCGGCAGGTCATTGTGACCTAATATCAGGACGGTTAAAATATTATTTGAGCCTCATCTTGAACACATTTACATCCAGTAAATTTAAATGTTGAATAAAATTCAAAAATATGTTACTGTCTCTGTAACATTGTTACTATCTCTTGCAGATTTAAAGAGATGGGGTGAGGTGTGTGTGTGTGTGTGTGAGTGGGGGGGGGGGTTATATCAACCCCTGACCTTTTTGTAACCTGTCGCATTCGTCCAATGCTTTGTGAACTCGTCTAGTTCGTATGACATATTTGAGTTCCTACAAAAGTCCTTGCCTGGTTTATTTTTAAAGATATTCGCATTCTACTCAGAAGCATAAACAATGTAGACTAGCCGGGCGCCTAGTTTCTTTTCGCATGTTGGGTTTTTATTTGGATACTGAGTGGGGTTAGGGTGGGTTTGGGGTGGGTTTTGTGGGTGGG
>CAXITT010000313.1:685036-709073 GCA_964033795.1 Lymnaea stagnalis | reverse complement strand
GGGGGTTTGTGGCTGGGTTTGGGTGGGGTTTTGTGTGGGGTTCGGGCTGGGTTTGGGGTGGTTATGGGAGGGGGTTTGGGGTGGGTTTGGGGTGGGTTTGGGATGGCTTTGAGGGTGGGTTTTGGAGTGGGTTATGGGTGGGTTTGCTAGTGGGTTATGGTGGGTTTGCGAGTGGGTTCTGGGTGGGGGCTTGGTGGTTTTAGGGGTGGGTTTAGGTGGGTTTGGGGTGGCTTTGGGGGTTGGTTTAGGGGTGGGTTTAGGGGTGGTTTTGGGGTGAATTTGTGGTGGGATTTTTAGTGGGTTTGGGTCAGGATAGGGGTGGGTTTTGGGGTGGGTTTGGGGTGGGTTTAGGGTGTATTTAGGCTGTGTTTTGGGTGGGTTTGGGGTGGGTTTTTGGGTGGGTTTATTATGGGTTTGTTATGGTTTGCGGTGGGTTTGTGGGTGGGTTTTGGGTGGGTTTGAGGTGGGTTTGGGGGTGGGTTTGGAGTGGGTTTGGGGGTTGGGATTTAGGGTGGGTTTGGGGTGGGTTTCGTCATTGGCTATAGTCCTTTTCAAATGGTTCAAGCCCCAAAACGTTGGTGTTTGTTCCATGACGTCATTACAAGGCTCCGTTTATATACATCAACATCCCGCATTTAAAATGGTAGAAACAGATTTTGTAAAAAAAGCAAAGAAATAATTTTTAAACAATTTTAAATAATTAAGTGTTCTTTCTTTTATTCCCATTGTTGAAAATGTTTGCTATGTAATATCTACTTCTCATTTCATACTTAAATCGTATCTTCTTGCTCACACATGCTTTTTTGGGGTCAATAATGAGGGCTGTATTATTTAGTCTAAATCATAATCTGTGACATGTGGATTGGGACAATAAACCCCTATGCAAACTACATTCTACTATGCTTAGTAGTTTCTCAGTTCGCAGGTGAGTGAAACGGCAACACTCGCTAAGTCCACTCCAGCCTTGACCTTATTCGCCTCACTCTTTTTGTCTTTCTATGCCGTCATCTTCTCACGTCTGGCCGCCAACTTTTGTTGAATGGCGATATCCCATTCCGAGACGGCCGTCAAGTCGTTGGGGGTGCCGAGGGTGCTGTACCCCGAGTCAGCCTTTTCGACGACAGAGTGTTCACACGACGACGCGTTAGAGTAGCTGTAGTTGGGGTCCGTCGTCCAGCCCTGTTTCTCGAAGGATTTTCTCTTCTTCCTAACGCTCTCCAGCTTGGTTCCCACCACCGTCCCTCCGTCCTGATTGACCGGTCCTTCTGATCTACGGAAGTATCCGTGTGACAAAGAGGACAGCTTACCGCCCTTACCGAGCAGGTTACCCCTAGAGACGGGCGATGCTCGTCTGCTGTGCGCGTACGTGTCCTTATCTGGTACGGCTCGTCGCGACAATCCAGACCCGTACCTGTCTTCCCACTCATCCGACCTCGAGCTCGATGTGGGGCGTCTACTCTCTTTTGGAGATTCCCTTCGCGTGGGTGACCGCGCTGTGGAAGTTGCCTCGTTGTTCGTCTCGTGCTTGTACGACACCTTCTCAACGCATCCTGATGTCTGTTTATCGAAAAAAGCTTTGTCTGCATTCGGGTTCGGGGGCGCCGGATCTTCAACGGGGATCGAAAACTGTTCAACCTGATCTGAAAACCGGACGCGGTATAAACCCGCCCTCGGACTCTTGCTGCTGGCCAAACTGCTCTGGCGTGCGGGACAATAGGAACTCTGGCAGTTGGACTGGAAAACATCTTCTTTAGCTTGAACCGTTTTGTCCTCTCCTTCTCCTCTACTGTCGGGGGGCGTTTCTTCCAGCGCTGCGTCTTGGGGTGTCTCTTCAGATCTGGGACGATGCTTGTAGTCGCCCACGACCGACAACCTTGAAGGCAGGTCTTCCGTCATCATTGTGCCGGAAATCTCTTCGTTGGTGGACGTGTACTGGTCAGCATCTCTCCTCGTGGCAAGAGTCTGGTTGCTGTTGTCCCGTGTGGTGAAAACTTTCGCGTCCTCGCTTAATCTCCTGCTTCTGATGGTAGTCTCCATCATCCTTGTCCCACTACGGGGAAGTGTTTGATATTCGTTTCGGTTATTTCCGCTCCAAGCGTTACTGGCGAATCGCCCCAAGTCATTGTCTTTAGATTCCAACCCACCGATTCGTTTCCTCGAATACAATGACTCACCCGCGTGTGAAATGTTGTTAAAACCATCGGTTAGCCGCGGGTCTCGCCTCCCCTCACTGGAAGGCAGTCCAATGAATGGACGAGAGTCATCCTGTCTCTTCTCTGTTAATCTGCTTGGCAGATTAACGTGATACCTGTCCGCTTGCGAGTCCATAACCCTGCTCCTAGCTTCACCAGAATACTCACGCCTTGCGCCGGACAACCCGAAACGGGTTTCGGGGATGTTCGAGGACATGCCCTCCTGACCACGCCTCCAAAACGCATCTCTGTCAGAGCTCCAAGAGGAGGGAATGTTGTTTTCTCTCGTGCTGCCGGGAAAGTACTGCTCCTTGCCGAGTATACTTGATCTCTCGGCGATGAAACTCTCCGACAACAGGCTGTCATTTATAGGCGAGAAGGCATAGTCTCGCCTCAACACCCTGGATGACAGCGGGATAGGGGTGGGGCTTCTGCTGGAAGACGATCTTTCTGGCGAGGACTCATCCCTGTGCCGAAAGCCGGCTGAGGCGATTCTATCCGCATGAGATGCCAAAGTAAACCCCTTCCCGTAATTTCTTGGCGAAATTGAGCTTAGTGTATCCGACTCCGAAAGACTTTCAGCGTGAGATGACTCATCTTGGTAAGAAAGATAACTATCATTCGCACGGAGAGACTTTGGCAACCGCCTGTAATCAGCTGTCTCCTCAGGCAGTCGAACAGAAAGGCGACGAATCGGTGAATATGACGTAGAGCTGTCGAGGGACGAAAGGTGTTGACGCTCTCTCATCTCTTGCTGCATGAACGCTACAGAGTTTTCAAGGAGAGTGTATGGCGGCACTGCATCTTTAAAGCTTGGCCTCTTCCAGAATTCTCTCCTCGTTGTTGAGACCTGGTTGTCCCTCTTGAATGCCAGGGAGAATGCCTGCGGGCTGGAGTCATAGGACGTGGAAGGGTAGGGTTCGGTGATGAGCTCCTGCTGAGATGGCAGGCGGGGATTTCTTGAGAACGTGTTCCGGAGATGGGTGGACAAGAACGTGGGATAAATCTTCTCGGGATTGATGGGTGAAATCTTTTGTAAAAACCTCTTCATCCCAGTTCTGAAATTCGACTTTTCTCCCTCGGGTGAAGATTGCCGATCGCTCGTTGAAGCCGCGGCTTGAGCTGGATTGGAGTGATGCCTAAAAGAAGAAAGAAAAGATACATCGGAGGTTCGAGAATTCTGTGGCTGGTGCTCGATGCTATTGTGCCTCAGGTTATCATTGACGTCCCGGCTGTCCTGCCTTCGAGTTGGGACAACGCTTAAGTCGTCTCCATCACTGGCGTCTCTGCGGTCTGGGTTTAAAGTTTTAAGAACGGTCAAGTCCTTCACACTGTTGACGTCATTACTCTCCAGTCTCCGAGTTTTGGGAGCCTCGGGATAATTTCCGCCCTGTTCGACCTTACTGCTATTTTTGTTGATGATTGGCGCGGGTTTGACGGGTGATGGGGAATCTTTGCTATCTTCCGACTCCTCGGAGCTCTCTGCAGTAGCCTCGCTCTCTTCGGAGGACTTCTCGGTGGAGCCCGACTCCTCGTCTTCAGATTCATGCTCCGATTTCTTGTCCTTCTCAAAACTAACGTGGACGTAGCCATTTTCCGCGATGATCTTCGGTGGCCCATCGTCGTCGCTGTTGGGCTCGATTGAGACCTCATATGGAGGAGCCGTCCCTCGCCGTGGTACAGTGAGCCTCACCGCTTTCTTCAGTGAGCCTCTCCGATTGGTGTAAGTGCTCAGCGAGACGTTTACGTTGGTCGCCAGGGTGTATAGCGAGCAAGGGGCCTTTAGCTTAAACTCCCGGGCGACGGGCATGTTCGGAGGCCGGGTGCACACACTGATCGGGGAGCCATCTAGTTGGGGAGTGCACTCGATTCCAGGAGAGGCTACGATCTTCTCCTCCTGGGAACCCCTTTCTTGTGTAATGTTCTGAGTATGCGGTAACTTTCGTATCACGGTCTGCTCTTTAGGTTTGGATGAGTCCATGTTTAGGTTTAGGGATGTAGCATTTTGTTTCATCAGATCTCTTTCCGGCACCTGTTTGTTCTCAATGGGTGGGCGCACGGCTACTGACTGTGCCCGGCGTTGTACCTTTGATTTCTCATCTTTTCCTTCAATCTCTTTGCTTGTTTCCAGTTTTTGTTTCCGAGGGGAGATCGAGTCCTTAGGTTGGCTTTCACTCGTCACGTCTTCCTCTTCCTCGGTACTCTTTTCACTCTCCACGTGTTCGACTTCCTCTATCCTCTTTATCTCCCCCCTACTCTTTGATACAATCGGTTTCTTTGGAGAAGTGGGCGGCTTCTTATCTAAATTTGGCTTACCAGAAACCAGAACCGAATTCTTATTTGCAGTAGGGGCAAGTTTAGGAATCATTTCTTCAGCATTCTTTGAACTAGTCGTATTTTCACCATCTGGCTTTTTCCCCGTGAATCCACAGGCTGGGTTAGATTTGACTTGTTGTTTTAATGTATCATTCGTTTCAACATCCTTCTGTTTGCACGCGTCGTTGGGCATGTCCCGATGAGTCTCAGTAACCTTGCTTTTTGCGGGAACACAATGCACATTATGTTGGCTCCCTTGAGATCTATTTTTCTTGTCTTTGGACTCCCTGGTGACTGGACTTCTCTTGGCAATTCGCCTAGAAAGGAAATCACGAAGTATCCGAGTCAGCTCATCTATTTCCGCCAAAGTATTGTCCGAATTGTGGGACGATGACGAGTTAAGACCAATGGCCTTGGCCTTCTGTTTTACGTTAGCAGACGTGGAGGCGGTTGTAACCGTTTTGAGCAATGGGAAACATCTTTTGACATTGAGTATATCCGATTGATCTGTTCCTCGGCTGTCAACAAAAACATCGATGTCATCTGCTCCCAGGTGCTGTGCCGGGGCTATCTTGTTTTTGGCCTCCGGCAGTTTTTGATATTTAGGTTTTCTGGTGGAAGTTGAGCTGCTTGTGTCAGCTGTTGTGCCCACGTCTTTCTTACTGTGGGGCTTCGGGGAAAGAAAGATCGAAAAGTCGCGCTTCTTCGACGCATTTCTCGGTCTCGTCGACACCCTTTTGTGAGTCCTGAGTGTTTGTCTGTGATCCCGATTTCTGTGTCTGTCTGTCTCGTTCATCAGTCTGTCACCCTCGCTGTCCGCCTCAGTAGTGGATTCACGAACATTCCTATCTGATTTCGGAATAAAGAACTTCTTCGAATCTTTTTCTAGTAAAGTGTCGTACAAGCGTCTCCTTTGTTTCATCATTAATGGAACGCCACCGCGTCTAAGGTTTTCTTGTCGTCTTCTGTGTCGAGCGTACCCTCGATGTTCTTCCTCTATGTTAACCTGGCATTTCCTTGAGATATGTTCCAGTGAGCGTTTTTTAATCTTGCTCTCACTGTGCCTGCTCTTATGCTGAGCTACGTTTTGTCGTTTCAACAGTTTAGCAAACTCCGATGAGCATGTCGGTGAAGAAGACTTATCCTGACTAATTTTTAGCAGCTCCGCCCCTGCCCATATAGTATCCACCTTGGTTGGGGACGCAAGGGTTACCGTGACTCCGTTGCTCCGCCTGATGATTTTCTCAAGATTGAAATCGTGCGGCTTTTGTATTGTCAGTGTCTCAACTGCCAGTTTCCTCAGGTGAACTTTCCCAGTGTCTGCGCCGGCCGTTATAGGTTTAGGGTTAGGGTGAACCTGAACTATTTCTGCGTCAGCTGTTTTGCTATTTTTGCCATCGTTTGCTTTCTTGTCATTGCGATTCTTGGCTCCCAACTTTACGCGACGTCGCCTGTAAAGGCTGACTGAAGGAACAGACAACGCGCTGTCACTGGCTGACCTGTTGGCCTTAACCTGCCGCGCGTGCATCGACGTATTTGCACGGCCGTCCATTCCTGTCGGCTTCCTCGCACTGTCTGTCCCGTCGCGCCAGCTTTGAAATTCCCTGTGGTCTCCCCCGCCGATCCATGCCTTAGTGGGCTTGTCCCGTGTCAGAAAAGCATCTCTTTTATTTGAATGTGTCACGTCGTTTTTTATTCTTCTATGTAAACCATTTTCCTTTCTGTTGTTCTGGACCGTTGTTTTGAGGGGGCTATTGTTCCATACCCCGCGCCTCTTAATACACTGGACGCTTGCCAATGGCTCCTTGTTTTTTTCCAGATGCGTGACAGGCCTTTTTGATATGTGAGACCTGTGTGAGTTATTACCATTTCTAATGACCGCGTGAGCAGCATTAGCCTCAGAACTCGTGAAATTGTTGTTGTTGTGTGCCCCAACGGTACCAGAGGCACTGTCGAGATTAGGCCGGCTTTTAGCTTTCGAACCGGTCCGAGTTACCTCTCGGATTTTTCTGTCGCAGCCGTCACCAAATATTTTGTCTATGACCAGTCGCACCTGGCATTTCAGATTGTCCTGTTGGTCGTGACCCTGGCCCGGCAGTCCGACGTCATTGAACTGCTGCTGAAGTCCGGCCATTAGGTAACCTGTAAACTCCTCGACGGGGATGTCACTACCGATAATAATCTCCACGTCACGAGAACGGCATTTCTTGGCTTCTTTATTTTCTACAGTTTTTTGCTTGTTGGGGGAATTCGAAACGGCGTCCTTATCCGTTGTATGGGGAGTATCATCGTCCTTATCCATGGTGTGGGGAGTATCATCGTCCTTATCCATTGTATGGGGAGTATCATTGTCCTTATCCATGGTGTGGGGAGAATGTATGCATTGGATGTCGCCCACTCTCTTGAGACCCGACTCATTGGAATCCCTCTTAGTATTATACATTCGTCTCGTATCCATCGCATCTGAACTGAATTTATCCTGGTGTGATCGTTTAGTTCTTCTCGTTTTGGTGTCATCTTGACAGACATTTTCTACAATCACCTTTCTGCTCCTTTCCAAGTCGGCAATGGGTCGATGAAATTTGTCCTTCAACTGTAAGGCCGACCAATGATGTTTATAAACTTGATTGCCCGTTAGTGGCGTGGATGCAGTAAATGTCCTTTGTGCGTGAGTGCGGTCTCTGCCAACGAAATATTTCGCCCCAGCTACGACATCTTCATTCAGCGCATCGCGTGACTGCGTCCTGGACTCAATCCAACTTGAGAACCGCGAGAGCGTTGTGCGTGAGGACTGAGCGGCGTCTGTTTTGTTTGACCTGTTGAGGTTAATGAAATTATCACATCTGGCCCGAAATTTTCCTACAGCCACTGTCGGGAATATGACGTCTGTTTTGTATGAGGACGAGACCCTGCCGTCGTAAAGCGTCGGTGCTGAGTGGCGCGCCGAGCTCATCGAATACTTCCGGTCAGTTTTGTGATGTTTTAACTTGACATTTTTACGATCCGTGAACTTGCTGGCCGCACCACCGTTGCTGTCGAGTCCTAGTGGCGACTTCTTGGGAAGGTGAAGCGGGGATGTGTGCCATGGAGTAACCCAAAACTGTCGGCTCGGCGATGACCGGACGTTGCTGATGGACGTAAGCGAACGTTTACCTCGCAGCGTCTTGTCCCAGTGACACATCGGGGACTCTCTTGAATACTGTCCGTCGGGATTTTGTGAGTCAACCTTGACTTTATCGCCCAGTGAATACGGTTTAGGCAGAATTGCGTGCTGCCTCTTCTCTAAAATTAGTGTCTCTTCATTTCTCAACTCTAACCACGCGCACGATATTTGGGGCTTTGACTTCAAGTGCTCTCGGCTTTTGTGAGAATCAGAGGTTGGGCACCCGCTCGTCGTTGTTGTGGAGGGTAAGACCATGGAGCTGAGTGTAGTTTTAAATTCCTCTCTTTGTGTTTCTCCCGCTTGGGCGTGTGCGTCGTTGGAGCCCGTCTTCCCTGGGGGCGGTTTACACGCCCTCACGTTGCCAGGGCACGCCCCCGCTTGTCTCGTTCTCGTCTTTCTCCCGTGTGAGACATCTCCCTGGAACTTTTCCAGCTGTGAGAACAGGGGCAGCCCCGACAGCTTCGGGTGTGGAGAGTCCCACCTTTTGTCTCGTTTCCCACGGGCCTTGCCCAATTTTAACGGTTCCCCCGAAACGGGTTTAGAATTTCTCTCATTGGAGTTTTTGAGCGTGTGATGACTGGACGACTTTCTTTTGTAGCTTTGAGGAGATGAAACTTTTGCGATGGAATCCGGGCATTCCCGTGACTTGTGTGGGGATTCCCGTGACATTTTTGGGGAATCTTGTCGCTGTTCTCGTAACGTTTCTTTGTAAGTTTTCGCTCGTCTTAACGTTGTCTTCTTGTAGAACATGCCCAAATCTTTTCGCGAGCTCGGAGGTATGACGATATCCTCCGTAAGCTTCCCTATCTCGTTGAACAGAGACGCCCTCGTTCTCTCCGCCACGTCCTCCGGCCATCTTTGATAGAAGCACGATGAACTCTTCTCACTGGAGTGCGTGCTTTGATTCACGCCTGACTGGACGGTGGATTTGTTGTCGGTCTGATCTTGAAAAACGGTCGATGGTTGACGGGACGAGTCACTCGGCTCCTTCCCAGTGGACGGACTGTCGCCTAGAGACGGCGTCTCCACGTACGTGCTGGTAAATTGCGACCTAAACTTACGCTGAGCGCAATTTTCATCGCCCAGGTTAAGTTCGTTACGAGATGATATCCTTCTGGGCTTAGACCGTCGCAGCGAGCGTTTCTGCGTGTTATCATTGGACGTACCGGACGACTCGGTAACCGCCATCGTCACCTCTTTCTTCCTTGAGCTAGAGTCCTTGTCAACATCACGTGCACCCAGCCTCGTCAGTGGAGCCGTGTCGTCTGTAATAGACGTCACCTGGCTGCTGGCTTCTTTGGTCGACTCGTTGCTGGTCAAATAGCCACATCTAAGTTTTGTCCCTTTCGATGCAATGTTGCTTGTCGGTGAATTTGTCTGATCTCCTTTATTTTTTGGTAAGAAATACACCTGCGTTAACTTTGAATGCGTCTTCCTGTGTGGCGGATCGGTCACCTCCATGGTTAGGGATGAGATTGTATCAATGTCACTCGTGGTGGCCTGTTTCCTGCTGGTCAGACAGGACGGAGACGTCAGCGCCATGCTTCTTTGCAGGGGAGATGTAGAAAGGACCAATTTTATTTTCCGGTAATCTAAATCCGTGGTAGACGTGGACAGTGACGAGCCGCCATTCACGTGAGTCTTTAATGTCGAATTCCGAGGCTGTTTTTCTTGCGCTGAGGCAGGCCTCACTTCCTTATCCAATGATCTGCCCCCTGAAGGTGATCTGTGAAATGTCTTTGTGCTCATCAAGTGACTTTCCCCCATCATTAAATGTTGTCTCTTAGATTCCTGTTGAACGGCCTCTTTGTCCTGACCCCCGTGCATCAACGTCTTGCTCTCGGCTTTGGCTGGGGCTGACTTTTGGAGGAAGTTTACGGCAAAGTTTTGGTCATGTGACGCTTTTCTTAGTCTGTTCCTCTTTTTCGTTGCCACCGGCGTTGATTTAAGTGAAGAATCTGATTTATAATCGAGCCCGGTCGAAATGAGGTACTCAAGGTCGTTTTTCAAGCTGGATATTTCGCTGACATTGGCCGAAGAGTGGACGCTATAGGTCATAGCTGTGATGGATCTGCAGACAGTGGGTCTCTTTATGGCAGTTTTGAGCGGTGAATCAAATTTTTCAGAAAGCTTTCTTGGTGTTGAGTGTGTAGGCATGACCCTCACACCACCCGTTCTTTTTAGTTTTTGTTCTACTGCTTGGTCAGTATTACGAGTTTGGTCGGTGCGACCATGGCGGTCGAGGTTTTCAACGTGGTCAGTCCGAACATTCCGGTCAAGATGGTTAATGCGAGCAGTTTGGTCTAAGTGGTGAGCGCGGGCGACTGGACTGTTTCCAATGAACAGAGATGGTTTAAACGCTACAACTTTGCTTTCGCCCCCTTGACTCTCATTCAGCAATGAATAGAAATTTTTGATGCTCCTGGATTGATTGATGAGACTGTTCTGTATACTTTCCTTCATAACCGCGCCCAAAGCGGGCTCTTCTTTCGGAAGCTCAGAAACAATTACTTGAGTGGATGCGTGTTTTGCAAGCTTGGGTTCTAGAGGCTGCACTTGATCAACTTGCGTCAGGGAGAATTTTGCTCGAATCGATGATTCCTTGTCACCCAACGACCGTGTGCTGGCCCTAGGACTAAAAGCAGGTACGCTGAAATTTTGCCGCGTCCTTTCGGTTTTCATGTTGGTCGATCCCTGCGGGGAGGAGTCACACACGATACAGGTTCTACAATGAGCGTGGTCCCCTGAGGTGATGTCTATCCTCCCTGTCCCATCGGGCTTTGCATCATCATCAACCCTAGCTACATTCATAGCACCGTCTTGACCCCGCCTTTCAGCTAAGTTTTCTTGAGATCTTTGCTCCACATATGCACTCAATCCACATAAACTCTTCCTCCTGTCATTTCCAGTAACAGCTTGCCGATTCTTAAATTGGTTTTCTTTGTTTTCGTCTGAAGCCCGTTGACCAGTAAACTCCATTTCTCCTGCCAGGTGCAATGGTCTCGGTAGTTCGTTCTCCACCTCGTGTAAATCACATTGCTTTTCTTTGTCGTCTGAAGTACCCTGGCCAATCAACTCCATTTCACCCACCAGTTCGTTCTCCGCCTCGTCAAAATCGTCCTCTTGCATTAGCTTCTCTTCAACAAAACGCAGCAAGTATTTCAACGTCTTTTGATGTTCCCTTGACCCTCTTATCAAAGGTGAGTGAATTTTCATTCCTTTCAATTTTGATCGGGTGCTCGTTTTCGCCAGGTCTCTGAAAACATATTTTTGCAAAAGAAGTACGTAAATTTCTCTCTCCAATTCATCTTCGTCGATGTCTAAATGTCCGAATTCTCGACCTAGACCTAGACCATCTCCTCCAGTATATCCTTGATTAGATTTAGGTGACCCGAGACCCGCACTTTGTCTGTGATTGAATTGTTCACTGGCAGCGGGTGGCTGTGGTGCTCGGGGAACATTGGTCAAGGCCTGGTTATCGCTGACAATAGATTCGATAAACTCCTGATCACGCAATTTCTCGGGAACCTGACTCACTTGGTTCCTGTCAAGATGAGAACCGTTCAGGTATTCTTTGGCCGACGCGTGACTTTCTTTCTTTTTATCGCCTGGCGGAGATTTAACCAAAGTTTCCCACCCCGTATGCTGCTGCAGTATGTTTGGGGAGCTCTTAACGTGTCTTCGATCACTGTGACGGTTCAGCATTGGCTCGGACTGAGCACTTGACCTCCCAAAAAAATTTGTGTCCAGTTCTCTTTCGTTCTTTAAAAACCGAAGTTCTTTCTGCCCGGTCAGAGATGTGGGGAATCCTTTAACATCTTCAGCTCTGTGTGAAAAAGCTTCTTGTGGAAGGCTCCGCGACTTCATTCCCCCTTTGCGTTGCCAGCCCCGGAATCTATCCTGACTGTCCATTTGTTGTCCATCTTCTGCTACACTTGATGACTGAACATTTTCATCAAAACTACTTATACGGTGGGACTTTATTACTGAGACACTGTGGATTTTTCCAGACATTTTATCATAAGGTTCCTTTGTGTCCATACATTTAGTGCGACCAGACGCCTTCCTGTCAAGTACCTCATTTGAAACAAAACCCTTCTTTTCAATCTTCTTCTCACGAATGCCCTTAATATTGTTGTTCAGTAGGGTTAAGCCTTTGAAACCGTGGTTCTCCCAAAGTTTTTCACTTGAATTCGGCGGGATGCGCATTGTCAAATTTTTGTTATTTTCAAGCTGTTGTCGCAGTTTCAAAATTTCCCACACGTCCGTCTCGCTGGCACTTTTGCCAGAGCGTTTACTAAAGTCTAGGAAATCCTCCAAGCCGGACCGTTGTATCGGTTCACTCTCGGTTGACTCCTTGCTCGTCAACTCTGGTGTTTCTCTGCCACTTCTCGCGGGATGTCGTGTTTGCTGCTGATCGAAATGCGTGACAATCGTCGCCTGTCTGGTGACTGCCGCCATATCTAAATTCGATGGACCTTTCTCCGCGGTCTCCGCGTGGGCAGTCCCCTGCACGGTCTCAGCAAGGAGAGACCCCTGCTGAATATTTCTTGTTTCAGCCTCTTCCATCCCTTGGTACCGCCCGCGTCCCTCAATGGTATCAAAAGCTTTTCTGGAGCTTACACACTCAGTGAAGTCTTCGTTCTGTTCCTTCCAAGGCAAATCGTGGTCAACGGCAGACGGACTACAGTCTCTTGAATTTTGAACTGGTTCTACTGTGTTAAGACGAAACATTTCAGTTTGCAAATTTACTTTTATCCCCGTATCGTTTCTTGATGGCTCAATTTGTATTACGTCCCACTCTGGGACGTAATTTTCTAAATCAGGACAGTGGCTGAATTGCGGCAGTCCTTCAAAATTCTTACCTTCGCTACATGTACTGCTGGTTGTTACTGGGTCGTACTTGGTACCATTATAGTTTGACAGACGATGTTTCGCCCCCCTCAACATCCGGACTGAGTTTCTCCCACTTCTCTTTTTACTTAATGCTACTTCTTCACTCCCGCCTCTCCTTCTAGCGGTCCTGTCAACCTGACTGTGATAGTGAGGATTTGATTTCTTGCAACTTTGGACAATCTGTTTATAAAATCTCTTCTGTTTAGGATTATACCACGTCCTCGTGGTCACGTGACAGTCCTCCTCATCATCATCATCATCCATGGCGCCTTCACTCGAAGACGTCTCTGTGGGCATCCGTCCCCGTACCGTGACGGGTGCCCCTAGACGTTCGCCCATCCAACCTCTCACGCGTCTGTCACTGCCCACCTTTTCTGCGCGTGCTCCCTGTCGTAACGGACCTAACCCTAACCCTAACCCTAACCCTAACGGACTCACACTTTCAACAGCGTTCACCCCAGATCCATGTTTCCACACATTCCTGAGTCTCTCGTCAGTCCTGTGCCTCTCATCAGTCCTGTGTCTCTCATCAGTTCTGTGTCTCTCGTCGGTTCTGCGTCTCTCGTCAGCTCTGCGTCTACCATCAGACTTGTGTATCCCGTCAGCTCTGTATCTGCTGTACCTACAGCTCGTGCATGGCTTTAAATCCCAATCTTGTGGGAGGTGCTTGGGCCACAGCTCGTCCACGATGGGGTTGTCGAAGTTTTCATACTCTGTCAGACTGTGAAACGTCGTCATGTCGGACGAGGAGTGCTTGATGGAACACTGCTCGGCCTCAGATTTCCCGACGGTGTAGTTCTTGATGCCCTTGAATATGTTCTGAAACGCCTTGCCGAGGCTGAGAATCGATTCTTGGCTCTCCCAAAAATTCAAGATGGACGAAAACCCGGGCAGGGATCTAGGTGAATCTTTGTTCTTTTCTGAACACCGTACGACATCGGCCACAGATTTCTTGATTTTAACGCTAATCTTATCCTTAGCCTCGTCGCCTGCATTCACTTTCCCGCCTTCTGCGTCGCACAGCGCAGCCCGCTTCTTGCAACTGAATGCTCGGGGCTTGTCCCTCGTTGCAGCTGACTGAGGACTGTATTTGATCGCAGTGCTGTGGCCGTAAGGAGAATGCGGAGCAATTTCGGGGTTTTCCACATAGAGACAATTACAGTGCGGAAAACTAGGAAACTTTTTTGGTTTGTTCTGTGAACGATTTCGGCTTCGTTTCTTTTCCTTCATTCCCGAATGATAATATGTAACGTGGGATTCTGTGTTCGCCATCCTAGTCCTGGAAATTGATTTAGGGGCAAGGCAAATTTTGCGTTTTTTAAATGATCTCCCGTGATGCGCTTGTTTTTTCCCCCGGCGTTTCTCATTTGTCTTTAGTCCACTGGGGTTTCTGGATTTGATCACGGATTCGTACACAGAGTGACCGTGGTCGATGAACATGGGCAAGTCCTTTCTTACCATTAACAAGGACTTCGCACTCGTCAAGCTTCGAGATGTCCGAATTGTGTTCGCCGAATAACTTTTCGTGCTGGTTGTCCAGTTAGGCTCAGATGACGTGCGATGTAGCTTTCTGTTGGAGAAATTGTAATCGGCTTTCTCAGGAATCGGCTTCACTTCCGCTTTTCTCTCACGACCAAGACATTTGGGCGGGATTCGTTTTCTAAAAATTTTACTGGAGACCGCTAAGAATTTTGGGGAATAAAGCTCGTCAGAGCTCGGGTAATTGTACGGCAGCTCCGGAATGCTCCTCATGGTTGATAACGATGACTCGTATCGCTCCGTCCTGCCCTCTCCGTTTGCGGACGTAAGCACATCGCTCTCGGCGGAGAACATCGGAGCCGCGCCACTCCCGCCGCTTGGGACGTTAACCGGTAATTTCGGCCCCCTCTCCACCAAACGTTCCTTGACAACGGGCTCTCCTCTCTTGTCGACATCCCCCCAAGCCAATTTCGCGCTTCCATGACATTCACTTTTGGACAGGCTCAGATTCCAGCTCGACGTTCGGGACACGTGTGAGTTGGACGCCTCCATCCCTGCTTGAGAATGTCTGGCCGTCGCAAACTCGGACGATCCCCAAGAGGTAGGGCTCGGCGATGACGAGTAATTGGTCTCCATTGTGGACGTGTAGTGTGACGCTGATGTGTCCGACGAGCTCCAGGTGGACTCACAAGAATTTGTATCTCCCAAGCATACGTTAACCGGAGACGATGTGTTCGAATTGAGTTTCCATTTGTTTTCCTTCACGAGGATTTTTGCCTTGTCTGCCGGAAGAGTGCTCTGTATCTGGATTTCGGTCATCGGATCGTTTTGACTATCGGGTGCAGACTTTAATTTTTTCGATAGGTTTTGTACTGCTGGTGCTATTTGATTCTTCTGCTCAGCCACTGTGGCGTGGAAGTTTGACTCGATCTCGTCTTGTTTCTGACCAGGGTTCAACCTGGGTTTCAAGGGTAGAGTTTTGTTACAAGTGGTTGCTGCAGAAATCGAGACACGTGTTGGCTGGCGCACTGGGATAGTCAAGTTCACGCCGAATTGTCGTTTGCTACTCGTTAATTTACTTACACCAGTTTGCGATTTTCGCTCGAGCCCTTTCACACCCCGTGCCTTGGCTAGTGAAAGCTGTCCATCTCCAATACCACGTGCCTTTCCTTGTTGAAGCTTTCCGTCTCCCACACCACGTGTTTTTGACAAGTCCAGTTTTGCACGGCCTGAGACTTTTGTTGTTGCAGCCCTTGACCGTCCTAATCCCCAGTCTTTCGTCTTCTTAAGATGACTTCCAGGTGACTTATAAAAGGGAACACCTGGTGTGACGTGCTCCATATCTGTCAGTTTCTGTCTCGATTTGCCCATGTTTTTAACAGGATTAAAATGAGAGCCACAAGGAGCGATTGGCGTCTTCTGCACCGTTCTGGAACGACTATATAAACTTTCTCTTGACCTCACCTCCTTGGTTTTTGTTATCGTACCACAGCGGAACTGTCTGCTAGCCGCTAACTTCACCCTGCCACCAGAAAGGTAACATGTTCGAATAGGGATCCTACTGTATTTGACTGTTTGAACATTGCCAACAGTAGCCATTTTTCTTGGATACGTTTGCGATGAATTTACTTTCATCACGTCACATTCTTTCGAGTCTACTTCTTCTCTTTCCCAATATGTCTCTATTCGATCAGTCTGCACTCTACTACTCATTATATTATCAGTCTGCATTCGATAACTATGTATTTGATCAGTCTGTATTCGGTCAGCCTGTATAAGATCCTTTTGCGGTCGATCTGTCTTCCCGTTAGTTAAAGACTCAACAACGGGTTTTAATTCAGTCGTGGCAACTTTATAACCAATAGGCGCTTGAGCTCGAGGCGTTTGATGATGAGGCGTTTGATCAAGAGGCTTCTCATCATGGGGCATTTGATCTAGAGGCTTTTGATCACGAGGCTTTTGGCCACGGGGCACGTGTACATTTCTTATTTCGCATCGGCCATTATTTGTCCGTGTATGGTTGACTTTGAGCCCTGCTGTACCACTTTGACCGCGTGACTCCCAATGACCTAAATTCGACTTTCTAAACTGTCCAGGGCTCAACTTCAGCACATCTGCGCTGTGGACGTTTTTGCAGAACTGGGGGTTTTTGATAACTTTGTCCAAGGTCTCGGCAAAATATGGTGTGTCTAAAAATCCGTTGGTCAGTGTCGAATTGTTGGTCGGTTTTACATTTTCAGATGACATTTTCTTGAATAGTTCATGTCTACCACTTGTCATGCACTGAGCTGACGAGTTGACCCTCGAGTCCATGGCCACCGATACATTTTCCTGTCTCTTCCGTCTGTTTCGGTCGTCTATCAAACACGTCAGGAACTCACTTTCTTTTATCTTCGCCCGGATCGCCTCATCCTTTGTCTTCTGGGCCAGGCGGTCCTCTGGACTCTGATGGGAAAGAAACCCTGCTGTCAAAGGGCTCTCGTTGCACTTACCAGGAATGAAGCTCTCTTTCTTGAGCGGGTCTTCCAAAATTTTAGTTGCACTCTGTACAACTTTGCTGTTTGAAACTTTAGCAAATGATCCTGTGCTTTTCAGGCCATTTTTCGATCCAACGTCGCTGTCAATTTTAACTGCCTTCTCTTGTCGGGTTTGAAAATCATTGGAGAAATCTGACCTCTTTGTGTCAGCATTTGGAAATTGTTTTGAATCTCTGGTCAACACTTTTTTCTCCGGGCTCGAAAAGCGATTCAGGAAAAACCGAGGCGGTTCGCTCGCCATGGGTCTTTTTGGCAAGCTTCTCTTCTCGGCCTCCTTCGGGGGCTCGGGGCCAATTTGTTTCAGACTAGAATTCGACTGCCTCAAACAACCAGCGATCCCAGGGATGACATTGGGTTTGTTGACCCCCTGGAGAACCTTTCCCCGCTGATTCAATTCACACTTCAGGTCATCCGGACATTCTTCGTATTTGGTCGGCACAGCTGACTTCCTGAGATTGAACGTCCGAGTTGCCGCACCGATTTCGCTGACGGAACGGAGGTTGATTGTGGCAAGATCGTCGCATTCGCGAGATAGCAAGCTGTCATTTATGACATGTTCATCAACTTGTCTGACGACCTCTTCGCACTTCACCGGCTGAGTGTATTGAAACTCGTTAACTTTGCCTCCCAACTGTCTACTAAACGTGCCTATTTTTTCGTCCCTTGTTTCTCCAATATCTTCATACTCGTTCTTTACGCAGGCATTGGTTCCTTTAGCATCGCCTCGGTGCTGCTCAGCTTCCCCCTTTAAAAACTCCTTGTAAGACTGCACAATAGCTTTAACCTTTTTCTGCATTTCCGCTGCTATTTTGGGATCCATGAGGGTCCTCGTGCACATCACCTTCGTGGCGCGTGCTTTTCGATCCCTCGCCTGTGATTTTGACCCCGTCGTGTCCTCGTTGAGAGTCGGCGATGTCCAGCATGTGTCAGTCTCGTCGCACTTATTCGCTGTGGTTCTTTTCGTCCTATCTGCGTTCATCGCAGCATATAATGGGCTCGTGTTCAGTCTTTGATCACAGCATTTTATCAATCCAACTTTTGACCTCTGTCTGGCCAGCTTGTTGCGTTCTATTTTTAAAAGAGATTGAGCTCTAGCGAGGTTCATGCTGTCGTTGGCCAACAGCTGGTCCAGTTTGAAGTTTTCGGGTCCAGGGTCTTCCATCCGAGTTTTAAATTCCGTGGCCAGCTGTGCCGTCACACCAGATTGCACGTGATCGTCTTTATTCTGTGATGTCACCTCCCTGGGGAACGCGTTGACACTTGTCTGCGGTTTCCTGGTGGCCATCACCGGATGAATCTCCGTCACAAAGGGAACTGACAGAAATTCCTCGTAGTTGAAGCTGTCATCGACATCTTTGCTACCTTGAACGTGATTGTTTAAAACCATATCCATCCCATGTACAGACGACCTGTGTGCATTTTCATCTTTCGCACGAGTGATTCCTTTACATTTCTTCGCAGGTACTGTCAACGGGAAATCGCTGTCTTTCTCAAAGACGTCCTTGAATTGTGAGTCATCGGGCACGTCGAATCCGCAGAGGAACGGAGCCTGGGACGAGTGGTAGTTTTTGTTGACCACCACCGCCATGTCCTCGGCTAAAGTGCAGGAACTTCCCTGTCCCTTTGTAGTGGCGCGCTTCCACGGCTTGTCCCGGAGATCTCGCTTTTCGCGCCTCGTCATCCACAGCGGGTCGTCTTGAAATCTCGAGAGCGCCGAATCCTGCTGGTGTCTCTTCGGCTCACTTCGATTTGTCAGTTTGTCGTTACTACCCTGAGACCAAACCGACGCGCAGTCCATGGATTGATCGAGATTCCTGGGCCATTTCGAGGATTTGACCTGGTTTTCGTAAACGTCGCTGATCTGGGACGCCGTGGCGCGTCTGCGGCTGTTGTTGTTCCGGCCGAACACCGGGGAGCGGTCGCACCAATGCAGGAGTCGTGGTCCGCTCCATGTACAAGGATGAGGGCGTATGTCGTCAGCGATCCCATGTTGACAAGGTGCTTCGATCCCGGATGCCTCGTGGCCCCCTTGTTTTCCAACGCTCGTGATGTCAGTCTCCGTTCGTCGTAGCTGAATAAGGCTGTCAATTACCAGCCAACGTCGATCAGGTCGTTTGGTGCAGTTCATATTCTTGTTTCTCCTCGATCGTCTCACCTTCAAACCATTCGCAGTGGTGACCATACTTTGAACGCGCACTCGGCGTTTTCTGGTATGTTCACAACATCGTTTTGCGGTCGGGTTTAGATGTGGACGTTTCGAAATGAGAAGAAGACGAGTGTTTCCCATCAGAGGCATGGTATCAGTTCGCGTCGTGTCAGAGTTGACATGAGATGAGTTGTTATTGGAATCAGAGGTAGCTTCAGTTGAGTTTAAGAACGTAGGCAATACATTAGTCGCAGAGATCTGACTCAAAACCGACAGGGCGGCAAACGGAACCTCTTGCTTGTAGACACAAATTGTGCACTCTCCAAGGATTCCCCAGACTGATATTATAGCATGGAGAATTATCTCCTCACACACGGTTTCTAATACATCTGGCGTGTGGTTATAAAGTAAAACTAAAAATACAGGACTTAGGAAAAAAACCATAGTGTTGTCCTTGGTCTTGCAACGCATTGTTGAAATCAATGTCATACTTTCACAGTCGCTGTCATAGAACTTATCCACAGCCCGCGTCGGGTCAATTGATGTAGTCAGCATCAAACCAGATGGAGGATCTCGCTTTGCTGGTCTTGTGATGACATTCCAGTTACCATCATCACTTACCTCATTTTGTTCCCGTCTTTTAAAGGTCCGTACGGTCAAACATGGAATTTCACGGTAAAGTTTTTCCTGATAACAGCTAATTCTTTTACATGAGTGTACTTGGTATATCCTTGTCAAGGTAATAGTCAGGTAAAGGTGACCTTGTCGTAAAAATAAGTAACCTGTACAGCCCCAGGGGTGCACAGGGTGCACAATTTCTTGTGCTCTGACCATTTTTGTATCCCTTGAAATGACATTTCGGCAGCCCTCTACGTCATTTAGAATCCAGTGCCAATTCTTGGCTTTACTGCACGGCTTTGACACAAGACACGGCTGTGACACAAGACACGGCTGTGACACACCACACGGCCGAAACACAACACACGGCTGTGACAATGACACACGTAACAAAATATTTTGAGCGTTTCCGTTAAAACTGAAAGCACCATGGGCTATAGTGATCCGAACATAATTTTGTCTTAAATCAGAATTTAGCGCTGAACAGTCTTTGAACATTGCCCAATTCTCGACTAAAGCTTTCTCACTGTTCACGTTGTCGGGGTCGCATTGAAATGTGTCACGTGTGCTGGTGACGTCATCGCCTGTTTCTTCACCACCGTCGCTGAACACACGTGCCGTGTAAGTGTTCAAAACACAGCTATTTTGTGTACACAAGTCGGATGCACTCTTACAAAAATTATACCCAGACTGTGTACAAAAACAAACGCCGTCCGATCTCCTGTGCCGACCGGTCAAGCCGCTCCAGAACAGAAATGTGCCGTTACCCATGTCGATGAAGTAACCAGACAAGTTTCCATTGCCAAGCAAGCACCAACCTACACGTCCTACACGTCCGACACAGTGATCCGCCCACTCTCTGCTTGGCAATGCCCCGTCTCCGTAGAAACTCCAGATTGATTCACCGTGCGTCACAGCTGTCCATCTACTGTTTGCTCTGGCCGACATCATTCCTCCATCGGCCGAAAGGTCGTGCACGAGTCGACTCACTGAAATAGAAGCAAAGTGCAGTCTGTGCACCCAGCCAGCCATTGGTTGTGCCCAATTGTTTCGTGTGTTCATACCCTTAACATTCACTGAAGCATTCTCTCCAAGTCAACTCGCGCTCATTAAATAATCTCCCATCACAAACTCTCTCTTCCAATGTGACCTCCAATTAGAGAAGCCTTTTTCTTCACATGCCCACAGATAACAAACACGGATTTTCGTTTGGTTACTGTATTGTAATTTATTCATTAACCTCGTTATTCTGTACGTAATTACGTTCCACAAATTTTAACACTGACAAACAATGAAGGACCGCATGCGTTGGTTGCATGTCTACAATGTCTCGATCCAATTGTCTAACAAGGAGGCATGGCGTTGTTGAGAGATTTTATCATCTCAAAAAAGATTTTTTCACCTTTTGAGAAACGTAAGATGAAAGGAGAATAGTGATTTCAAAATGGCGTCGTGACACGCAAAAGGTCATCGTGACACGCAAAAGGTCATCGTGACACGCAAAAGGTCATCGTAACGAACTATATCTCAAGCGAGTCGGACAAACAACAGTGGCAGTTGATTTCAGAGGTTTTCAGTATAAAACATGGACCTATTTTGTGTTTGTTAAAACCCTACTGCATTTTTGTTTGGAAAGGTTGGGTCATAAAATGTTATTTCTTATTTTTGTTTTGAAAAGTTTTGCCTTAAAATCGTATTTCTTATTTTTGTTTTATAAATATTTTAAAAAAAAATTAAATATTGATTGTATCTGATGATTGCAGTGAAGACTGGGATTTAACCCAGAGAGCAAACTTGGCCCTGTAGCCACTAACACAATGACCACAAGATGACACCAGAGTTTGGACTCACCATCACTTATCATCGACGTGCTCATCGTGTCCTCGTCGGACACAAGGTCGTACGGACTGCACCACCAGGGGTCGTGAGCGTCCAGGTAGATGTCGTGGTTGGGCAGCCAGCAGTGCATGGCCCACTCTTCGATCACAGCCGAGTCCAGCGCCCTCCTGGAGGGAGGGGGTGGGGTAGAATGGTGACATTTGTTTAGTGCGGGACATACTACACCCCACACGGGAGCGAATATCTTTGATGACCATCAGATGTAAAGACTGAGCTTATTTTAATAGATTTCTAAATTCTTGTATGCATGAGATTATTTAACGATCCCTACAAGCAAAGCTTTGCGTACACAGCCTACTTCTTGATTTTATTTCAATATTCTAATAACACACCCGCGTTCACACCGCACATTTATTTCTCCAACTGTTTCAGAAAAACAAAAGAAAACATTACGCACCGAACGCACTCGCGATTCGTTTAAATAGAATCTCATTTAGCGCAGTTATCGGGAATTTTATTTCATGAAATCAGTGTTATCATGTTTCCTTCATATTCCCATTGAAAATCTGGTGAAACTGAAATTTGGGGGTTGAGGGTGGGGTGGAAATGTAAAATTTAATATAATGTGTTGTTGGCGGCGAGTCTAAGTGCAAAGTTTCAGCTCGAAAGGATGACGGGAAGTGGGTCAATAAGACGTTCGGAGATTTTGCCACCCAGCCAGAAACACATGAAAAAAAAGTGTAGTTGATATAAAGGATTTTTAAAAAAAACACATTTAGCCCAACACCGGCAGTAGCAAAACCTTGACCAATTTCATCCACACGACCACATTCTCAGGTACACATCTGAAAGATCGTTTTCCTCTATTGGTCTATGAAGAAGAATAGATGAATCTGAGGTCCTCAATGGTCTGAAATAAATATTATCTGTGTCGCGTCCCCTGTGTCGTGTCCCCTGTGTCGCGTCCCCTGTGTCGTGTCCCCTGTGTCGTGTCCCGTGTCGCGTCCCCTGTGTCGTGGTCCCTGTGTCGCGTCCACTGTGTCGTGGCCCCCCTGTGTCGTGTCCCTTGTGTCGTGTCACCCCTGTGACTTAACCTTCTTCACTGTGTCCTCCAACCCAAGAGCAACCCTTACAAGACCAACCTGAACCTCTCCGAGAGAGGAATCTTGCTCGGCCGACCGCAGTCCATCAGCGACTCCCGCCACCGTCGGTACTGGATCAGAAGGTCTGCCCGTTTCCTGGGGGCGCTCGGCGAGTCTGTTCTTAGCGGGATGGCTGATTTGTTGTGAAAGCCCCCTGTCGGACCGCTGGACAGACGCCGGACAGGTTGAATTCTGGGAAGCTCCCTTTGAAAATCCAGAGAAAAACTGATTAAAAATTACTAGCACGATAACACACCTAAACATTCATATAACAACAATAACGTGTTTATTGATAAGCATAACACAAACAAACAAGACAACCTCTGAAAGCATACGTCATGCTCTATTTTTAGAACTGAGCAGAGGTGCGTTCCCGAAAGGAAATAGAAGCGAAAATGGCGCCTATGTGTGTGTGTTAAAAATTGAACTATTTGTTGTGTACTTACAGGTACGAGAAGTCTGCCGTCTGTGTGTCATTCCACTGGGGACAAATAGAGTAGACTCTGATGCTTGACCATTAGAATATCTGGATTGTGTCGTTATAATATCTAGAATGGACTACTAGATTATGTGGTCTTTGGGTGACCATTGGATTATCTTGACATAGCCATAAGAAAATATTTATACTTGACCATTACATTATCTTGACATAACCACCAGATTATTTATACGTGACCATTACATAATCTTGACATGACCATCAGATTATTTACACTTGACCGTTACATTATCTTGACATGACTATCAGAGTATTATCGTTATTTATATTTGACCATTACATTATCTCGACATGACCATACGCATATGGATTGCATGGTCGTATGTTGGCATGTGTTCAATCTACGACCTAACTTACAGTCGTGGTTATCTGGTGAGACGTGACCTTACCTGACTCGTCTGCTGATCTCTTAATGAGTCTTTGTCTCTCAACGGAAGGGCGCTCTGGAGATGATAAGAGTGCACATGTGCACTGGTTAAACAATGTGTGGTGCACTGATATAAAAAAATGTGTTATGCACTGATATAACAAATGTGTGGTGCACTGATATAACAAATGTGTGGTGCATCGATTAAACAAATGTGTGTGTGAAACACTTAAAATAGACGTAGTGGTAGGCAATAGACCTACATGGCCCTGAAAGTAATGCATCTACATAGACCTGAAGGTAATAGACCTATATGGGCCTGAAGGTAATAGACTTACATGAACCTGAAAGTAATAGAACTACATGAATATGAAGGTAATAGACCTATATAGCCCTGTAAGTAAGAGACCTACGTATAACTGAAGATAATAGACCTATACGCCCCTGAAGGTAATAGATTTACATTGACCTACAGTTAATAGACCTATATGGCTCTGAAGGTAATAGAACTATATGGACCTGTAGTTAATAGACCTATGTGGACCTGCAGGTATAGACCTATATGGACCTGAAGATAATAGACATACATGAACCTAGGTGTGACTTTAATTCCACTACGAAGATCGACTTATTTGTCAAATATCACAATCAGCTGTTCACAGATGATAAATTATATTGTGACAGGAGTGGTATGATTGACATTGGGGAGACAAACATTGTGACAGGAGTGGTATGATTGACATTGGGGAGACAAACATTGTGACAGGAGTGGTATGATTGACATTGGGGAGACAAACATTGTGACAGGAGTGGTATGATTGACATTGGGGAGACAAACATTGT
>CAXITT010000313.1:599220-683626 GCA_964033795.1 Lymnaea stagnalis | reverse complement strand
TGGGTCAAGTCTTACTTAGCCAACTGTCCCGGCCCATCGCCTGGATCATGTCTTATTTAGCCAACTGTCCTGGCCCATCGCCTGGGTCAAGTCTTACTTAGCCAACTGTCCTGGCCCATCGCCTGGGTCATGTCTTATTTAGCCAACTGTCCTGGTCCATCGCCTGGGTCAAGTCTTATTTAGCCAACTGTCCTGGCCCATCGATCGCCTGGGTAATGTCTTATTTAGCCAACTGTCCGGGCACATCGACCGGGTCAAGTCTTATTTAGCCAACTGTCCTGGCCCATCGCCTGGGTCATGTCTTATTTAGCCAACTGTCCTGGCCCATCGCCTGGGTCAAGTCTTATTTAGCCAACTGTCCTAGCCCACCACCTGGGTCAAGTCTTATTTAGCCAACTATCCTGGGCCATCAACTGGGTCAAGTCTTATTAAGCCAACTGTCCTGGCCCACCGCCTGGGTAAAGTCTTATTTAGCCAACTGTCCTGGCCCATCAACTGGGTCAAGTCTTATTTAGCCAACTGTCCAGGCCCATCGCCTAGGTCAAGTCATATTTAGCCAACTGTCCTGGCCCATCGCCTGGGTCATGTCTTATTTAGCCAACTGTCCTAGCCCATTGCCTGGGTCAAGTCTTATTTAGCCAACTGTCCTGGCCCAGGATGCCATGTACTTACCGATGTTGATAGTGACGCCTCCATGAAACTGTTCTTCCGCTTGACCATCTGAAATACCAAGCCCTCGCTTGAATTTAACACCAAACTTAAAGGTCTAAAGCGTCATCTAATTCCCCCCCTCTTCCCCCCCCCCCACATAATTTCAAAGAATTTTAATAGCAAAATAATAATGAACACCCCAATAAAAAAAGAAGGGGGGGGGGCTTGGTTTTACACGTAATCCAAACTTAAAGGTCTAAAGCCGCATCTAATTCCCCCCCCCCTCCCCCCCCCCCACATAATTTCAAAGAATTTTAATAGCAAAATAATAATGGACACACCAATAAAAAAAGAAGGGGGGGGGGCTTGGTTTTACACGTAATAAGATCGATTTAAAATATTAAAATAAACACATTTTTTTCAATATATTTCGCGTTCATATTAGAAACTGTGATAACCATTTTTAGTATTGCGACAGTCATTGTGTGTGCATCAAAACAAATTGTTCAAGAGTACATATTAAATGAGTAATCCGTAACTAAGAGCAGTGAGTGTTCAGTGCATCTCTTCACCACGCCCACGTCACCACAAGCACCAGCTATTTCAGGCGCCTGGGGTTAGAGTGGCACCCGGGGTTAGAGAGATACTCACAGAGTACTGGTCAAGATTGCTCAGGGTCTTCTTGGTCATCTGAAATATGAAGAGTGCCATTTGTATTGTGTCAGTAGATGGTTGTGCCAGTAGAAGGTTGTGTCAGTAGATGGTTGTGTCAGTAGATGGTTGTGTCAGTAGATGGTTGTGTCAGTAGATGGTTGTGTCAGTAGATCGGTTGTGTCAGTAGATGTGTCAGTAGATGGTTGTGTCAGTAGATGGTTGTGTCAGTAGATGGTTGTTTTAGTAGATGGTTGTGTCAGTAGATGGTTGTGTCAGTACATGGTTGTGTCAGTAGATCATTGTGTCAGTAGATGGTTGTGTCAGTAAATCGTTGTGTCAGTAGATGGTTGTGTCAGTAAATTGTTGTGTGAGTAGATGATTGTGTCAGTAAATTGTTGTGTCAGTAGTTGTTTGTGTCACCAAATTGTTGTGTCAGTTGATGGTTGTGTCAGTAAATTGTTGTGTCAGTAGATGGTTCTGTCAATAAATAGTTGTGTCAGTAGATGGTTGTGTCAGTAGATCATTGTGTCAGTAGATGGTTGTGTCAGTAAATTGGTGTGTCAGTAGATGGTTGTGTCAGTAAATTGTTGTGTCAGTAGATAGTTGTGTCAGTAAATTGTTGTGTCAGTAGATAGTTGTGTCAGTAAATTGTTGTGTCAGTAGATGGTTGTGTCAGCAAATTGTTGTGTCAGTAGATGGTTGTGTCAGTAGATGGTTGTGTCAGTAGATGGTTGTGTCAGTAAATTGTTGTGTCAGTAGATGGTTGCGTCAGTAGATGGTTGTGTCAGTAAATTGTTGTGTCAGTAGATGGTTGTGTCAGTAGATTGTTGTGTCAGTAAATTGTTGTGTGAGTAGATGGTTGTGTCAGTAAATTGTTGTGTCAGTAGATGGTTGTGTCAGTAGATGGTTGTGTCAGTAGATGGATGTGTCAGTAGATGTTTGTGTCAGTAGATGTTTGTGTCAGTAGATGGTTTTCTCAGTAGATGCGTGTGTCAGTAGATGGTTGTGTCAGTAGATTGGTTGTGTCAGTAGATGGTTGTTTTAGTAGATGGTTGTGTCAGTACATGGTTGGGTCAGTATATGGTTGTGTCAGTAGATGGTTGTGTCGGTAGATGGTTGTTTCAGTAATTAACATTGTGTCACCCAAACCCCAACACAGCCCACTTCAACCCACGCTACTGAGCCTCGACCACCCCCCCCCCACCCCCAGGTCTCTCTCACATCAAGCGCCTTTTGTTTAAGAAAATGTTTGTTTTCAAAAACTATTGGACGCTATGTTAAACCTGACCCATGACTCACCAGTGGACTGACGTCTGGCAGCTCGCCTTGTCTCTTCATTGCCTGTCGACAACAAAAGTACATTCACATATACACTTCAAGGAATCAATCATGTGTGTGTGTGTGTGCTACCTACTCAATACTTTATCCGAGATACTAGATATTACTTGCAAAGACTAGTCTACAATATGAGATAAATCATAAAACTGAATGGACCCGTACCTAGAACTGCGAGATGTAAAAATGAAAAATGGGGACATTTCATTCGAAAATGTCTGAAAAGGAGGACTTGCATTTTGAAAGGACATTACAAAATGAAATAAAATTCAAGATATTAATGTTTATTCTGAAATAAACATTTCATCCTAAATTACAATAGTTATATGGCATATGCGGACATTGTACACTAATTAGGCATTTAAATACTTTACAGAGCTAGGTATGTTTGACAAAATTTACTCATTTCTTAAGAGATATCTATATTTTAAAAAATTGGAGCATGTCATATTTAAAAAAAATTATATTGTGTTTCTATTACTACCATCACTAACTCAACAGTCTATACAGTTCCTTGGTCGTCCACTGTCAGTTTATCAGCGGGGGGGGGGGGGGTGAGGGGTGGGAGTGGGGGGGATCTCCTATCAACAGGAATGTAAAATAAAATTCACACGTAACTCTGAGCAAAGTAATCAATATTTTGGCACGATTTTACAAGAAGCCCTTCCATTGTTCAAAAACATCAAACTGGTCATATCAAATTGGTCTATCAAGTTGGTCTATTCAAAACGGTCTCATCATTTTGATCTCATCAAATTGGTCTCATCAAAATGATATCATCAAATTGGTCTCATCATATTGATCTTATCAAATTGGTCTCATCAAAATGATATCATCAAATTGGTCTCATCATATTGATCTTATCAAATTAGTGTCATCAAATTGATATCATCAAATTGGTCTCATCATATTGATCTTATCAAATTAGTGTCATCAAATTGGTCTCATCATATTGATCTTATCAAATTAGTCTCATCAAAATGATATCATCAAATTGGTCTCATCATATTGATCTTATCAAATTAGTGTCATCAAATTGATCTTATCAAATTAGTCTCATCATATTTATCTTATCAAATTGGTCTCATCATATTGATCTTATCAAATTGGTCTCATCAAAATGATATCATCAAATTGGTCTGATCATATTGATCTTATCAAATCGGTCTCATATTGATCTTATCAAATTGGTCTCATCATATTGATCTTATCAAATTGGTCTCATCAAATTGATCTTATCAAATTGGTCTTATCAAATTTATCTTATCAAATTGGTTTCATCATATTGATCTTATCAAATTGGTCTCATCATATTGATCTTATCAAAATGGTCTCATCAAAATGATGTCATCAAATTGGTCTTGTCAAAATTGGTTTTATAAATTAGGTTTACAGTTTCACGTCATCAAGCTGTTTTTGTAAGAACTCCCTACAATAAATCGTTTCTATTAATAGCCTGATAGGGAATTATTGAGTACAGCTGTCAAGAAATTGTGTCAACGTAGAGGGAAAGTAGAAACCCTGGTTATAATTTGTAGACATATTCAAATAGGAGGACATATCGAGGTTGATGGAGGACATATCAATGTTGATGGAGGATATATTAAATTTGATTGGGGACATTTTAAAGTTACTGGGGAGGTTATTAGAGGAGATGTTAAGGAGGGCATTTTATTTTATTTAAAATTGAGGATATGACCTCTTTTCAGGTACCATATGACCAAACTACCCTTAGTGGATCAGCACCCCCTCCTCCCCCACCCAGTGCTGAAGACCTTCAGTAAATTTACGGACATTCCGTATATATCTTAGGTACATATATATATATATATATATATATATATATTAAGCTTTATACGTTTATTTCAAATATATGTCCGTTAAATTTTTTTCCCTGCAGAATTAAAACTGTGATCGTAATTTATTTGTTTTTAAGTTGTCTACCCGGCCACGTCACCCATCCCCAACCCCCACACACACTTGTCGCCTCATTCCCCACCCGAGATCTAGCTACTCTTTACTAGTCTCTACCAGACCACAAATATGTATCAGTGAACTCTACCACACCACAAACATGTGTCAGTGTACTCTACCTGACCACAAACATGTGTCAGTGGACTCTACCTGATCACAAACATGTGTCAGTGGACTCTACCACACCACAAACATGTGTTAGTGGACTCTACCACACCACAAACATGTGTCAGTGGACTCTACCTGACCACAAAAATGTGTCAGTGGACTCTACCTGACCACAAACATGTGTCAGTGGACTCTACCAGACCACAAACATGTGTCAGTGGACTCTACCAGACCACAAACATGTGTCAGTGGACTCTACCAGACCACAAACATGTGTCAGTGGACTCTACCACACCACAAACATGTGTCAGTGGACTCTACCAGACCACAAACATGTGTCAGTGGACTCTACCTGACCACAAACATGTGTCAGTGGACTCTACCTGACCACAAACATGTGTCAGTGGACTCTACCTGACCACAAACATGTGTCAGTGGACTCTACCTGACCACAAACATGTGTCAGTGGACTCTACCAGACCACAAACATGTGTCAGTGGACTCTACCAGACCACAAACATGTGTCAGTGGACTCTACCTGACCACAAACATGTGTAAGTGGACTCTACCACACCACAAACATGTGTCAGTGGACTCTACCAGACCACAAACATGAGTCAGTGGACTCTACCTGACAACAAACATGTGTCAGTGGACTCTACCTGACCACAAACATGTGTCAGTGGACTCTACCTGACCACAAACATGTGTCAGTGGACTCTACCAGACCACAAACATGTTTCAGTGGACTCTACCACACCACAAACATGTGTCAGTGGACTCTACCTGACCACAAACATGTGTCAGTGGACTCTACCACACCACAAACATGTGTCAGTGGACTCTACCAGACCACAAACATGTGTCAGTGGACTCTACCTGACCACAAACATGTGTCAGTGGACTCTACCACACCACAAACATGTGTCAGTGGACTCTACCAGACCACAAACATGTGTCAGTGGACTCTACCTGACCACAAACATGTGTCAGTGGACTCTACCAGACCACAAACATGTGTCAGTGGACTCTACCTGACCACAAACATGTGTCAGTGGACTCTACCTGACCACAAACATGTGTCAGTGGACTCTACCTGACCACAAACATGTGTCAGTGGACTCTACCACACCACAAACATGTGTCAGTGGACTCTACCTGACCACAAACATGTGTACTCACTCGTTTGTCATCGTACGTGGATGTTCTTACAGGAGATAACTCCAGCAGAGTCCGCTGGAAATTCAACCAACAAAAGAAATTAATGTTTAAAAAAAGTAATCTATTTATATTTGATACTTGTCTTGAGCCATTTTATATGTTTAAAATCACACCTTTGTCTAAAAATAGATGTGGCTTCGCGTTTTATAATATATTTTATGCTACTTGTTGGTTGATGCGAAAATATCAATGGCGGTCACTGGAGGTTTTTAAAGAGTTCCCATTTCTTGTCGTATTTTCATTTGTCCTGTCCGCTGAACAAGGCTCTTCGCCGAAACGTCCTTGTCTTGTCCTGACTTTTGTCCTGTCTTTTGTCCTGTCTTTTGTCCTGTCTTATGTTCTTGTCTTTTGTGCTTGTCTTTTGCCCTGTCTTATGTTCTTGTATTTTTCCTTGTCTTGTGTCCTGTCCAAGCTTCCATACACCTTGTCCTACTATTTCCTTTACACGGCTTGAACGCAGTCCTTCATTTATTATGTCTTATCGGACCAGGTGTCTTTGTATTACCTGCTAAGTCTGTGTATCACACCTGACTAGGTAGGTTTGTCTCACCTGGCTGGGGCGACTCCTGTCGTGTAAGACAGTTGTGACATCATCGCCTGTCTTCGAGCGAAGTTGCTCAGGTGTGTTCTGTTTGCTGACCACTAGGGAAGTGTTGGACACAACACGCTGTGGGCAAATCATGGGAGTATCATGGGAGGGCTACAGGGTTGTCATATCATGGTGACCTATCATGGCGGGCCTATCATGGTGGGTCTATCATGGTGGGCCTATCATAGTGGGCCTATCACGGTGGATTTATCATAATGGGCCTATGATAGTAGGCCTATCAAAGTGGGCCCTTCAGGGTGGGGCTATTGTAGTGGGTCTATCATGTTGAGCCTGTCATAATGGGCCCAGCATAGTGGGCCTATCAGGGTGGGTCTATTATGCTGTAATTTTTAACTTTCGGCCTGAAACTTTGACAAGGCCTACAGATTTGTTGTAGACATGGTTGAAAACTACTCAACCACTCATCATACATCCAATGTTTTGTTCTTTTTTTTTGTCTTGTGTATTATTATTATTATTATTATTATTATTATTATTGTTATTATTATTATTATTATTATTATTATTATTATTATTATTTTAACACTAATGATCTCATTGCTCCGTTCAATATTGATTGTGTTGATTCTTTTTAAACTCAAAATCATAGGACGAAGGACATACTGAGATAGATAGATATACATTTTGGTGGTGGTCAATGTTCCCTTTAAGCTGCGCGGCTGCGCGGCCGCGCAGCAATCTCACAGACGCCGCACAGCAGTTTTGAGTACCGCGCAGCTAATTTCCACTTAAGTGTGTGTTTGTGTCGGTAGGCGGTAAAATTTTGCATACAAAAAAAAATGATGCTGTAAAAGTGTGCTCACAACTTTATGATTTTGCACACCAACCAACAAACCTTAGAAGGAACATTGGTAGGGATACTAGAAATTTATTGGTTAGTAGGCTGTGGATGGTGGGAGACTATTTTTAGATCCTTTATATTAATTTCGCTTTAGTTCATGGCTTGATTAAGTCTTTGGACGGCTAATTGATCCACTTCCCGCCAACCTATCGAGCTGAAACTTGGCACATAAACTGGTAGCCGATGACAACACAATCTATCGAATTTCCAGCCCCAACCCCCAAAAATAAGACTTCCTATTTTTTTTCATTCACAAGGTGAAGGAAATAAGATGACACTCATTTCACGAAATAAAATTCCCGATAACTGCGCTAAATGAGATTCTTTGTAAAATATATCACAAGTGCGTTTGGTGCGTAATATTTTATTTCGGATGTTCTGATATAGTTGGTGGAATAAATCTGCGGTGAAAAAGCGGGCGGGTCAATAGAATATTAGAAACTATGAAAGACGGTGTGTCGGGATGAGAGGAGGTGTGTCGGGATGAAAGACGGTGTGTCGGGATGAGAGGAGGTGTGTCGGGATGAAAGACGGTGTGTCGGGATGAAAGACGGTGTGTCGGTATGAAAGACGGTGTGTCGGGGTGAGAGGAGGTGTGCCGGGATGAGAGGAGGTGTGTCGGGATGAGAGGAGGTGTGCCGGAAAGAAGGAGGGAACCGTCATGCATTCTTATCTCCGTTTCTGGACAGACCCATTTCTGTAAGATCTGTGAATATTTTTAGACTGGGAATTTCCTGAACGTGCATCCGAAAATACAGAACTGGATTTTTTTTTTAACAACTAACTATCTCAAAGGTCAACAAATGACCCTGAACTTGTCAATCAAACTCTCTAAACTCACCAAACGTGTGAACATTAACTTCACATATTCATCGCATTCCCAAAAGAGTTGTTGTTTTTTTGTATACAATAAAGAAATTATAAAAGTACAAAATAAAATATATTTGTTTCTTTATATGTCTAACAAAAAGTTATTAAATTAAATTATATTTTAAATTAATAGCTTAATTAATATTAAGCCATATCAATATTTTAAAAGATGCAACATCACCCGAAATAACTATTACCCATAAATAGCATAACATTACCATGTATAACTATGGCCCCCTGAACAGCATCACACCAAATATCGCGTGTTACCCACCTTCAAGTTTCCAACAAACGTCTGTGGTTTGTCTTTACGTTTGTCTCTGAGTTTGCTTTCCCGTAGGGATTTCTGAAGGCACTTTAAAGATGTGCAGGATAAAGAACGAGGGGCAAAAAAAAAGGGGGGGGGGAGGGGGCGTTGAAAAATATTAAAAATTAAATTATAGAGGCAAAAATGTTTTTAACTATATATTTCATTTGAATAGTTCATTGGGTGTTAACGGCGATTGATTCCAATTCATTGATCTTAGCCTTCTTAAAAAACCGTACCGTACTTTCTTGCACTACAGGCATGGATGGTTGTAAGAATGTTTCTCAAACTGTACTTACGAACCCTACATGCACAGATGGCTGCATTTAAAGTTAATAATTTAAATTTGTATTGTGATGAAATGTGTGCTTCTCCCGGGTCCCAACTTCTGAAAGTCGAGTCCCAGGTCCTAACTTCTGAAAGTCGAGTCCCAGGTCCTAACTTCTGAAAGTCGAGTCCCAGGTCCTAATTTCTGAAAGTCGAGTCCCAGGTCCTAACTTCTGAAAGTCGAGTCCCAGGTCCTAATTTCTGAAAGTCGAGTCCCAGGTCCTAACTTCTGAAAGTCGAGTCCCAGGTCCTAACTTCTGAAAGTCGAGTCCCAGGTCCTAATTTCTGAAAGTCGAGTTTCAAATAAATGCAGGGATATCGAAATGGCTTTTTTTTTTCTTTTGGCCAAGCTGCACTCCGGACAAATTTTGTCAGGTCCGCACCGTCCATAGAAATGTATGTACCATCGGCGTAGCTGTAGAAGACTGGGGCAAAAAAGCTGGTAGAAGATTGGGGGAAACAGCTGGTAGAAAAGTTTGGCAACATAGGTGGTAGAAGAGTGGGGGCAGCATATCTGGTTAAAGATAGGGGGCAACATATCTGAAAATGAGCGGGGCAACATCGTTGTAAAACAGTGCGGCAGTATAGTTGTAAGAGTGGGGCAACAGAGCTGTTAGAAGACTGAACCTCTTTTCCCAGAATTTTTGTTCATGAATTAGTTTATACTTTAGTGCAGTATGCATTTTGGGACATACCTGACTTTAATTTTGAATCATTCTACATTTAACCGGATCATAAAAGCAGAAATGCTAGTGACAGATTTAGGTTTCCTTAACCTAAAGGTTTTAATATAAACCTTTAGTATTGGTAGTCACTTAAAACCTTTAGTATTGGTAGTCACTTAAAACCTTTAGTATTGGTAGTCACTTAAAACCTTTAGTATTGGTGGTCACTTAAAAGTAATACTTTTTTAACGTTTAAAATTTGAGATTACTAATTTGAATAATTTGTTTTCTTCAATTGGCCCCTAAAGCCGGGCCGTAACATGGAATTGGCGCACACCGTTCGATACGTGCGTCTATTCAATATTGGAAACGCGGGATTGCTCGATGCATAAAAACACGAGCTAACTGAATGAAAAACTAAGTTCACTTACTCCTATACCAGTCCTGCACAACTCAAAATGTAAGGCGGGCCGTAATACTTTAAGAAAAACTATTGCGGACCGAAAGGTAATAGGACAGGGGCGAAAGCTATTAAGAAAATAATAATAAAGAATATTTCGTTACTTCGCGGGCCGCCAAAAGGGTGCTGGCGGTCGCATGCGGCCCGTGGGCCGTATGTCGTGCAGGCCCTCGTTAGACGGTCTTCTATTGGCGGAATTGTGTGGATAATGAAATACTCGTCAACTGAATGAGGGAATAAGTTCGTTCACTTGCCAATATACGGTCGTCTATCGGTAAGGAATGGGATATCTCTGTGTCCTCGTCGTTAGACTCTACGACCCTCCTTATTTTCTTCCTCTTCAGCTTGAGCGGCTTTTCCAGCCTCCTTCTTTTCTTCTGGGGAGAGCTGCCTGGAGACTTGTCTTTCTTCCCGTCATCGGACGAGTCGTCTAACTTTGTTTCGGAGTCACCGAAATGGTAATGGTTCTGTTTTTGAAATAGTTTGTTTTTTTAATTATTTTTATTTTAAAAGAATGTACGTTAATAGTTTGTGAGAGTCTTAGCAGTTCAAATATTGTAATAATATATATTTTTTTGTTATAGAATAAGACCTCTTATTGATTATTGCTTTAGTATTACTTAACAAGGTGGTCCAATTCACTTCTGCAAAACTCAAGGTTTTAATTTAAACAAGTCATGGGGTTATGCGTGGGGGGGGGGATGGTGAGGGAAGGTGGTCAAGAATTATTTGGCGAAGAATCTTTTAGTGATTAGAGGGTGCAGTTATTCAAAAGAAACTTCTACATAGCAATCCCATCTACTGAGATCCAATAATACTACATGGTCACTCTAAACATACAAGACCGTACATTTGTCTTTTGCATCATCAAGTCCCATACCTTAAAAAGCACCACCTACAAACCCAGTATCAACGAAACCAATGCTTCCTGAACCCCTGCTTACAAAAGCACTAACTCAGTATCAACGAAACCAATGCTTCCTGAACCCCTGCTTACAAAAGCACTAACTCAGTATCAACGAAACCAATGCTTCCTGAACCCCTGCTTACAAAAGCACTAACTCAGTATCAACGAAACCAATGCTTCCTGAACCCCTGCTTACAAAAGCACTAACTCAGTATCAACGAAACCAATGCTTCCTGAACCCCTGCTTACAAAAGCACTAACTCAGTATCAACGAAACCAATGCTTCCTGAACCCCTGCTTACAAAAGCACTAACTCAGTATCAACGAAACCAATGCTTCCTGAACCCCTGCTTACAAAAGCACTAACCCAGTATCAACGAAACCAATGCTTCCTGAACCCCTGCTTACAAAAGCACTAACCCAGTATCAACGAAACTAATGCTTCCTGAACCCCTGCTTACAAAAGCACTAACCCAGTATCAACGAAACTAATGCTTCCTGAACCCCTGCTTACAAAAGCACTAACTCAAAAAACTGCTACGTAAAAAAACCAATTGTTACAAACCACTACAAAATTATTCCTTACAAAACCTTTGAATTACTTACAAAAATTAACACTTACAAATTTAATGCTTATAAAACCAACTTTTATACCCAGTGTCTTCACCTAATTTTACTTCAATGTAGATCTAAAGCGTCCACCACTCCCCCCCACCCCCCCTCTTTTGTTTTTGTATATTGACGTCATTGATTAAAGTGAAGCGCTGTACATTCTATTTGCTCTAATTGAATGTTATCGAGTGAAGCTATTTCTAGAATTTCTTTTCTGACGGGTTTTAACTCCATCCGGCTGAAGAGAGATTTGCTAATTTTCCTAGACATTAACGAGACGTAATGCACTTACAAGATTGTACCCCTTGTGTGTGTGGTTGTAAATTAATATTTGTATCTTTCGAGATTTGTAAAAAAAAAAAAAAAAAAAAAAAAAAAAGTCACTTGCCGTACTTTAAGTTGACAATGTTTTCTGATAATATCTTTCTTTTTTACCATTGTTATTTATATAAATTTAATAGAGTAATTAATTTAGATATTGTTCTTAACATTCGCTTTGTTATAGCGTTTTTCTTGCATCCTGGCTTTCAGTTCTTTGTCATGTATTGTCCATTCAACGAGCCAAATCTTAGAACAGATTAGTTTTCAAAACCACATTAAGGTACATAAGACCAATACTTATTACCCTTAGATGCACAATAAGGTACATAAGACCAATACTTATTACCTACAGTACCACATTAAGGTACATAAGACCAATACTTATTACCCTTAGATGCACAATAGGGTACATAAGACCAATACTTATTACCTACAGAACCACATTAAGGTACATAAGACCAATACTTATTACCCTTAGATGCACAATAGGGTACATAAGACCAATACTTATTACCTACAGAACCACATTAAGGTACATAAGACCAATACTTATTACCCTTAGATGCACAATAAGGTACATAAGACCAATACTTATTACCTACAGTACCACATTAAGGTACATAAGACCAATACTTATTACCCTTAGATGCACAATAAGGTACATAAGACCAATACTTATTACCTACAGAACGACATTAAGGTACATAAGACCAATACTTATTACCTACAGTACCACATTAAGGTACATAAGACCAATACTTATTACCTACAGAACGACATTAAGGTACATGAGACCAATACTTATTCGTACAGAACGATATTAAGGTACATAAGACCAATACTTATTACCTTCAGAACCACATTAAGGTACAAAACACCAATACTTATTACCTACAGAATGACATTAAGGTACATGAGACCAATACGTATTACCTACAGAACGACATTAAGGTACATGAGACCAATACTTATTACCTACAGAACGACATTAAGGTACATAAGACCAATACTTATTACCTACAGAATGACATTAAGGTACATGAGATCAATACTTATTACCTACAGAACGACATTAAGGTACATAAGACAATTACTTACTACACATACAACCACATTAAGGTACATGAGACCAATGCTTACTACCTACAGTACCACATTAAGGTACATGAGACCAATACTTACATCCTACAAAACCACATTAAGGTACATAAGACCAATACTTATTACCTACAGAACCACATTAAGGTACATGAGACCAATACTTATTACCTACAGAACCACATTAAGGTACATAAGACCAATACTTATTACCTACAGAACCACATTAAGGTACATAAGACCAATACTTATTACCTACAGTACCACATTAAGGTACATAAGACCAATACTTATTACCTACAGAACCACATTAAGGTACATGAGACCAATACTTATTACCTACAGAACCACATTAAGGTACATAAGACCAATACTTATTACCTACAGTACCACATTAAGGTACATAAGACCAATACTTATTACCTACAGAACCACATTAAGGTAAATGAGACCAATACTTATTACCTACAGAACCACATTAAGGTACATGAGACCAATACTTATTACCTACAGTACCACATTAAGGTACATAAGACCAATACTTATTACCTACAGAACCACATTAAGGTACATAAGACCAATACTTATTACCTACAGAACCACATTAAGGTACATGAGACCAATACTTATTACCTACAGAACCACCGCTTTCAAAACATACTTAAAAACGCAATGTTTCCTCTTTGCATAACCGTGACCTACTGCTGGTGGTTCTTGATTTTTACAACCATCCAGGAGTGTGTCCTCCGTTGTCCTTCTGCTGCGTGTCCCGAAGTCTTTGGCGATGTCTTTGGAGGCGTCTCTGATGCTGACCTTTGCCATGCTGTAGACGAGTGAAAACACAGATTGTGATGTGGGAATATTCACATCTTAGATAAGCTATTTTAGATAAGCTATTTTTACAAAACCCGTGATACCGTAAATTCAAGGAAGATAAATACCATAAGTGTTGTTGACCAATATCAAAAGGGTTATAGACATACACCACAAGGTGTGTAGACAAATTATTGTTCGTCCGTCGAGGATCGACGAGGACCATCGAGTTGTCTGGTGACTGATGACTTGCGCGGGTGACTTTGTTTAAAGTGAAGAAGAGTTGCGCGGCGTCTACCTCACTCTCTCGTCCGAGCCCAACATATCCAGTGGCAAGACTCTACATCAAGACGACCAGGGATGAGTTCGGTTGCAGGAATTGTCATTGTTTGCGCCTTACGGGACTCCAACTCCGGGTTTGAATTCAGAGTTTCCTTCTCTTAGATGAGTTGCCGACCTAGGTTAACGAGTCTCATCCACCCGGGGTGATGTTTTTGCTTGACTGGCCTTTGGCTGGACTTGAACACCAGACCACCAACTTGAGGTTTTCTCAGTTTAGACCATTTGGCCACCCAGTCACCCAGTGTAGACAAATACCACACGTGTTGTTGACATAAAGGACTAGTGTTGTAGAAAAGAAACACAAATGTTGTTGACAAACACCAATAGGGTTGTTTAAAAACTCAAGCGTTGTTGACAAATACCACAAGGATTGTCCCTAAACCAGGTGACAAAAAAGCCCATCTTGGGAACTGGAGTCAAGAGCTAGCTTGGAAACACTTGAACTAGGTCACCCACCTGGAAATGTGCGTCTCGTTATAGCTTCCAGAAAGCCCAAAAGATTTAATATCTCTCCTGGTTCTTTGTCTCGGGCTGTGTGAGGGTGAGGCACCATGCTAAACAGGCAGAAAGAGATCAAGAGATAAAGAGAGAAAACGAGCATGCTATACAGACAGACACGTAACATCATGTTATACAGACAAGTAACATGCTATACAGGCGTCTGCATGATGTGCATGCAGACAAGTAATATGATATACAGGCAGACAAGTAACATCATGTTACACAGACAGAAAACGAACACAACACATGAGTATATGACTAACAAGCTAGTACATTGTTTTCAGCACTATTATTGGGCCATACACTCGAGACTCAGGGGCATACAATCAACGAGTTGGCTCAGGGGAAGCTATTACTGGGCCATACAGGCGAGACTCAGGGGCAACAATCAACAATTTGCCTGGGGGGGGGGGGGTGGGGCTACTACTGGGCCATAATATAGTGGAGACTCAGGGGAACGTAAGAATTATATTGAGGTATGTCCAGTTTCCAGTTCCAGGGAAAAACGTGTGGGAATGAACCCAAGATACCCATCGCAAACTTTTGTTATCAAAATAAGTATGTACATATTTATTAGCATGTATCGGGTAGCATTTATTAGTAGAGGAACACCTTTCCCATTCGTTCCTGCATGTATGTCACGCAATGAAATAACTGGCGTAGGAAAGGTCAGTGGAGTCTGCATTATTTTTTCTTCATTCAGAGGTTCGGTATTTTCGGCCAACTGCCGACCTTTTTCGTGTGGATGAAGGGTATCGAAAATCTTGCCCCCCCCCCCCGGCGGCAATAACCCTAGCTACGCCACTGCCTAAGATGTATCGAAATCTAGCATCCTTTTTCGTGTGGATGAAGGGTATCGAAAACCTTCCCCCCCCCCCCCCCGGCGGCAATAACCCTAGCTACGCCACTGCCTAAGATGTATCGAAATCTAGCATTTACCTTGTTTCCTATGATCCTATTCGCAAACCTCATCGCAATATTGAAAGTGTGTATGTTGAACGCATAACTTTAAGACGAGCCGTCGGTACTTGTAAAAAGGTTGCCAACTTCCGGCAATAATAGTTTTAACTAGTTGCTATTTCTTGTCACATTTTCATGTGTCCTGTCTTCTGGGGAAGGCCCTTGGCCGAATCTTTCTTCTCTCAATATCCTGAATTTCGATTCAAGCTTCCACATACGTTGTTCTACAGTTTACTTGTAAATATCTTTTCTGTGGCTATTTTCTTATTATTATTTTTAATAGACTTCTAAATGCAGATATCATAGCACAACATTAATTCGTAAGTACCCACCTTATGCAGAAAGCCTCGATAGGCGACCACCTCTTCTCCATGCGGTCCGGGCGTGACTGGATTAGGGGTGGCCAGTCGGTCCTCGTACACACTTCTGTCTTCGTCTTCGATGGTTAAGAAGGACATGCACTCCTCGGGGGGGATGTTGAAGTTGCTGTTGTCGCCCTTCTTGGCCAGCCTGCTGGTCGGCTTTTTCGCTAGTGCGTTGCCCCCTACGTTCTTCTTTGAATCAGGATTCACGCTGTCTAAATTCCCCATCACGTCATCTTTAGAAGATTCCGTCAATAGGAGACCGTTAGCACATTGCAACGCCTTCTTTTGACGTGAACTGTTTGAGCCCCGTTTCCCCCTCAGTTCATGGGGAGGTGACCTGCCTCCCGAGTAAGCCTTCTGATTCGGGGATGAGTTCTCGTTCTTTGTGTTGTTGTTCTTCTCGGTGTTGCCGGACTCGTTACGCGCTGGGTTGCGAGGCATCTCGGCAACGTCTTTAGAGGCTGGCGATGCGCTGATCTTCCGCCTCTTGGTCTGTGACTTGGGTGCGTGCATTTGATGGGCAAACTGTGGGTCGTTGAGGTTCTCATTACAACTCAAGTAGACCGGACTTTGGACTCTTCTATCCCGTAGATGGCAAGGTATCAGATCGTTGTCTGCTAGTTCATCCTCAGTGAGAATCGCCTCTGAGATGTTCATCATTTCTTTGTCCATCATTTCAAACAACTTTTTCCGGATATCTTTCGGCGAATTGACCATTTTTGCCTTCCGCGTTTCCGCTGGGGAGGACTTGCTTCGGAACCCGTTGGACTCTTTCAAAGGACTCACCGCGCCCCTAAATTCTACAGGGTAAGTCGACAGGTCACCCTCGCTTCTTATGGACGATCGCAGAGTTAAGCTTGACCTTGAACTTTCAGCTTCAGGAGTCTGCTCCGGAGTCGAGCACCCACGCATTGACGCTATGAAACCTTCCAACTTGTTCGCCTCCATGTTATCCCCATTCTCGTGGTCAAGTGTCAGGTAATTGTTTGACGTGCAGCTGTTGGATTGGGTCGGAGTCTTAGCCTCAAGTTCCTGCAGTTTCGGTCTCGTTTTGGTCAGCAGTTTGGACCTCGGGAGTCTTGAAAGAACGGGTCTTCCCGATTTCAGACTCCCATTTAGGCCTGGGGCGTTAAGCTGGTGAAGTTCTTCGTAGATGCTCGAGGTGATGCTTACCGTGGAGTTGGTCACGGCGTTAGCGGCGTTGTCGCCTCCACTGCCATCCGTCTTGGTGACGCCGTGTTTAACGACGACTTTGCTCTTTGCGGTCGTCTTTTTCCTTTCAGGTGGTTTTTTCCTCTCGGGGACCGGCTCGTTGTTCGGCGTCTGTTTGTTTGCAGATTTTTTGGGCATCATCAGCCTGGACTTAATTTTGCTGTACTGTCCAGACTTTTCGCCATTTTTCTTGTTTGTCAAAACTTCAAACGCTTTGGTGCGCGCTTTGCCGGCGTTGCCGTGGTTGGCGCTTCTCACCACGTTGAGCGTCGACTTCTTCGGCAGCGGCTTTTTCAACTTCCTCACGATTTGAGTTCGGTGAGGAGATTCATTTCTCGGCGTTGTGACCTCAGGTGACGGCTTCTGGATGAACTTGTCGTTGGACGCGGTGGGCTTCGGGGGAGTGACGTGCCGCAGAAACTTCATGTACCTCTGCATGGCGTTGGATTTCTTCTCATCTTTCCCGGCAGCCTCCTGATCCTCTTGTTTTGTGTCGAGGCAGCGGTGCGAGTGCCGCTTGTCGATCCTCTGCTGGGTGTTGGACGGCGTCGTCATAGCGGACCTGCCCCCGTCGCTCTTCGTCTTGGAGTGGACCTCGTGGACTGTGTACGGGACGTGGAACATGTTCTCGTCTCCCAGGATGACCTTGGTCTGGTAACGGCTACCCCATTCCTTCTTGTGCACAACGTACTCGGCCTTGGTCGCTTCCCTGCTCTTCTTAGTGTTCACGAGGCCCCTGAGACTTATCCTCAGCGGTGATTGCATCTTGTGTTCATTCTCCGGTGACACCCGAGTACTTTCTCTTCCACCGGAAGTCCCTTTAAATGGCGATGACGGCCCACGTGAGGGATCGATGACATTTTCAACAGCTGGGCTGTTTCTGCTCTCTGTGCTACAGTTTCGCAAACCATTTTCCTCAAGAGGGCGCGGGGTTATCCCACAATTCATTGTCAAACCTCCTGCGTCATTCTCCGTTGTTCTTGAACTGCTAGACTGCTGGTCCCCCAACAAGCTTTCATTTCGCTGGCCGTCATTCGTCGCCTGGGGCGCGCCCTTCGGTGAAACGTTTTCCACATTGTGATTTTGAGCATTTAATCTCGGCGACATTCTGTTATTAGGAGACGTGTTCTTCAGGGCGCCGCCCTTGGTCCACCTCACGATGCGCTCCAAGTCTATCTGCTGTCCGTCGTCTTGCGCGCTCCGGGTTTCGGGAAATCTGATTTTCCCTCCGTCCGCCTCCTGGTCACGCTTGAGTTGGTGAACCGTGTACGACCTCTTCTCGAACTTCGTGATCAAGTCTTTCATCGCTGGCTTGGGGAAAAATGTCGCCCGGCCCATAGTCGACCTTGACCTCCCACTCGGCAGAATCGTTTTGACGTCGATTCGGTTAGGGAGCGCTTCCTGATTTTCTAAATCTTTGGCATCTCCACCCTTGATGGCGTTCTTGTGTTGCGTATTGTCGATGTCGGCGTTAGCACCTTCGACCGTCGTGAACAAATTTGGGGAGAACTCCTCAGCTGTGACGTTGTCTGCTGACAGGGAGGGAGGCATGATGGAAATCTTCACATCTTTCTAACATGATGTATTTTGGGTATATGGGGTATTGTAAAGTGTTTTGTCAACTGATTGCATCACATGTACGTACATCACATTCATTTGCTGTCTTATCCAGCGTTTCTTAACATGTTTCAGCTATACGTAAATGTTGAATAATATTCTAAATATTCATGTGTAAGAAATAAACCTACACAACTGAAATTAACAACATAATAAGTGCTGCAGAATCTCATTAAGTTAACAAATAAATAATTGCTCTAAAAGTTTCCATAATAGATGCAGTTCCAAAAAGGCAAGCAATTAATTTTCTTTTTTTAATTTTTCTTTTTAGATAATTAAATCATTCAGAGAAGTAAGGAAAGTATACATCTTCAAGAAGTAAGAAAATTAAGAACTCCGAAAAGTAAGCAAATAAAACCTTCAAGAAGTAAGCAAATTAACAACTCGCAACACAAATAAGTATGCAAAGTAAAAATTCTTGATGCATGCAACGCAAAAACACAAAAAATCCATGAAGTAATAAAAAAAACAGCACTAGGAAGCAAGCACAATGATGAAACAAAGGAAAAGCACCAAGATTAAGCAAAGGAAAAGCACCTATAGGTAACACCTCAAAGAGGTAATAAAAAACACCTTACTGGAGAGAGTAAATCCCATAGACATGCGTTCCCTGTATCTAGCGGCCATCTGTCCTTTGAAGGACATCGTGTCCTGCTGATCCATGGTCGTCTGCTGGTCGTTCATCTTGTCTTACACATCCTGTATCCATAAATGAAGATACACACTGCTTATTCATACAAATCACGTATGTCGTTCATCTACTTCATTTTGCATTATCTCAGTACCATCTTTTTTTTACATATTACTGTTAAAAAATTTATCTCATTAGTGGCGTAGCAATGGTTAATGCCACCCTTGGTGAGCCAATATTTTTACCGCCCCCACTTATCAACGAAAAAAAAATAACTATTGCAGTTTCCCAAAAATGCAGCTCGAAGCATTTAAAGAAAAAGGTTCCGCTTGGCTCGGACATTCTCATTCCGTCCAACATTCCGTCCAACATTCCGTCCAACATTCCGTCCAACATTCCGTCCAACATTCCTACACCACTGCGTATAATAGCCGAGGTTCTCAGCCTTTATTCCTACACCACTGCGCATAATAGCCGAGGTTCTCAGCCAACATTCCTACACCACTGCGCATAATAGCCGAGGTTCTCAGCCAACATTCCTACACCACTGCGCATAATAGCCGAGGTTCTCAGCCTTTATCCCTACACCACTGCGCATAATAGCCGAGGTTCTCAGCCTTTATCCCTACACCACTGCGCATAATAGCCGAGGTTCTCAGCCTTTATTCCTACACCACTGCGCATAATAGCCGAGGTTCTCAGCCTTTATCCCTACACCACTGCGCACAATAGCCGAGGTTCTCAGTCTTTATTCCTACACCACTGCGCATAATAGCCGAGGTTCTCAGCCTTTCCCACCTCTTATTTTGTTATGTAAATATTAAATAATAGTTTGACCCGTAGTTCTTCTTCTTCTATATTTTAAGGACCCACGAGAACTGTATTGATCATTATGGCTCTTATGTATGTAGAAGGATTTGCAATGTTTCTGTGTCTGGTATTGAAATATTTTTATTAATAATTATTTATCTCACTAATAGAAGATAGTTTGTGACATCAAATAATAATAATAATAATAATAAAGTTCATTTCAAAACACGCTTCATCCCCAAAGGCTCGAAGCGCGGTACAAAGTCAACAAAAAACAAATCTATAGTTTACCACATTTAAAACAAACGCAATACTACAAAAACTAATTACAAGCAAACAATGTCAAAGTCTTTCTAGCCATTTCAACCCGGAGCAACACAGCCATTATGCATGAACAGGAAAATAAGGTAGACAATCATCCCAGAAGGTATTTGCGAAATAGATGTGTCTTTAGATCGGTTTTAAAGGACTCCAGTGTCTGGTTGTTTCTGAGATCGACAGGAAGGGCGTTCCAAATTGTTGGACCAGCAAATGCGAAAGTGCGCTTTCCGTAAGTCTCAAGGCAAACACGTGGTGTCGAGAGTTTGCCACTATCGGATGAGCGGAGCTCTCTAGTGGCGTCAGCAGCTCTTTCAGATAGGACGGCGCCAGGTCAAATATATGAATGATGAGCTCTGGTGTTAACAAACCTGGCAACACAGAAAAGTTATGAGCTCTGGTGTGTTAAAACCTGGCAACATGGAAAGTTATGAGCTATGGTGTTTACAAACTTGGCAACACGGAAATCTATGAGCTCTGGTGTGTTAAAACCAGGCAACACGGAAATCTATGAGCTCTGGTGTGTTCAAACCTGGCAACACGGAAAGCTATGAGCTTTCAAACCTGGCAAGATGAAAAGTTATGAGCTCTCGTGTGTACAAACCAGACAACACGGAAGTTATGAGCTCTGGTGTTAACAAACCTAGCGATACGGAAATTTATGAGCTCTGGTGTTTACAAACCTGGCAACACGGATTTGTGACGATCTGACAGCCCAGTGCAATACCATACCCCATCATCGTGGGCGACGTGGATTTTCTACGGCAACTTGGTCAATGACGTTACAAAGGGAAGATAACTTCACGTTCACTAATGGTGCGGCTTGGTGCTTTTTCCGTGGGGGAATTGGGGTGGAGCTGATGTAACTTTCAATTACAAAACACTGTTTATTTAATAATACCCTGGAAATTGTAGCCCTAAATTGCGTTGAGGATATCTTTTTACGAAAAATATTTTTTACTAGTTACAGCTCGCCAAACATTGGCAACAGCAATGCGTGAACTTCCCATCTACTGAAGTTACTTGACACAACATGACCTCAAGTAACGCACGCTTAAGAATCCAAATCTTTGCAACACGCCCCACCCCCTTTTTTCCTACGATACGTCCCTGCACACTTTTTATTTCACGCCCATGAACTGTACAACTATTCTGATGTCCCGACAACTTTCCAACCGAATATTTATTACACCTTATTTCAATTGAGACGATTTCATTTTCCGAAAAGAAAATATTACGCACCAAACGTATTAGCATTATTTTAAAAAAAAAAAAAAATCTTTTAACGTAGTTGTGGGGAATTATATTTCGCGCCCTATCCGGAAATGGAAGTAGTCCACCACAAGCAATATATATATATATATAATGGAGGTTCCCTGAGATTTGTAACGCTCATTTGCGATGAGGATATTTTTTAAAAAATGCTTGATATTCTTGTAATTGGGCTACTCACTTGACAGAATACTTGGGATTGGGTAGTATGCTAGTAAATTATTCAAAAAATTTTATGTCCAGCGTAAACTAGTTTTAATTACTCAACCACTTTTACTTGTATTTTTTTTTAATTTGCCACAGCAATCATTTAAATTATTTTTTCAAAATACCCCGGCGATCATTTTTCTGCAAATGTAAAAAAAAAAAAATATTACTGCAGAAATCAATTTTACTCCAAATATTAACAAAATCAAATACTAGAAAACGTTTACCCAGGCTTTTCTGACATGTCTTCAGCCACTGTTCTGTTGGCTTCATGTTTTATGGAGCCTCTCCAGCCGCTGTTCTGTTGGGTTCATGTTTTATGGAGCCTCTCCAGCCGCTGTTCTGTTGGCTTCATGATTTATGGAGCCTCTCCAGCCGCTGTTCTGTTGGCCTCGTGTTTTATGGAGCCTCTCCAGCCACTGTTCTGTTGGCCTCGTGTTGTATGGAGCCTCTCAAGCCGCTGTTCTGTTGGCCTCGTGTTGTATGGAGCCTCTCAAGCCGCTGTTCTGTTGGCCTCGTTTTGTATGGAGCCTCTCCAGCCGCTGTTCTGTTGGCCTCGTGTTGTATGGAGCCTCTCCAGCCGCTGTTCTGTTGGCCTCGTGTTGTATGGAGCCTCTCCAGCCGTTGTTCTGTTGGCCTCGTGTTGTATTGAGTCTCTCCAGCCGCTGTTCTGTTGGTATCGTGTTGTATGGAGTCTCTCCAGCCGCTGTTCTGTTGGCCTCGTGTTGTATGGAGCCTCTCCAGCCGCTGTTCTGTTAGCCTCGTGTTGTATGGAGTCTTTGTGTACAGAGGAACGCCACGTTGCTCGATCCTTGGCCGAATTTTTCCACACATCCGGGTTTTTATCGAACGCAATGCTTGTTTAAGGGGGTGGGTGGGGAGGGGGGTCGACTGTAGTCAGATCAGGCAGAAGGAAATAAGTGAAGTAAGATATGCAAAGCCTGAAAAAAGGACGCACAAAAAAAACAAAACAACAACGAACGTTTCGCCAAGTTGCCTACTTGATCGAAGAAAAAAACAGTTAAAAACAATGTAAAAATTCAACTAAACAGAGCTGCAATTGGCAATGTAAGACTCTTGGGCTTTAAGTTTATCTTTGAAACGTTCCTTTACCCACCAGCAAACTGCCTTCCATGCTCGAGCCCACCATAAAATATTCTTTTTGCATAACAGTGGTAAAGATACTGGGGAGACCTGCCTGAGTCTCTGTGTCTGGGTACCGTGCCCAGCCTTTTGAATTTGAGTCAATGAAACAAAACCAATGCAGACAAAACAATCCACCATGGATTCTTGTAGTACACCTCCTCCTCCTCTTCCTCTTCCATACACTCTTGAAGTGACGCGATATCGCTTTTTTTTTTTGGTGACTTGTACGTGTACTTTGGCTTCTCCAGTTCTTTATTCTTTAAACTGACCTACTCGTATCAGCAAGAACAAGCTTGTTTTTGTTCATGGTCACTTCTGAGAAACATCTTACACAGCCATTAGCGTTCATTTAGAACTTCATTTTTAATTATCATTTTAGAGCAATACATATTTATGACCACCATTTGTTTGAAATTTTGTGTGTAGGGCAGAGCAATTTTCTTTGAATTTATAAGGCAAAACTTTTTTAACTGTTTTTAATTATTTACACCCAACAGCAATATATGTAACTCGTTACCGGTACACGTAGTTTGAAATGTGTGTGCATAGGGCAAGGCAATCTTCTTTGAATTTATTTGGTCAAACTTCTTCTTCTTCTTCTTTATTTTGAGGGCCCACGATCAATGAATTGATCATTCTGGCTCCTTTGTTTCAGAGGGGTTCGCGATGTTACTGTGCATGGGTTTCAAGGGGATACTACACTGGTTGCAAGGGCCACACTCAGCGGTGGTGTTACGAACTGGGAGTTGCAATACAGGAGGCAGTAGACACAAATGAGTCGAGTGTAGCCGCCTCAACTGTTGCTTTTGGAAGCTTGTTCCAGTCCCCTATTGTCTTCGGCAGGAATGAGGAGCTCCTGTACTTTGTTCTTGTTTTTACCAGCCGGAACTGTTTGTCGTGACTTCGTCGCAGTCTGGGGGGAAGATGAACGAGTTTCTGTTTGATTCCGGAGCAGTGCACCAGCCCATTTGTTATCTTGTACAACATGGTGAGCCTGGATAGTCGTCGTCGTTCTTCCAATGTCGACCAGCCCATTTGTTATCTTGTACAACATGGTGAGCCTGGATAGTCGTCGTCGTTCTTCCAATGTCGACCAGCCCATTTGTTATCTTGCACAACATGGTGAGCCTGGATAGTCGTCGTCGTTCTTCCGCAATGTTGACCAGCCCAGTGTTTTTACCATGCTGCCAACACTCGAGGTGTTTCTGTAGCGGTTCATGAAAAAGCGTGCTGCCCGTCGCTGGACCGCCTCCAACCTGTCGATGCTTTTCTGGGTAAATGGGTCCCAGACTGTAGAAGCGTACTCTAAAATAGGCCTGACAAAGGCTTTATAGGCTTTTGCTTTCACGCTTGAGTTGCCAATCTTCAGATTGCGCCTTAGGAACCCCAGGGTCTTGTTTGTCCGTTTGCACACACTGTTAATGTGCTCGTCCCAGCGGACCTCTCTTTGAATGGTAACACCCAGATACTTTACGGAGGAAACTGGCTCAAGAATATGGCCATGCAGTTCGTAAGAGTGGTTTAGAGGGGATCTGCTTCTGGAGACTGACAGGGTCTGGCACTTGACGGGATGAAATTCCATGTCCCAGCTCATCTCCCACTCAGCTAACCGATTGAGGTCTTGTTGAAGCTGGCTCTGGTCAGAGCTGTTGACGATTGTCCTATATACCGCCGTGTCGTCTGCAAAAAGTCTTACTTGAGAGGTCAGCTTCTCGGGCAGATCATCGATATATGCTAGGAACAAACAAGGGCCTAGCACTGAGCCCTGGGGGACCCCTGACTTAACAACGACAAAGGAGGAGGTTTTTCCATCTACCTCTACTGCCTGGCATCGGTCGCTGAGGAAGCTAAGAGATCCATGTTTTGGTAGTGCCTTGGATCCCATATCTCTGCAGTTTGTGTAATAGCAAGCTATGGTTGACACGGTCAAACGCTTTTGAAAAGTCCATCACAAACACATCAGTTTGCTTGCTGTTCTCCAAGTTGGTCGTCAATTCTTCAGCAAATTCAAGGAGTTGGGTCTCGCATGATCTGTTGACTCGAAAGCCATGCTGACAGTCATTGAGTATATTGTGTCTTTCCAGGTGATTCATGACCGCGCTTACGATTATCAACTTTACCAACTGTTTAACAGCAATATATCTATATATATATATCTATATATATATATCTATATATATATCTATATATATATATAACCCTTAAATGCCAGTTTGAAAGGACTGTCAAATCAACGTACACAAGACAAAAACTCAACCAGCCAGACAAGGAAAAGTCAATGTTTAATGTAAAAAGCTCTTAATACTTTCCAAATGTGGGAAATGCTTTTATTTTATCAAAATATCTAACTGCAATCAATAATACAAAAAGATGTGGGAATAATAATAATAATAATAATTTAAGCACAAAATCAGAGGCAACAACTGAACATGTTGCAACGAGAGAACATCTTTCTTGTCAAAGATTGGTTGAAAACGTCTATGTGATATGTACTGGTAACACTAAAAGCAAAACAACACCAACTATCTACATGTAATTATATTCGGAGCCTTAAAGGTGGTGGACGGTGGGGGTGGGGGGGGGGGGAAGAAAGAAACCANGGAAATATATTATTTTGTAGGTTGAAAAGATTCACCTTTAAATTTTAATTTTTTAAAAAATCAGTCCCCCTTACCACTAAACTTTGCCAGATTTTTAGAGAATTTTCTAGTTAACAAAAAAAAAAACCAAAAAAAATCAGAGACACTTTCATTATGCTACAATGTACACCAGTGTAAGGAGACATCTAAAAAGAAATTCAAATCATTGCTAAAAAAACAGTACATAGCTCTCAGTTGCATACTTTTACATTTGTTAAGGTTAAAAAAATCAAGTGTGCACCAAGACAAAGAGGCTGATTCTGGCACAAGAACTTAGAGTAACCAGTAAGACAATTTTACCCACCACTCAGGATGTTCTTCATTGTAAAACAGATGCCCTCAAGTCAAATTAATACCAATTGAGTGGATTTTAAATGTTTGTGTTTGACAATCTGGCAAACGCTATTATGAGTAACGGGGAAAAAATTCAGGTCAAAGTGCTGTGTCTAGAAATCTAAGGTTAAAATGACTCATTGTAACTACAAAAAGAATTATTCTGTTGGTCCACTACCACTGACAACTGTTCCTTCAATAAGTACTAATTGTTGAAGCTAATACATACACATCTATACCAAACTGTATAAAAATTTTAAAATGAAAATGCCCATGGCATAATTACAAAACAAACTTTCTGTTAGGTAACAACATATGGGCAAAATCTCATGACCGTACCCTGCTCAATCCACAAATATGGTGTTCAATTTTTTAAATACATTATCTGTTGACAACAACTCAATCTATTTCTTTTAAACATGCAAACAATAAAATATGTTTGGAAAAGGTTTCAAAAAATCTGAATAAAGAGACAGGTAGCTGCAAAAAAAAAATCTCACTGGTTTGTGAGTCCCTTTGTTGGAACTGAGCGTGACCGAGGGTTAGGTTTCTTTACTTGACATGGTTACTCTAATTACTAAAGGGCATTAGGTCACATCCATTTAGTCCCTACATCACAGTAAATAAAAGCCCCGAACCAAGATGGAATTAAGTTCAATTTGAAAAATAAAATAAGAGCGATGAATGAATTATTTAACATTTGGCTTCATTGAACAATTCCATCTCTAAGAACATAAAGGGGTGTAATCTAAGATGAAGAACAATGCCAAGTGTTCAGAACTCAACTAAAAACTCTGCCAAAGATTTGAAGTAACCCTGTTCCAGTAGTGGTTACAACTCACCATGTAGGGATGGGACCCTGCTTACCCATATAGAGTAGAAAACATGCTACAGGATCTCGGAACTTAGACTTAGAATCACTTTTTGACCATCAAAATTTTCAAACCTCAAAAGGTGACAGCAATTTTCTTAAGAATGTTAGTTTCAACAGCAAATATGACCCCAGTTATAAATCTTCCTTGTAGGTTAGGTAAATTTGAGCACACCAACCAACCCAACAGTCATGAAGTCATGAAATGGCCAACAATCACTTTGGTCAGTTGGTTTTCTCATAGCAATCTTATTATCAATACCAGAAGTCTGTCAGTGTCTCTGTTAGGGGGCCTTTCCTATGTTAAGTGGGGGGGGGGGGGGTTAAAACAAATATAGGATTAAGAAAATCGTTTATTTTTTTGTTTACCAACATACAAATTTTCGGACCAATAAAAAAATTGTTAGCCTATTAACAGATCTGATTTGTATGTCTATGAAGAGTGTTTTGTTAGAGCTACAGTGCAAGTATTTGTACAGGAAATGCAAAACTTGTTTTAAGAAAGGGGAATTCATAGCAACATTCTAAAACAGCCTTGCTGAAGTAACCCACGCTCCCCTTGTTAGGTGCATTACAAATAGATTGACATTACCTTGACATTTACAGTTCATAGTACCCCGTGCTTAGGACAACTCTATATCATTGTAGACCAAATAAAACCAGCATCAAGTCATTCAAAGTACAAGTTATCTGTATGGTCATCTATGAACTGAACAAAGGGATGCCATTGTCATTAGGTTCATTCACCTAAATAAAACAATTTGAAGAATTATCTAGCCTATAGTGACAGTCCAAATGACAGTCCAAATGTTGGGCAGAATGTAGGGCCAAAATGCATTCCAGAAGAAATCTGTCCAATGTTCATTATAGCCTAAATCATGTCTACATTCTTACAAACCTTGTTTCCTTTATCTGGGGATACTTTCTATTCATTATTTATATATAAATGACACACAGAAATCTAAATTTCCCAAACTAAAATATACCTTGAATTATAACAAAGTGCTTGAGTTCAGTTTTTTGTTCTTCAGTTTTAATGCCACGATAAATGATCGTTTGAACTGGTGATCCTATGTCAAATTACATTCTAGTTTTATTACTGAAAACCTAATGCCTGGGAGATAAGGGTGATAAGTCAAAGGTTACAACAGCATTGGACAAGAGCTATATAAAAAAAAACATTACCAAACCGGTTATTGAAACTAATCCCATGTTCCCTAAAGGGTTTAATTAATCATCACCATCAACTATTTCAAACAAGGAGGGAAGGGGGGAAAAAAGACTACCATATCATTAACAAAATATAAGAACAAAAGTATTGCTTCATTGAAATGTTAAAATCATGATAACACAGGAGCTTGCAGAGGAGACATCACTGCTGTGCTATTTCTCAAGGTCAGTATTTATTATGCTAGCAATGCAATGCTGAAACTGTACTGGTTAAGTATGAGCCGGTGCAGTCTGCACAAATTTCCTCGAGTTCTTTCATTTAGCAGAGGAATCAACTCATCAAAAGCACAATTACTTCATTAAATTAACTTTAAGCATTAATAAAACCTACACAATTTTACCAATGAGAAAGTCTACTTAAACTGATGGGAGTTGAAAAAAAAAATATTTAAAATATCACAACTTTTTGGGGGGAAAAATTACTTTGTCTACATATGGAATAGCACAATTTTGTTGTCTCAATTTACAAAGCACACATCGGACTGTATAGTCCGAATTAATGAGGACTTGTCATGGAGCTTGTGTTCCAAAACACCAGTAATCAATCAAGAGGGATACTTTGAATGAGGGCTGCATACAAATTTTCTCTCCTCTAATATTACCATGATGTTCCTTACTGGCCCTGGTTAAAGAAAAAACTATGAGACACTACACTGGCTTCTTATGGATAAACCTTGTGTTAATTTTCAAACTAGATTTATAACCTTAATCCCCAGTCCAACACCATGGTTTTTAGAAAAAATTATTTTTTTGTTAATGTATTAGAATGAGCATCCAAGGAACCTCCGGAGACATGATACCGATACCTGTGCTTAATTTACAACAAGAAATTGCACATCCAAAAGTGAGCAACAAAACAGAGAAGTCTAACCACAGTGAATTATATATCTATCTTCACCACAAATCAGATGGACAGTTACAGCATTCTCTTCATCTACAGCGGCTCTGATGAGCAAGTCAAACAAAGCAATACCAGTAAGTTCCTTGTTAACACTGGTGACAAATGAACATTGACAAAACAAGCACCTAATGAGAGGAAATCATGCAAGTACTGATATGTTATTAACATGAATTTTTCTTTCAAAACAGTAATATAAGGTGTCCATCAGAAAATAATTTGAAACAATGAGCCCGGTAAAAGAGGGAGGGAGGGAGGAATAGAGAGAGGAAGAAAGAGAGAGAGAGGGAGGGGGGTATGTCATTTCTTTGAATCAGGTGACAAAATTATGATTCTTTTTTTTTTTTACACAATAGATGTTACAGTGATGTACAGCATTCCTTATGTGAAATAGGTCAAATGTGACGTCACATGCACTATGACCACATCTATATACAAAAGCATCTCTCATGCAGGGATAGAGAGAATTCACTGCCCAGAATTGAACTGTATGGACATCTTGCATTACTGTTTGAAAAATTGCACTTCTGAGACAATGTATGCAGTGTTCCTTTAACTTTAACAGTGTTGATGAACATCTACTCAAGTTATTATGATGGAACAATGTGATCAAAGTTGGTCAAGCTCGGATCTAATCTCGGATAACTAAAAAGTTGAGTCTTGAAACTCTAGTAAGGCACAGTTTTGCTTCGTAACATTAAAAAAAATGCAATGCTCAAAAATTAACCATGGTTAAAGTTTCTGTTAATTTAGGTCATTTGGTAAAACCCCAAGTTAGGGTGAGACATTAATGGTGTACAGATTTATCTTTCTATACCCATTCAATGTCACTATGACCAATTCTATGATTGTAACCAAGACAATGTAACAGTAATTTATCCAGAAAATTTGTAGTAACACGTTGGCAATGATACAGTTTACATTCACCAAAAATCTTTTTTTAAAAACCACCTGACATTTTCCATATGAAATATAAAGGTGAAGATCACAAAATGTATTTTATCAAATTCTTAAAAATTTAAATGACATCAAAGGATGTAACTTTTTTTTTTCATAGCCTACACTTTAGAAGAAAATAATTGTACGCAAACAATGGAAATGTGGATACGTTATCAAACAACATAACCATAAATGTATTGTAGTGAAACAAATCCTAAAAGGGTCAGTCTTTAGTTGGACTTCAGCTTTAATTAGTTCATTTAGAACAAAGTAGAGCTCTAAAACTTCTTTTAATTCATTATTAAATATACATTTGATTATACTTTTAGCAGATTCTTGTTTCAGTGAATGTGTCCCACAGTTTAATAATTCAGTCCTTTTTAGCTTGGACATGTTTTAATATGTCCAGTTCTATCTCAGATTTTTTATATGCCTTTGCAAAATTTGCACAATACCATTTGCCTTTATTTTTTTGAAACTGTGTCCCTTAAATCCTTATTTACTTTTGGTGACAGGGTTAACTTTCCATTATCAAACAGCTCCGATCTAACTTGTGGTGAAGACTAAATAGGATAAAAATAGTTTCAAGTTGAGTTGGCACGTCTTTTCCGAGAAATAGAACAATTATAGGTTAAAAAATCTATCAACTTAACCAAAAGAAACAAAACAAAAAAAAAAAACATCATCCTTCATGCAACACAACTAACCTTCAAAAAGGTTACAAAATTTTGGAAAAAATATGTACAGAGAAAAAGCAAGATAAAATATGTTGATCTCACTGCAGTGTGTGCACTATGTGAAGATACTACATGATGAAAATGCCTCAAATTTAACTCCTTGTCTATCACTTTGTTAACAGCAAGTCAGTCAGCTTCATTATGCTTTAACCCAATAGCTGTAACCAAAGATTTCAAATCATCTATTATTTTTGCAGATCAAAACGGTGTTAATAAGCAGATGCTGAAAGAGATCATTACATTGGTGCAAAAATGAAAAGATTATTTGCTTTAGTATATTTAATGGCAATGTTTTAAGAAGGCAAAAAATATTTCAAAATTTTAACTGGTAGGAAAATGAAAATTGATACATCTCTAAAGTACGAGTCCTTATTGAATTGGGCTTGTGTTTTAACCATATCCTATAAGCCAAAGGCTTTAGAAAAGTTAACTTGTTCAAGCTTCTTTACCATCCATTGGTTTTTGAGACAACAATTACAATTTTGTAAGAAAGCTTTCACCTACTAAATAGTGACAATGGTCAACAAAGTTATAAATTATAGACAAAGAGTTAATCACAAGGGTCACATGACTTCATATGAATGTGTCAGTTCACAATCTTCACCACAAGTGAGTGAATCTAACTATTTTAAAGTCTTTAGCATAAACATGCATGTTTTATTTATTTGACAATTTTTTTCTTGAGACGAAATGTGAATTGCGAAAAGGTCAAATGAAAAGAAAGTGTGAATGGGGGCACCTGTGGAGTTTTGATATGGCCTGCTTTACAGTACCTACAACAAAAATATGCACACATATTTTACACTTAAATACTTTTTAAAAATATTCATATTACTTATACATGTTTTATTCCTCAAAGACAGGTTTACAAAAAAAAATAACAGCTTAAGATTACTAGTTTTCCATCTCATATTAAAAACCAAGTGTTCAATGTTCTAATAAAAAAAATCTTATAACATCAATGCTATTCTTTATTTTTTTTTTTTTTAATTTTTTTTTAAAAAGATATTCTTGATATATTTACTGAACATCCAGAATCAAACCTCCACAGAATGTTATGGTATTTCACTTTTCTTCCTTTCTTGTAGCGCCACACCTTACTGGTGCAATAGCACAACCTTCTGATGTGTTGTTCTGGTGAGATTCTTGACCCCATTTAATGTCAGCCGACAGTGCTTGTACAACTAACATTTCAGTTTGGACATATAGTCCACACATGCCGCGCAATGGAATGCGTGAACATTGACAGCCGTTCTGCAGCAAGAAAATCATTCAATATGGTGTTGAAGAATTCAATTTATCGTTGTCGTAGCCATATACTATTGGCACATACTGTTATTTTTCCTTGGAAATAAGAATCTATTATTTGCTGCTTATTACTACAGTCATATTAAATTTATTGTCTCATTCATAATATGAATTCAGCCATATGAACAATTTTTGCAGAGCAAAATATATGTCAAAAGTATGAAACGTAAGTGTCAATTTCAGCTTTTAAAAGAAATGAGTATTTCCACTAGAAATTATCGCATATTTTCACTGGTAATATTGCAATATTCACTTCCATTGTCAGCTTAATGTCACATGTGAGGGTCATGTCTACTTGCAATGTTGGCTGAATGTCCCATGTGATGCTTTAACTTGTGCAAGTAATTTGAACAATAAAATCTTCATTTCCTCATTATTTAAAATACATTATAGAATGAAATTAGACTTTCAGCCTGACGAAAAATATTTTTAAGTTCGTTTTCTTTTAAACATGGAAAGAATAAAACAAAAAATTTGTGCCTCACTACTTTCAAGCCAAAATATTTTTTACAAAAAAGATTTGAATCTCAAAAAAATTTGTATAACTCAAGCACATTGCACAAGTAGCATTGCATTTGTATATTGGGGAGCTAAACCTTCCCTATTTCTTGTCCAAAAGACCAGATTATTTGTATGTCAAAGCAAGAATCTCCAAAGGTTAGCATGCAATTTGCTTGCAGTCACCTTAACCTTTCACATTTTTCTGTACATAGAAAAAAATGTTTTCAACAGAAGAAATAGTCTATATATCTTCCTTTTGTTATGAACATGTAACTTTTTATTCTCCCAATGATTAAGAGAAAAATATTTTTTTAAAAACTGAAGTTTTTTCAACACCAAAAAAAATCAATATATATATCAATGCCATTGTTATGTTTTTTTTTATTTTAGAAAAAATAAATGCCCAAATATATTTTTTAAAATTCTGGGATATCAATATTTCTTTCAATTTCCTTTTTTTTTTAAACTGTTTTTAATAAATGGCAGATGTTCCATATTTTGTAAAGTATTAACACAAAAATGATATCCCATTAAAATCATGTTTAGAAACTTGAACTGTTTGGTGCAGTAATAGGGTTCTGCTGCTCAGCTCCTGCTGGCATGGCAGTTCAACGTACTTTTGCCTCTTTGGCTCAAGTAGTTATTTGACAAAAATAACATTACCTAAGTCAGGGTTCAACAGCCTGCATTTAATTTGAATAAAATTTCTTACTTGTTTAAATAATGAAATATTTTTTATTCTCCTTCTGAAGAAAATTATCCAGCCAAAAGTAATTCAAATTTCACAAATTGTTTCCCATATTTGTTCAAATGAAGGGAGTTGTATTTTCTGTCAGGCTCAGAACTTAACTAACATAGGTAAATGTGCAACAAAACATAGAGAGAAAAAATGGGTCACTCATGGAGGATAACACATCCAATATCCCTGTTTGTGACTTTCGATTATAGAGTGAGTCACTACAGCAAAAACTCTGGCAACTTTTATATTGATACTTTTTAAAAATTTCTGGGTGTTAGTTGAACTGGAGTAGAATTTTCTTTTTTTTTTTTAAATTTGAAGTATTCCGATAAATTTTGTGTTTAAAATTTACCAAGTTCTGCTGTGATGAGTCACCAAAATTGTAAAATAAGTCCAATCTACTGTTGCTGGACACTGGCCTTAAATGATGTGCTGGGCCATCAATAATCACATCATTGTTTAACTTCATCTGTTCCTTTCACTCGGGATATTCCACGTGGAATTGTGCACCGAATAACCCTGGAACAGAGGTTGAGAGGTTCCAAAAAAACTCTTAAATCTGTTGTCAATTAATTATGATGAGATTTTTATAATTTTTTAAAGTTTTTTTTTTTTTTTTTTTTTTTACACATCATAATTAATTGGCTGCAAATTTAGTTCACATTTCATCGATGTTGTTTGGTTTTGATGGTCATGATTTTAAAAAAAATGATGAGATTTTTATAATTTTTTAAAGTTTTTTTTTTTTTTTTTTTTTACACATCATAATTAATTGGCTGCAAATTTAGTTCACATGTCATCGATGGTGTATGGATTTGATGGTCATGATATTAAAAAAAAATGCCATACACATGGGGTATGTAAGTATTTGGCAAGCTTATCATGCAAGACATGCCATGTTCAATTACACACAAGTCTTCCTTAGGTCTCACAGTATCCAAAGATGATTGAGCTTTTAACACTTTCTCAAAGTGTGGCACATTCACTGCTGGAGATCTCTACTCATTCCAACTGGACCGTGCTGATAAAAACATGTTTGGTGGTGGGCTAACTTGGGCAACATTTCACAATCCAAGTCCTCCATGGCCAGGGTACCTACACTTTCAGGGAAACGGTCAGACTTGTGATTTTTCCAGCTTTTTATTATTTTTTTTATATATTTTGTTTAGCAGAGTTAATAAAGAAGCTGGAATCAATGAAAATGCACAATTATGTCACAAAATTAATTTTCATATGCAGTACCAATTTTTAAATTTTTTACTACACATTTCAATAGTTTTGGTTTCAAATATAATAAAAATGACAGGGAGAAAGAGTGGGAAGAGATTATATTTTACTTAAAACATTGAATTTACTATCAATAAAGAACAAGAAAAAAATTAAATATTATAAACTGCTATTGCATATGAAAGATTTAATGGAGTCATAGTTATAATAAAGCACATGTACACATAATTTGGTAAGCCTTGTCACATTTTGAGTTCTTCTATCTCAATATCAGGATTCATTTAATTAGAGAGTACAGCAAAGCTGCTATGCAGTGATCATTTATGAAGGCCATAGCAAGCCATGTTTACAAATGTACAAACAGATTAAAAATAATCTTTCCAAATGATTTATTATTTCTATTATGACAAACATTTCAGAAAAAAGGGGGTGACCTCTATAATCAATTTGAACTTATGCCTTAAAAAGGCAACAGTTTCCAATAAAAACACTTTAACTTGGGTTAAATAAAAAAAACTGCACAAGAGAATATTTTAACAATATTTTCACAGGAAATTTAAACATGTGAATTTGTTGTCTTTCTTGACCATCAACAAATGTTTAAATCAGAAAGTAGAGTATTTTTATATATTTTTTTTAAATTTTGATACTTGTGTTCAGTTTGAAACAAAAAGAAAACTTGGTTTCCCCTATAATAATAATAAAAAGGAATGGCTTGCCTTAGATAATCACTGCACAAGACATATTTAAAGATTGGTGTTTTAGCCTGCTGAGGGGGGTCAATTCATTTTTTTGTTTTAAAACGTGGTTCAGCTAACCCAAGCTTGAGCAGGAGTGGACATCCTAAACAAAAGGTCTCAAAAGTAACACTTACACCTTTAATTCCGATTGTCCAGTGATCCACAAGTTAAAATGTTCACAATCTGTTGATCTAAATTGATGAACTCAATTTGTCTTGCAGGTTTTATGGTTTTTTAAAAATCGAAAGATTTGTTCCAAGGCAACAGAATAATATAGAAAAATTGAACATTTAAAAAAAAAAATAACCATTGAGTAGGATGATAATGATTAAATACAATTAATACTTTTCACATACAAAGCTGGCAGAGCTCTTTCGTGCACTATTATAACTGTCAATTAACACAAATTGTTAACAACCTAATGTCAGAGTCAAATGGGTTTAAAACACCCAACACAACAACTATCAAATTTACATTCTGTTATGGCTGTGCCCAACAGTCAAAACACACACAATACTGCATCTGTACCAAAGTCATCTCATAAAATATTTGACATAACACAAATAATACAATTGTAATCTACATTGTCTTGGGCAGCAGTAAGAGGAGAAACTTGGGCACAGCATCACTAAGAACAACTAACAAACCAAGAATAATTTAATTCCCTTACGTAACTCACAACCACAAACAACTCAGGTTTCAACTGAAACTAATGCTCGGCATGAGAACTTTCACCCATTAAAAATTGCTAGCACGCATCATACCTGTCACTCCGCACCATTCACTATATGTTCCTTGGCTTTGGCACTATTGTTATTCATTTTACTTTTGGCTAGTTTAGAGTCCGAATCGCTCCCACTGTGATGGTTCCCGACCATTTGCTTAGGTGGCTGTGTGGATCCGCTCGGTGGGACAGAGGAGTTGTTGTTGCTCCCTCTTGGTCTAGTGTCTCTAGGTGGTCGTCCGTCCCGCTGATCTTTTGGGGGTGGTTCTTGCTTAGTGGGGCGGTCACCACCTCCCCCATTGACCGTTTGCATCCCGGGACTGACTGAACTGCGACCGACTCCTGAGGCCGATACACTTGGCGGGTGCCCTGAATCTGATTCATTTCCCCTGTATCCCCCACGACCTGAATCTGATTCATGTCCCCGTTGGTTGTAACCACCACCACGACCACCTCGACCTCTGCTTCTATCACCTCTGAAGTTAGAGACACTGGTGTCAGTCTCAGTTCCAGATGCCTGGCCACCATTGCCTCGTGGTCTATTTTTCTTCCTCCTTGGTCGCCTTTGCCGGTCTTGCTGGTCATAGTCTGCATGGAAAAGAAATACAAATAATACATAAATAGCTACACAAATGTTCTAGATTTAATTTAATTCTATCTCTTAAAAGGCTCATTAATGCCAAAAATTAATTTAAACTTTATTAATAAAACAAAATTCCATTTGAAACCTAATATGATTAAATATTGTCAAAAAAAGTTGACCTTGATCTTGGCTGGTTACACTAGCATTGTCAAGTACTGTATCGTCATCATCTGTCATTCGACGTCGAGATCTGGGATCACGGGATTCATCATCATCATAACCTGAAATAGGTTATTGCATTATTATGTTGGAAGAGTGTCTTTTTTAAAAACTCACAAAGATAATGCCATAAGTGTTTTATGTAGCTGCTGTTGGAAGAAAATTGATAGAGATATAAAGCGGTTACATGGAAAAATCTTATGCAAAATAATAGTTACTAGGCGACCCGCTGCGTAGCATACGCCGCAAGCTTGTTGGGGTATGCACATGGTGGACATTGGCGACCGCAATGCGTGAACTTCCCATCTACTAAAGTTACTTGGCAAAAACATGAACTCAAGTTAGGCACATTAAAGAATGCCAATTTTGCTCTTCCCCCCCCCCCCCCCCCCCCCCCCTCTCCTTATACGTCACGGCACACTTTTTATTTCATGCCGACCTGCGTAAAAAAATGTTTTTTGTTTTAAATTTTTGAAAATATTTTCTGCAAATACTTTCTTTTCTACTTTTAGTGCGTCTTCAAAAGAAAGTCCTCAAGAAAAATGTTCAGTTATATTTTTTTATATTCTTTTTTTTAGTATGAAAATCCATAAAAGAAGAATTTTTTTAAAACAATGAATGCTTCGAAATTCCGGCTATAGAAAAATCTCCTTCTGTCATTTCCCCACCACTCACTCACCCACCCACCCCACCTTCCCACTTTTTCCCTAAGCCAAGCATAATGGAGCTGAAACTGTGTCATCAACATTTCAATTCAGCAGCACAAAGAAGAGTCAAACGACTGAATGAAAGTGTTACGTGTATCAAAAAAAATAAAAAAATTAAGCTTCACAAGATAGAAATGAGAGTAGAGAGAAAATCTTGAAAAATAAATCTTACCCGCTCCTCGTGGTGGTAGTCCTCCTCTTCCTCCTCTCATACCACCACCCCTTGAACCTCGCCTGTATGCACCACCAGCCCTTCCGCGACCACTCAGAATACTGTCCGTTAAATAACCAGCTTGCCTTTTTTCTTCATCTACCTCAGCTGACCAATCACCAACCATAGCAGCAGGCATTGATGGATCATCTCCTGTAAAAATTAAGCAATGCATCTTAAAATTTCACATTGATTAAATGACTTTTTTCTTCTTTAACAATACTTTTGAACAGTTTTAATTATGCAAACCTACTAGCGATGAAATTTAACACTTTATATTCACACACTGCCCTTACGCAACTACCAATTTTAACCTTCATATTCACAGAACATCGCTAGGAGACTGTATGTCATGGCAAAAAGAAAAATTCACAAATTATCTTCTTTTAGCCAGGCAAGCACTTTAACATGTTTACATCTCCCGCAATGGTGAAATCACAACTTTTAAATGAAAATAGCTTGTTCAAAGTCTAAAATTCATTTGATTTATGTACTATAAATAATTTATAGGTTAATTTATAGATGGCTTCAGTAATAAAGATTCCTGTATTTAAATTTTCGTATTGAAATCAATATTGTACATGACAAATTTATTTAGTTAATCATCTTATACCCTTATGTTCGACTGAAACGGCTGAAAAGTTATGTGGATACAAGGGCTTTTTACTCTAGGCAAGTTTTTATTGAAATAAAAAGTAAAACCTTAAAAATCTTTAAATCTTTGCTTGCTTTTATGTGTTGTTGAAATAAATTTTAATTTAATAAACACAATCTAAATATTTCTAACTATATCAAAAGAATAAAGTAAAATGATAACAACAACATCTTTTAACCAGTTTAAACATTATATTTTCCGAAACCAGCAAAAATAATGGCAAAAAAAAGAATATTCTCCATTAAAAATAGAACATACCGTGCCTATCTGTATTCCACCGACGGCCTCTGCCAGTACCACGGCCACCCCTGCTGCCACGACCTCTTCGGTCATCAAATTGTTCTCTGTGAGATAAATTAATGCAAATTCTTTTCCAGGATGGAATCTATAACCAACCCTTTTTATATATTTTTAACTGTCCTCATAGGTTTTGATGGATGATTATTTTTAAAATTATTATTTTTTTTAATAACAGTGTTACACTTGTTTCGATGCTTTTTGGTACAAATGGTTCATAAGGAATATTGAAGATGCATTAACTTCAAGATTTTTCGGTGTAAGATTCATTAATCTTTACTTTTCCATTTCTTTGTGCATGTTCTTGGAATGCACTATTTTTAATCATTATTTTTACCCAAAGGACATATTAAAGGAGCAGAAAAATATATTTAAATAAAAAAGGATAATGGTTAAAACTTACGGATATCCCCATCTTCTATCTCTGGGTGGGGGAAAGTATGAACCAGGCTGGGGCCCTGACAGTGACTTAAGCTGTTGATCAATTTCTAATTTGGCTTGACGCAACTGTTCCACTTCCTGAAACACAGGTGCACATTATTGAGCCATTTCTTTTTTAATAGAAAGTACAATAGTTGAGTGCTGTAAAGTAGGAAGTGTATATCAGACCTGTTTGCCCTCAAACTCTTAAAATCGTACAATATCATCACAAAATCGTTCAATACCTTATATTTAGAGTAAAAAATAAGACTACAATATATATATTTACACCTCAAAATCGTACATTGTACGCCAAAATCGTAAGAGTAAACAGGTCTGGTATATGAGCAAGAGGTATAAAATAAATTTTAAAGTGATCTTCACACATCATCATCATTCTTATTTAACCATTATGGTCCACAAACAAAAAAAAACAACAACATATTTTTTCATGCTGAATTTAAAATTTTCTCATAAAAAGAGACATTAAAATATATAAGTTAACAACATAACTTCATGGTTGTTTATAAAGTGGCCAACAAGAGTTGTCCATTTCTTAGCCTTTCTCACTTCCAATGGAGCATAAGCCATCCACAACACTTTTCCATCTGTCCCTGTCCTGGGATATCTTTTTTAGTTCAGCCCAACATTTCTTCCTCCTTACCTCTAATATCACCCCCCCCCCAAAAAAAAACAACAACAATAAACAACAAGACTTGTACTTTCAGATAAAGTTCTCAAGTACACAAGTTAATACTGCGGCCATACATTTTTATGGTGAACCAGTCTAATGCTTAATGACTTTTGTGATGTACGGTGTCTCGTTGGTCAATATCAGCTATTTATAATATCACCCCCCCCCCCCAAAAAAAAACAACAACAATAAACAACAAGACTTGTACTTTCAGATAAAGTTCTCAAGTACACAAGTTAATACTGCGGCCATACATTTTTATGGTGAACCAGTCTAATGCTTAATAAAATAAATGAGTTCTTTTTAACATGCTTAGTCCAATAATTATTTTTGGATCGAATTCAATGTTGAACTTTAACCAACGAACTGTGGCATAGATCATTCTGTAGTAAGGGAGCTTTTCAGAGCTATTTGAGTGCCTTTTGAAATAGCATTAACTGACATAGAAATATTGATAAAACACCCCCAATCAGTATATATTTTTAGAAAGGAAAATGGATGGGGACAAAGTTGGCTATATTGCCCACCCCGTAAAAAATCAGTGTCTTTGACCTTGGAGTGCTCAAGAAAAAAGAAATCCACAAAATGTCTTGCTTTCAAGTGCTCATAACATCATTAATTTTTGTAGATTCCATTACAATACCAATTATAAATGTGGTAGCCAATTCATTTATCTTTCAGAACATGTATAGTTTGATAAGGTTTTGATTAAAATAAAGCCTCTGAGCGCAATTTCAGTAATTTTGGTCATTTATTACTGAACGAAATAAACTGGGACCACAGCTAAAACCAAGTACAACATACAAAAATCTCAGGCAAAAAAATTATTTTTGACAAGTAAACATTTCAAAAGGAACTGTGGAACTGATTTGGGATGTCCAACTATAAAATGTATTCATTGACTAAAATTCAGTCAGTCCTTGTCCAACCTCTGGGCCTGGCTCGAAGTCTAACAGTAGGCCTACTTCAGTATCACTAGGACTAGTATCAGATTCACTGAGGTTGTCAATGGGAATGTTAAAATCATCATCAGTATCACTTAAATCCTCTCCTAAAAAGCTTTCAAAAATATTTCTATTACTTCTCTGAAGGCCCAGCCATAGCTTCATCCATTTTAGCTTTTAAAAAAACAGCGATATCAAACTCCAATTTAAAAGTACTTATTGTAAAGTTATTGTAAAGTTAAACAAAAAGCTTGACCAGGAATATGATTTAATTATTATTAAAAGGAATTAGCTATAATTCCTGATAAATATTGGATCGGAAGTTGCTATCTGACTATGTCTTCTATCGGCCGATTTTTTTTCGGCCGATCACAGTTCATGGGCTAACTAGCTTACCTTGAGATGATCCAGGTGATACTCAAGAAGAAGCTTTGCATTGCTGATACTTTCCATAGTTCCAACAAATATAAATGGCACTTGACCCTGGAAGGATGCAAAAAACTGTTTCCGATAAGACATACAGTCAGAAAAATATACAAATATACAGTCTTTTATTCTTTAGTCTCATTGACATGAATCAATAATCTTAATTACTTAATGCATCACAATAATACCTCTTCTCTTTCTGTCTCGTGTTCGTTGTCCCCTTCGATCTTCACTCGTACTACCCCTGACTTGTCAACAATGTCTTGGATATTTCTGCCATTTTTGCCAATGACTTTAGCTGGAAAGAGCAAAATAAATGTCATTTTCCTTGATTTCTATTTGTAATATTAAAACATTTTTATTTTACAATAAACCTAAAAAAATTTCATACCAACTAGATCTCTAGGAACTTGAAAGGTTTCTTCAGAAAACTCCAATAAGCCTCGAGCTGATTTCACTGCTTCTTGAGTCTGTTCAAAAAAAAAGAAAAGAAAAAAAGCCAAACCAGTGATATTGTATGTAATATATGAAGACATGTTAATTATAACAAACGTTCGTACTGTGACAGAGTTATTTAATGTATGAATGAGATAAGAAAAATGATGCGATGTAAACAGTGCTTGAATGAGAGCATTAAAAAAAATGTAACAAGTTCAACTGAATGCACATTGAATTACTTTTAAAGCAAACTAATTAATGCTTTAGTCATAAAATATCAAACATTTTGGTCTTGTAACTATAATGCAGTTAAAATTAACAAATTACTTGCAATTATTAAGATAACGTCATGATTATTGCAAGAAGTAACACCAGACCAGAAAACGGACAATAGAAGTGTAGAAAAGACACACTCAGACATATCCCAAATTAATTTTAAGTCTTAACTGACACAATAATGAAGGCTTAATGTAATATTTTTTTGCTCAACAATAACTAATTACTACTTTAAATTTCTCACCTCCCCATAGACTTTGAATGTACAAGATCCTTCATCTAGTTCAATGCCTGTAATGCCATCCACCTTACGGGCTTGCTGTATGTTGGCCCCATGTGTGCCAATAGCTAAGCCCATAAGTTCATCACGGACTTGAAATTCCTCCATGTATCCTGACCTGATTTTTGTACTCTAAGGGAATTTTTTTTTTAAATGAGCATGTAGATATACATCAGAACATAGTATAGTTCATACACTTCAGCAATAACATTAAAAAAGAATTGTTCAGAGCGAGAGGGGGTAGGGGCCTCTTGTCCATAAATAAAGCCATCTAGGAGAATCATCTTTAAATTTTTCACCTCAAAATGAACACCAAGAGCTTTAACACTGCAACTGATAAAAGAGGAGCTGATAGGGGGATGGGGAATAAAACGAGCATTTTTCCAAACATGAGTTATGGTTGGATTCCTTAGCATTCATTACTTATGTCCAACCATGTCAAGTAAGCCTAAAAGGAATACATCCTGTTCATTTTCTATGTTTAACTATGAACAATAAGAGAAAAAAAAGGAAGGGAAATAAATCGTTTTGCAGATTTTATCAAAACCTAAAAATTTGTACTTGGTCCCTTTAATAAAACACTATTCAATTTGGATTTGGGGAGGAGTGGTGGGGATTTAGAGTTTAGCATATTGGGGAAAGGGTGTGATGAGGATACATTGGTTCAATTATATTTTTAAAGGCTCATCAACAGCATTTAGTAAGACACCTTTTGATTTAAAATCTAAAATTTTCATTCAAGCTAAGACTAAAGATTAAATGTAAAACATTTTAATAAGAGTATGCCCTAACTTTGGACTAAGTTTAACACTGACAGATTATATTTATAAGATAGATTACACACCTGAAGTTTTTTCGCAGCTTCCTCTGTGCGTTGCTTCAATAAGACTTTTTGCCTCATGTTTCTTAAAAACATGTCTCCAATCATGGAAGCTCTCTTAATGACACTGGGACTAGTGCTCTGTAATTGAAGTCACAAAAATTACATTTTAAAATAAACACAACAATGAATATGTTATAAAAATCAGATAACAGAAACAAAAAGTAAGGTCTTTTCAATCAATGAATTAATTAAACAAACCAAGTCTAACAACGATTTAAATAACTCGTAAAGATTGCAGGGAGAAATCAAACATATTAAAATTAGACATTAATGTTTAAGAAGAATGCTATAAAAACGTAATGTAATCTAGTACTTACGAGTACATGTAGTGATTTGTCTTCAGGATTATAGGAGACCATGGCACCACCAATGTGCTTGCGGAATTCTTGAATGGCCAACTCCTCCTGACAACTGTTGAGATAAGTGGAGTATTGAGAAGTACTTCTTATTTTTTAGAAGTTCTGAGATTTAACAAGAATAGTATAAATGTAAATTACTTTTGAAAGAAAAAAAAATAATGTAATTAGCAAACAATAATGTAGAGTAGAAGCAAAATTATACTCTACTAGATGAAGTGCTAAATTTGTGTCAAAGAATTTAACTGCAAAAAAAAAAAAAAAAAAAAAAAAAAAAAAAAAAAAAAAAAAAAAAAAAAACACAAAAAAAAAAAAAAAATAAAAAAAAAAAAAAAAAAAAAAAAAAAAAAAAAAAATAAAAATCAAAAAAAGAAAGGGAAAAATTTTTGAAAAAAAAATAAAAAAAAAAAAAAAAAAAAAAAAAAAAAAAAAAAAAAAAATTAAAAAAATGAAAAACTGCCCTACTACTTACCCTTCTCTCAAGTCAGGAGGCACTTCTAGTACAAACTGAAAGAACGACTCTTTTGTGATAGGGGGGCTGGAAAAAAAAAAGAAAAAAGATTTTGAACACTTAAATAAATTATATTAAAAATAAAATAAATAAAGACAAGAGAAAACTACATTTTTACTAACCACTTACAGGAAAGCTAAGAAAATAGACAGAAATTTTACTTGTTAGCATTCTGTTTTTTTATTTCTTACTTGTGGTTAACTGATCTGATTTTATCCAGGGGCAAAATATCATTTGCATCCCAGGGAGAAGCAACCACAGCAAATTCTCCTTTCAGCATCTTGATTTTAGCAGGGTACCATGCTAATCCTTCCTCATCCTTCACTTTTCCAAATACCTATAAATTATATGCAATATATTTATTTGTTGTTATTGATGATGAAAAGTGTGTAAAATAAATAATAAAATGCATACAAAATATACAATGCTTACTTATTTTTTAAAAACAAAATCTACTGCTTTAAACTATTCAGTTGCTAATTTTATCAATGATTTTGGTTAAAAACAATATTTCATTTCTTAATAGTCTTATTAATGCCCAGACTGATTGATATGATACCTCAACTCTCTCATCTTCTCTGAATTCAGGCTTTGTGGCTCCAGACTTTGGCGGCAGTCGCACATTTGTGAGTTTGACTCTCTTGTCTGCTTGCCAGCTGATTAAAAGGGGCGAAACACAAAATTTATGACAATAATCTGCAAATTATTTAAACCCTGCAGCTAACACAATATAGGCATACAATAAATATGTTGACATTAAAAATCTGATGTAGATTGTTTAGATGGGTTTTTTTTTAAACAAAAATTTCTGTTAAATACTATTCACTTACTTATTCTCAAATGAAACCAAAACTTCATCTTCGTAAAAACTTTTTAGGTATGCCTGCAAATACAGTAAAAAGAAATCTTAATATATTTTTCACAACACAGCTTCAAGAAAACTAATGTGTGTATATTTACAATTTATTTACCTATAGTTTTAAATTATTGTTAACAGGGTAATAACTTAAAAATATCCAAAGTTTAAATGATAAATATTATAGATCAGGGGTCTCCAAACATTTCAGCCCCAGAGCCGCATTAACTATCAAACAGCAGTTCGGGGGCCAACTACACCTCGAGGTCCAAATAAAAAAGAATCAAAACATGAATGTTGTTTTAAATTATTTATGTAATATTAATTTAATCAGTTATTATTTAATAGCATATTGATACACGACGCATGAACACTTGTAGTAGTGCGAATGGTGAAATTGTTTCCTTGATGTAAAAATAGCAGTGATTAGCAGACATTTCTGGATTTAGTTTTGATGTCCCTAACATCAACAGTGACCTGAGATAATCATTGGACAAATTTGTTCTCAAATTGTTCTTCACATATTTCATTCATGAAAATGTTTGTTCACAGATGTATGTTGTTCCAAAGATTAACAGGTACATTGAAGCAATTTTTTTTTAAATTAGGAAAGTCTTCCTTGGGCAAAAACTGGTTAAAAACCCACCAGTCCTTCTTTGAACTTCTCCCTAAGGATGTTATTTGCTTGTAACTCAAAGACCTCCAGCTGCAGTTCATCTGGGCAAATGGCCACATAGTCTTCAAACAGTCTCACTTCTTCTGCCTTTGAATCCAAGTCAAAAAACCGCTGCTGAAACTGCAGCTGGGGGTCTTTGACGATCCTGCATGCAAATGACGTGGAGAACTACGCAGTTGCTTCAGCCTTGAAGCCCTTGCACTGCTAAAAGTGCGTCAAGTTGTTGGCCTGTACTTTTTACAAAAACAAGACAAATTTGGATCTGAAGGCCTCTAGGTGGGTGTATAGATCAGAAACTAGATTTTCCTCACCTCGTAGTTTTAGTTTCAGAAAATTTAAATGCCTATATATATAGTTATGTCTGCAGCAAAGGCAAATTTCCATACACACTCTTCATCAGACAGTAATGGCTGTGGCTTGCCTTTACTTTCCAGGAAGTTACGTATTTCTTTTGTTAACTTAAATACTCTGCTCAGAAGTTTCTCACAACTTCGCCATCTTACTGCTGTGTAATATGGTAAATCTTGCGATTTTGTGTCTGTATCTTTCAATGGGTCTCTGAGCTGTCTATGGTTGAGCCAATCTGGCCTTATTAAAATAACCCTCTTTACCAAAGGATTCAGTACACTGCTAATGTCCATATATTTGGCACAAAAAGCTTGCTGGTGAATAATACAATACAGGAACATTGGTTATAGAATGTTTTTCTCATTACACATCTGCTTCACTTGTCCAACCAAGCCTTTCTTCATGCTACTCATGCTTTTTCCTCTGTCAACAGTCAGGCAACTGAGGTTAGTCCAGTCCATGTTATAATCGGCAAATTGTTTTTTTAACTCATTTAATATATCATGCAATGTAGGGAAGCCAGCTCTTGTGTTATGTTCATGTCTTCATCCACACCTCTAATCAACACAAGCAGTTGAGAGGTGGAACAGCTGTCCAGCGATTCATCCATTGCAATTAAAACTTGGCGAAACTTGCTTGCATTTTTCACTATTTGAGTCACAATGTTTTCACAGAGGGGCAAATCTCCGCCATTAGATGGCATTATATCATCTCATTGATTGTGAACGGAAGTAGAAAAACTAAGCAGTAAATAAGGTTTTGCAATGTAGTGAGCGGTTGGAAAACACAACGTACTACTGCGCGCCTTTATTTTAATTAAGTAAAAACGTAGCGTCCACGTAAGCGGCGGCTGATTTGTCGCCTTATGTACCCACTAGACAACTCCGCTCATCTGATGGCGAAAAACTCTTGATACCACGTGTTCGCCATGAGACTTACGAGGAGCGCACTTTCGAATTTGCTGGCCCAACAATTTGGAACACTCTATCGCTATCAGAAACAGCCAGACACTGGAGTCTTTCAAAACTGATTTGAAGACTTATCTTTTTCCCAAACACCTGCTGGGGTGATGTTGTCTATCTAGCTATTATCTTTTAGATGTATATTGGCCTGTGTTGTTTATGGTTGCAATGTATGAAAGACTTAGAATGGGTATTCTTGTATGTAGTTTTGTAATGTTGAGCTTTGTAATTCAATGTGGTATGTACCGCGCTTCGAGCCTTTGGGGATGAAGCGTGACTTTTAAATAATCTTTATTATTATTTTTTTTTTTTTTTCGTAGACTAAAAGGTCTTCACAAAGCTACATGGCGGGCCGTAGTTTGGAGACCCCTGTTATAGATTATCAGAGTTTAGTTGAAAATTGAATTTTAATATTGTAATAATATTAAAATTATCAAAGAAAACTTTTCAACATGGAAATGTTAAACAGGAAAAGGCTGTAAAAAATTCAACTTATTGTTAGAGGCAGGGTGAGCCAGTGAGATAATCTTCAGTCATCAACAATAGAAAATAGTATCCCTTAAAAAGGGATCCACAATTCATGAGGGTTGGGAGACCCTGCCTTAAAGTATCAAAATGTTTTCCAGTGTGGGCAAAAATTAAATGCATGGGAAAGGTAATTTCAAGTGAATTCCCCGAGGTTCCTATGTTAGAGTGAATTAGTTTACATAAGTCTATAACACAAATAAAAGTCCAGCTCCTTTTACAGTAGAAATACTTAAGTGTACCAATGATCACCTCCAGCAGCACCCACCCCTGCTTCCATTCCCTTCACAGCATAATGTCAAACAGGAACTTCTTCATACTCCATTTTATGGAACATCATTTGAAAAGACAGTTAAGTCAGGGAAGCTAAACTACATTTGGTCCATATTTTTATAACTTGTCTCATAAAGAATTCAGTGAGGATGGATCCATGGAATGAGGTTAGCCTTTCATAATAAATATTAAAGTCTTATTATAATTGTTTTGTATGTGTCGTAGTCTTTCCCGAATAACCATTTAGATCACTGTATAAAGAGGAGAGGGTGTTTTACTCTATCAAGGAGTGTTCTATTTTAAAAAAGTGTGGTATCACTGCTTTATGTTCTCCCCTTTATAACTTATGAAACATAACTGATAAGAACATTCACAAAAGCATATTCATGTTTTATATATTTTAGGCCCACGCCTATACCATGAATTTTATGCATATATATTTAATTCAATTTGCTATTTAGATTTTCCACAAATCTAAACATAATTAAATGCACTCAAATGATATTTTCTCACAAAGACATAAACTGTAGTTGAGCCAGTCTAAGCTAAATTTTAAGTCCAAGATCTAAAAGTTTGGCTTAATTCACAGATCATAATGCAGTCGGGGGGGGGGGGGGGGGGGGGGGGGGAACAATTTCAAAAGGGGGTGGGGGGGGGGGGGGGGGGGGGGGGGGGTCGGGGGTCAACCATTCAAAAGGGTGAGACCAAACAAAAATATAATAAATTTGAAAGAGCTTTTCTAGTCAGTTTCAAACACCAATTATCAAAGTTAAATAGAGAAGCAGGGTCAGGGTGCCACCAATGCTGGCAGACTCATAGGAGGCCCATGGGGAAGTCTGCAGTGGGGTAACATGATGAGTTAACTGCCACCGCCTCAGTGCAGTCTCTTATGAACTCATTTCATTTCTGAGACATCACAGATAATATGTAATAGTCCTGAGGCTACAGAAAAGTAGGTAGTTATGTGAAATTTTCTAAATATTTCTAAAAAAAATATTAATGCAATACAATTGAATACAGTCAATTGAATAGTTTACAAAACACCAAGCTCAACTTTCTAGCTCAAGTGGTTTAAAAGTTATCGTTTTTTTTTTAGTGCTGACGTCATACACTTTTTTATCCATTGAGTTTTCCTCCAAATTTTGTGACACCCTTTTCAGCTCATCACTTTCACTCATTTATCTGGCATATTTCTCAATATAAAAATTTCGTATTTACAGGATTTGTTAATAACTATATACATGTATAAATATATATATATGGGTGATATATGAATATATGATTGAAAATAGAAAATATGCTTCAGAATAGCCTTTTCTTATTTAAATAATTATTTTATACATAAAATCTTATTTTTTCCTATGTAAATTCAATAAACTGTGCATTTTTGAGGTGGAGTAATCATAATTTATTAAATATTAAAAGTACATAGCTCAAATTTGTTATGGTGTTGCAACTTATGAATTAAAAAATGAAGCAATTATTTGTATTTAAAAGAGGGGGAAAAAATGACATAATCAGTGACTCTCACACCGGTGAGATCAAGGAGTAAGAGTGCCATATGAACATTTAAAACTACATGCCGCATACATTAATCCATATTTTTGGTTCATTGATTTCAAGCCAAGTATTGATATTGTTTGTAGACATTTGAACCATAAAATTCAACTTAGACTGAATGAGTAGGCTACAACAGAGGGATATAATTTCAGACTAAAGCTGTTAATAATCATTTGAAAGATGTGTGACTAATTATAATTCACAAGTGGAAAATAATGAAAAATATTTGTGTGACTCTTTGGGATAATGTGTTGTATTAGTATTAGTAATTTTCTTTGCCTTTGGAAATGAATGTGTTAGCCTTATTATTAATAATTCGTAAAGCTAGTCCAATTGCTTAAATTAATTTTGTATTATATGACTTCAATATCAAAGGTAACTTGATTCTTATTGTAATTTAACTTAATATTATTATATTGGTCACTTAAATTAGGCTATTATTTTAAAATAAATATCATAATACTTTTAATAGTTATATCTAAGTCAAAGGTTAGTTGTTATCCATCCCATGTGCTTGGCAACCAATCCCAAAATTAAAAACAATACATCAACAAAAATGGTAGCCATGACACATAGCCAAAATAGTAACTTTTTATTTTTCGGAACTTTAAAACCTGTTTTCAATCATGCTGGCGAAATATTGACCTGTTCATTCATTACAATTTTTACTAGTTACTAGTGACAACACCTGAGCTCGATAATGAATCCTGAAAGATTTTTAGCTCAAAATTGCTCTTTCGATCATTTCAAAACTTTGGAAATGCCATCAAATTCATCAAAAAAACTTCATAAAAAAAATTTTAATTTATAACATAGATCTAATATGGATAGGTGTGATGTACGATACGGGTGGGGTGGGGGGGATCATAGTCTAAAAAAATTATACCCTGCTTCTTTTTTGCGAAAGTAATATGTGCATATCTGAAAAATAAACTCCAGCTTAGGCTGAGAAATTTTTATTGTAAAAATTTTGTGTGTGCTATTTATTATGATTAAAATTGTTAATTAAAATATAGGTCTAAATAACATTTTTATAATTACCATAATAATCATTTTACTGCATACAGAGTGTGCATATTGAAAAAAAATTGTGTTATTTAAGTTAAATGAAACGGTATAATTACATAGTCTTCTTGGCCCCCCCCCCCCCCCCCCNCCCCCCCCCCCCCCCATAATGATTTTCTGGTGAGAGATAGCCCTACTGAGTATTATTTACACATTATAGACACAAAAAATAAATTTTGAAGTGCACCACAACCAGACAGCCGTTTAAAACATGTCGGCACACATTTTTTTTTTTTTGCCAACACATTGTATTGTACAGTATTGGTGACGCAAAAAGTAGGAATTGACAGAACGAAGTGGTTATGCGCAGCCGACTGCGTATAACCCTGAGAGTTATACGCAGTCGGCAAGTCACGTGACGTCTATATTCTTCCTGTGTTACACTATCAATCAATAAGGGTACCTTGATTTCTGGTGACTGTGTGGTCGAATGGTCTAAACTGACCAAACATCAAGTTGGTGGTCTTGAGTTCAATTCCAGCCAACGGCAAGCCATGAATAGCAAGCCATGAATACGCGTTAGTTGCTATGCTTTTTCTCGAGAAAGAAGCAACAACTAGGCTTATTGTTTTACTTTTTTTTTTTGGCTAAAAAATGTTAAAACATGAGAAGAATTATTAACTTGACCAATGTAATGTTAATACTGTTATACTTATAATTATCAAATATATTTTTGTGTTGTTAACTTATATTTTGTTTTGTTAACTAATTTTGTGGCAGATAAAATCATGTTTCACTGGTACAGTAATAAAAATAATCATGGGTTGAGAGTAGCAGGAAAAAAATCGCTGTAGGGGCAGGGGTTCTGTAGAGGGGGCAGTGTAAGTAATACTTTCACACAGTTATAGTTTTGCATAGAAGCTGAAAACTGTTACATTTAGGTCATCAAAAAAAAAATCATAAATGATAAAATTTAAAAAAAGATAAATAGAATGTATTTCCTGAATTAGTCAGTAAAACCAACCACATAGACATAGTATAGCAACATATAAAAACCTAATCAATCAAAATACATAACTAGACTTAGACCATGGAAATGCGTTTAAAAAAATCTAAGACTTAGGCTTAGACTCTAAGAAATGTAGAATTTGACTTATACTTAGAATTATAATATACAAGATACAAGCAATAATACTAATAATAGCACTAATACTAATACTATTGCTATCATCAATTTCAAAATTAATTAAAATTAATTCAATTAAAATTTTACGTTAAACACATAAAAAGTTACAGTTCGAAACAACCCATCTTGCAGCTCATTACGCATAATACTTTTTTTTAAATTGCCAAACAAGCGATAATAAACCTTATTTGGCTAAATTCCCAGCCGACTGCGTATAACCCTGAGAGTTATACGCAGTCGGCTGTGAATAACCCTCAGGGTTATGCGCAGTCGACTGCGTATAACTCTCAGGGTTATACGCAGCCGACTGCGTATAACGCTTCCCATTGACAGAATTTCACGAAAGAGTGATTTCAGTGATGTAATTTTAAAAAATAGTGACTATCAACAGTGTCAACACTTAGGGTAAAGGGAGGTAATTGGCTCCATGGGGTATTAAGCCTTAATTGCTCAGTTCATAAAATAAATTGCTTGATATTATTGCAGAAAGAGAGAAAGGCATTATTTTATTTCTACAGTGAAAGTTTTTTAGTTTACATACAAAAACAAGTACAACTAAACTCAGCAAGTACTTTTTTAAAGTTTTCAACTGTATGTGTATGTAATGAATGAGTTAAAATACTGATATTTGTAGAGCAAATGAAGCTGGTCATTTTTGCAAAGTAAAATGGTAGTTGGATGAATGATTTAAAGATTGTTTATAAAATGCTCTAAAATTCACTTTAATACTAAAGTTCCTTCTAATATTTTGAATAGGAAGCATTTGTAAAAGAGATATGGTTCTGTAGATTATTTATTTATTTAATTAGTTTATAAAAATGAATATTTTAAATAGCAGGGGCTTAACACCATCAACTGTTAAAAGATGATTAAAACAACCAAATAATATTGATCAGATTAATAAAATCCATGTTTTACTTCAAATAGCATTAAACAGATTATGACAGATAAAGTTTAAATTGAAAACAAAAGTTATTAATTAGTAAAAATAGGTTTAAAAAATTTTTAAATATAGTTTTGATAATGAAATCCCAGAAAAATCTGATATTGAAGCCATGGAATGGATCCGTCAAAATTGCCCAATTTGTGAAAATTATGCATTAAACATGCTGGAGCTAATTTTGCCCCCATTTTGTTAAATTTAAGTCATAATTAGTTTTAAATTTTTAATCTTTTTTTCACTATATGGCTTTAAATTTTGCTCATTAAAGCTTTTAAGAAAGATGTGTGGTCTGTTATTTAAAAACATTTTCAGTTTGAATTTAATAATATTCATTTATTTCAAAGAGAAAAACAACAAGTTCTTGAAAACATGGTGCTTAATGCCCTCCATTACCCTACTTATTGAACTTAGTCAATACTGCAATAAATCAATCTATTACTAGTATTACTATTACTATTACCAATTAGTAATTAGTAGTTTTTGACACTAAAACTACCAATAGTCACCTAAAACTAGAAGCTACAGGTAGTTTGCTACCAATCGTTGTAGCCAGTTAAAATGGGAGGTCGCCGTTTTGACAAAATCGATACCAAATTTTGTTATTGATATTGTTCCTGGGCAATAATACTGAATTGTCGACTAATTCAAAGCTTAAACTTTTCGTATTAGTTCAAGTCATTTTCTACCTGTCAGTGTCAGGATTAAGTTGAGGCCTCAGCAGTCTTAAATAGGCCTACAGATACAAAACTTTCAAGTACTGATGTACTGACTAGCAAAGGCTGACTAGTCAATACTCAGATTCAGTTTCATAATAGGTGATAAGTGTTGATTCTCAAGCCAAAAAAGATGTCCAAAGCCAAATATTACTAGGCCTAGGCAGGACTCTAAATAACTGATTTAAACAAATTTGCACACGAGTTATTGTTAAACTATATAACATTGCATTTTATAAATATACCAATTTTCGTGTTAAATATTACAAACTTACTAAACTATGCCTAACAGAAAAGAGAAAGAAAAATGTAAGTTCTAAACTTTTTTGTTGAGTGCCAGAAAAAAATGCCGGGTTTTAGAATTCCAGTAAAACTATTACCATCTTAGTGCAATCTTATATTGCATGACAGTTCTTATTTTAATAAATCCAATACAATATTGATAAACATAGTAGAAAACCAACGTACTTTATAATAAACACCGTTGCTTCCACCAACTTCAACCGAAAGATCCTCCATTTTGGGCAAGAATAAAAGAATGCTGGGAAATTCTTCACGCGCTGCGATTTGCTCGTTTTTCTTTGCTTTTCTTTCTTTAATGAACGTATCTGTTATAAACGTGTATGTTTGATTGATTTTAGAATAATATTATCTTTTATTTAGCCCAATTTAAATAAAGCTTGAATCGGATTTTTTTTTATCTACTTTTCTTTATAAACAACACCGAATCAAAAGACCCAAAATTGTCTCTAATATACTAATAACCTTAACAAGTTCATAATCCATTATAATAATTTTTTAGTACTTAAATTAGCATATTCAAAACAAAATCTAGGATATTATTGATATCAAATCAAAACTATCAATGAAATGAAAGCTTACCGTAACCCTGGCCTTTCGATATTCTTTACGATTTATGTCCCAAACAGTAACACAGGGCAACCGAAGATTTTTTTTTAATAACTGTGTTCTCTGTATAGTAATTTACAGTAGCTTAAAAGATTTAAATATTTAAAGTCACGGAATGCATTTTAAATTCAAAGTAAAGCGCTAGCGCCAAGAAGACATTAAGAATTAAGTTAATACTTGTTTAGCTGAATGCGCAGCTGATTTTCGGGTGGGGGGTGGGGGGCTGTTGAGTTTTTACTTGCGACCCATGCGTCAGTGCCTACAAGATTGTTCCGAGCACCAGTGGCATATGAAGGTGGTAGGAGGCGGTTCGCTCCGTGTGGCACTTTTTCTCATTATTATTATAGAGGGGCTGCATCTTCTGTCAACTGCAGCGTTTGTTTCATGGAAGAGGTGCAGCAAAAATCTTGCCCCACCCCCCCCCAACCCCCGAGCGGCACTAACACTAACTACGCCACTGCTGATCACGCATGCCTGGAGACCAGTATTCAGTATTATATTTGAGGTTAAATTTGTTCTAAAAAAAAAAAAGGTCCATTGGTGTCAAGCTGTAGGCCCTATCAGACACTTGAAATTCATTTGAGTTCACAACTCATGATAACTGCGTGGAGAGGAGCAGTCTGCCGACTAGAAACCTGCTTAATTTTCATAACAAAATCCTGGAAAACCACACCATCATTGAAACGGGCGGATATGAACAATTGTAAGATTATACACACACACACAAATATATATATATATGAGAGAAAATTATATTATAAACAAAAATTATAAGTGTTCAGAACAGTAGATGACTTTCTGATATCTCTTTCAAAGATCAGGCAGTTAACTTTGTCGGTGGCAGCTGACTTTCTGACTTTCCCACGACTGGCTGCACACATGCTCGAATTCCATGCGCACATGCACATTACATCCTTATATAACTTATCAGTAAGCAGCGGGAGTAATTTTACAGACATGGAAAAAAACATAAAGCAGCAAAAGTAAGGCCATGATGATTCCTGTTTTTATTCAACTCATAGTTTATTGACTTCATGAACAATTAGCTAGTTTTACAAAAGTTTCACGAGAAATGTAAAAAAAAAAAAGTAAGCCACTATTGATGCCTTTACAGATTTATATATTTTAATGTTTTCCATCCAAAATTTGAATGGTAGTAGTAGTAGTAGTAGTAGTAGACAAATAAAATGACAACTTTTTGAAGTAGCAGATATTTTACAACACATAATCTAATTAAGTTAAACTCAACAAATGATGCACATTGTTACTTCATTAAAATGATACAGTCACCCAAAAGTGTACAGAAACAAGGCTGGGTATAAAACATGGATCACAATTTACGGTAATATGCTTGTATTTTTTTAACATAACTAGAAAATAACAGGTAGAAAATAACAGGTAGAAAATGATTGGCTTCGACAGTAAAACTTTCAAACTAAAGGTAAGAAACATTGTGCTATTGGCCATTGAATGAGTATTTCTTTGCTCATAAGTTAGTTGATCATGACCTAGTAAAAATTGATGCACTCTTCAAGCTAGGTTCTTGGCTCTCACTTAACACCACTTTATTTCCAATAAAGAAATAATAAATAAGAGATTGTGAAGAAACTGACTGATTTGTCACCTGACACAACTTGTGTTTTGATCAGTAAAAAAAAATTAATTTTTGAGAGCTAAAGATCTCTGAGAATTAGGTTGCACTTTTTTTTTTTTTTACTATTCCTGTTAGCATCAGATTTAACATCAGCCATACAATGAACGTACACATTTTGTCATTATTTTATTGCATCATGATTTAAATTCTTTGATATTTAATGGTCTGCAATATTGATCATCTATCATTTAAAAAGGTTTTTCAAAGACTTAAAGGCATGAAATTTTATTAAACATATGAAAAGATTTTACAGCTTAAAACATGCGCATGTCAGTACCAAACAGCATCAAACACATTGACAAGTTCCCTGGTTCTTGCCATAGAAGATCAGAATGTTTCAATGTTGCTAAAGGATGTGGATGCTCTAGAAATGCAGAAAAACAGTGGAAAACATCAGTAACAAAATATGTATAGAAAAAGTTGATGGTGAATATTATAAAACTTTACCTTCCTACAAACTTTAATCATGGAAGTTACATTAAAAAACAAAAAATTTTCTTTATGATTTAGGACACTGGTTCTCAACCTGTGGGTCGTGACCCCTTTGGGCGTCGCACGATCCTTTCCCCGGGATCGCCTAAGACCATCAGAAAACACATATAATCTACAGTTATGATATAGCAACGAAAGTAATTTTGTAGTTGGGGGGTCGCCACAACAATGGGAACTTTATTAAAGGGTCGCGGCATTAGGAAGGTTAAGAACCACTGATTTAGGACAAATCAACAACATAGATTCAAAAGTATTATTTACTCAAACATAAATGCACATATTTTCATCAAATATATAAATGTTTAAGAAAAGATATGTAATTAGTACAATATAAATGCCAGAACAAATAATTATTGTGATAATTATTATGCATGTGATTCGAACATTTAATACCCAATTATGGAAGACTTGAAGATATGTTAGCAGGATGATAATGTAAGACATTTTGCAAGTCGTTCTTCCTGCTGTAGGGAAGTCTCAATATCTAACAATAAAATTTTTACATTTATAACTGAATCGGGTTTTGATGTTTTGTATCCTCCAAAAACACACAAAAAAGAACAAAGTATGACAATAGACCATGCCTTTGAAATGTATCTTGAGGAAATAGTTCATCGAATCCTTGCATAAAAGAAGATGTATTTTATCAGATTTCATTCGGTTCTATTTTTCAGTACAAATAAAATAATACAAAATCACTATTTTTAAGAATCAGGGCGTATTTAAATTGATTCCCATTTCAGTAAAAAAAAATCTAAATCATCATCAATTTTTGAAAGAATCCAGCGCTACATGGTTACATTAGCTCCTTCTTATAATATTTGACTAATCCAGGGGCGGCCAAACCCTTGCCCACGGGTGGCTGCATGCACCCATCATGTCAAATATTGCTGTTGCAGATGCCTGATTATCCCAGTAAACGTATTCATTCTTTGTTCAATGATATAAGTGAGAGAAAAGATAACACAAGAGTTCAGTTTGATTCTGTTGTGTTATTTGGCCTTACATTAAGGGCATTAATAATAAATAAACATTTCTATAAAGAATTTAGGGGGTATTTATTGTAATTTTTTAATATAAGTATATATCAATATAAATGCAATGGCATTTGGTCTGCGAAAGGTTTACTCGCTATCAAAGTTTCCATTTAGGTTGGCTACTAAACAAGAGAAATGCCGTAATAAAATATAATACTAAATAAATCTAGCAGAGCTCAGCATTTTATAATGGGGTGCACATAATAAAACATTTAAGCCAAACACACAATAATCTGAAAATAAATCATCCCCCTTTAAATAAAAATGAGATTACTCACCTTTGTAAAAAAAAATTTATTTAACATTAGGTTTATTCAAATAGGTGGGGGAAAAAATAGATTAACAGACAAATAATCCATAGAAAAAGAATAATCATGTAACTCAAATCAATAAAAAATATATAAATAATCACAGATTCACACAGTAATCTGAAATTTGGCCTTCATTAAGTAACAAATTAATATTCATGGAAGGGTCTTACTGATCATTTATTTTAAGAATAAATTTTCCAGAATTTTTCGATATTTAAATCATAAAACCGAGTCAAATTGCAAACATTGTAGAATAATTAACTCCTTCAAGACTTATAAATACACTTAAGGCATTTTTAAAAAAATAAAATAAATAGCTAATACATTTAAAAAAAATGAATGATACACTTTTAGCCCATTGTCATCCCACTTTAACCTATGTCATTATCAAGAATTTAAAGTTTTAGATATCAATAATAAACCTGGACTACAAAGTATCAAAAAATTTCAGTGCCTTCCTTATTTATGGCAACACCATATTTAAAAACACAGTTTAAAAAAAAGCTTTCTTCCATGTGTTTAGGTCAGGGGGATCTAAAACACATGTTTAGGTCAGGGGGTTCTAAAACACATGTTTAGGTCAGGGGGTTCTAAAACACATGTTTAGGTCAGGGGGTTCTAAAACACATGTTTAGGTCAGGGGGTTCTAAAACACATGTTTAGGTCAGGGGGTTCTAAAACACATGTTTAGGTCAGGGGGTTCTAAAACACATGTTTAGGTCAGGGGGTTCTAAAACACATGTTTAGGTCAGGGGGTTCTAAAAAACATGTTTAGGTCAGGGGGTTCTAAAACACATAAACCCTTTAAGCTTTATTTCTCTACCTGCATAGTGATTAAAGGTCCAAAAATTTGGCTGGAAAAGAACAATGCTTCCTGAACAACCTACATGGGTGCGTTAAATATTTAGCCCATCAAAATCATCCTCATGTGGCCCTTAAGATGATTTGAGTTTTAGATAGCAGCTTGTAATAGCATTTGAGGTCATTGCAACAGGTCGAGAATCATATTTTTGTACTGACAAATTTAATTAAATTTCCTGAACATGTCCTTCAAAGCTGAATTTGGCTCTTTAAATTGAAGTCTTTCAGCTTTTCAATGAGATTATTTCATGCACTACTGGGAAAAAATATATTAGATCGCGTGACACATATTTGACCAATTCAAAATGACTGGCTTTTTTTTTTAAAAACAACCTAGCATATCCTTGGACAAAAAAAAAATTTAATTAATGTAAGATAAATTTCCAAAAGATCAATATTAAAAAGATCCTCTCGTCTAAAAACTTATTGCGAATGGGATATAAAGAAGAATCTCCTCCACCAAACAACCAATCAAAAATTTAATTCCAAAGTATATTTGAATGATGGGTAAAAATGACAGTAACTTCTGCCTACTTACATGAACAAAACATTGCATAATTTTCTGATAGCTGAGATAATAATTGACAATTCAATTTGTTTTGCACCAGCAGGAAAAAGGGCAATCATCATCAGGAAAGATAATATAACATCAGGGGAGATAAACAAATACAAGATACTCAATAACATTCAAATAAGGATATTTTGGGGAGATTCAGTTCAAGAAGCATTTTACTCTTTTAATTAAAATTTGAATACAAATATACATCTTATGTATTACAATAATTTTTACCTGGTTTCAGGTAAGTGAGTATAAAAAGAATCACTCAGCGACAATGGCCATGTCTTAACAAGAACAAATGCAAAGAATAAAAGAAAGTATATACTATTATGCGTAAGGGCAAAGTTACATACATAATCTGAGTGCAACAACAGCACAATTAATTCTTGAGTAACTGGATAATGAAGGCTTTGGTTTAAAACCTTTAAAATATTTCCAAGATGTAATTAGCTAATGAATGAATGCCCTTGTTTTGTCACATCAGGAGAACGTTTATAAATTACTTAAGAGTATTGGGATAACATCATAGAAAAATATCTGGGATGGTATAATATAAAGGCTGGGCAATTATTTTAATGGGAGAGTTGCGCAAAAGAACTCAAGTATACAATTTTAGATTGCCTATTAAATGTATATGTCAATATTAAAAAATGAGGGTAATTATAGGACCACCGGAAGCAGACATAGAATTTTATTTTTTTTGGCGGGGACTATGGTCCCAATTGGACAAGGAAAAAAATCATTGCATAATATTCTGAAAATATATTTGTTGGTAATTTTAGGAACACCAGAAGAAAATATAGAATTTTTGTTATTGGGAGGAGTACTCCCAGCCCCATAGTTTCAATTTGATAAGGGATAACCTTGTTTTTTTTGTGATGAAAATATGCATTTTTTTTCCAAAGCCCCCACCTTATGTACAAGCTCTGGCTAAACTACTGGTACATGCTCTCTCATGCACTGGCTAAGCTACTGGCACAAGCTCTCTCATGCCCTAGCTAAGCTACTCGTACAAGCTCTCTCATGCCCTGGCTAAGCTACTGGCACAAGCTCTCTTGTGCCATGGGTAAGCTACTGGAAGGAAATGATTAACCCCTGGTCCAATGTCATTTTGTTTAGATCAAATCATAAGTTTTTTAAAAACAATTTTTGTGATCTAAAAAAACAAACAAACTTCCTTTTGAAACACTGTATTGAGATTAGAACATTTTTAACACTGTATTGAGATTAGAACATTTTTAACACTGTATTGAGATTAGAACATTTTTAACACTGTATTGAGATTAGAACATTTTTAACACTGTATTGAGATGAGAACACTTTTTAACAGCTGCTTGACATCCTGAAGAACACATCAAAACATATGGAAAGCCACCTTTTGCCCAGACTTGACTGGAGACACCATAAAAGTGTCACTGGAAATTAGGACAGGCAGATTTTTCTTTCCTTTAGCTTTCATAGTGTCTCTTCCCAACCAAAAACAGCATGGATTCTGGAACAATGGAACGGTAGAATTAAGGCGGTGCAGCTTAAATAATGAATCAGCTTGATAAAAACAGTATGAGTAATGTAACTTTTGTAATGTTAAAAACAGTATGAGTAATTAACTATTGTAATGTTAAAAATAGTATGAGTAATGTAACTATTGTAATGTTAAAAATTTTTAATGTTCAATATCTTATTTCAATGTCAAAGTTATTATTGGAAACTGAATATTTATTTTAAAAACATCTAAATTCAATTAACCCTATTGCTACCGCTGGGTTTTGTTATTGATTTTTGCTGACTCAGCAATAAAAACTTAAAAGATGAAATTTTTGGTATATTTCATTCTCTATCCGATTGGCTTTTTAACTTGTCTATAGATTAACAAATAAGGAAATATATAACATATTGAACTATGACATCTTTGGTATTTCAGAAAAGTTCTTTGACTTTTTGTTATGACGACAATGTGATGTCCTTGGTAATTGAAAGTGGGTGATCGTGACATCGACATCATCGGTAGCCAAGTGGTTAAGACGAATTAAAAGATGGGATTACAACAGCTGTTTACAATTGAAAAAATCAGAAAAATCCACCTACACATTAATTAAGTTCTCTTACACCCCATTTAAGATTGTCAATAAAAATCCTGCAATCATTAGGAGCAGTGTCCATGCCAAAGATTATTACAACAATGGTTGGATTATATTACTAATACTGTGCATGGTTGATTGTTGCAGAAATTTTTTTTCCATAACATGAAATTCCTCTAAATTAAAATTTTACCAACAACCCTTAGAACTTTAGATAATAACTGAAGGACTGCATTCAAGCTATGTGAATGAAATAGTAATAATAATAATAATAATAATAAAGTTCATTTCAAAAACACGCTTCATCCCCAAAGGCTCGAAGCGCGGTACAAAGTCAACAAAAAACATATCTATATTCACCACATTTAAAACAAACGCAACACTACAAAAACTAATTACAAGCATACAATCTCAAAGTCTTTCTAGCCATTTCAACCCGGAGCAACACAGCCATCATGCATTAACTGGAAAATAAGGTAGACAATCATCCCAGAAGGTATTTGCGAAATAGATGTGTCTTTAGATCGGTTTTAAAGGACTCCAGTGTCTGGTTGTTTCTAAGATCGACAAGGTATGTTGAAGCTTGAATCAAAAGTCAGGACAATAGGATGAACCATTCGGCTTAGAGCCTTCTTCAGCGAACGGAACAAATCGAAGTAAGACAAGAAACAGAGCACAGTAAAAAGCCTGATCTCCTTTGTTGTTGTCAGAAGTAGGAATACAGGAAGTGAAAGGATATAACTACTGGTTCTGAAAAATATGGAAGAGAATCTTAACGGACCAAAATATTTAGGGCTACATAAAGTCTAAGGAATAAGAAAAAAAGAAGAAACAAAGGGGAAATTGAGCAACATTTGTAGGAGAGCTTTTGATTAATACCATGTGGAGATATGGTGCCCAAAAGCTTAATAACCTTAACATCACACTTGAAAACTGCTATAATCAGTTGAAATAGACAAGCCGATTTTTTTGATTTTTTAAAAAATTAAAGCCAGCAACATTTAAGGACAACAAGATGTAAACAAACTGCATGACCCTGAATTTTAAGAGCACTCTCACCAGCATATGTTTTGGGCATGACTCTCGGGAGGTTGGGGACCCCTGTGTCGAAAGTGAAGTGAAAGTCGTTGGTGGTCTCTCTTGTTCCTTTCTCTGGATCCACAACCTCTGCATGGACGTGGACTTGGATATCTGAACCTTTCGTGTACACAATCTGGTGGGATGATTGGATGAGACAAATTGTGTCATGATGTGTAATCAGAGTTTTGATCAGACAGATGTGTGACACATTTGACAAAATAATTAACTGAACAAATTTAATGTGAAGAATTATTAAAAGGATACAAAAATATATTTACAAAAACATTTTTTTTTAACAGCATCTTCAGATAATAGATAAGTTTTTGTGGTGTAGTCTACTTTTACATCATAAGTGGATTTGTCTGTCTGGCCTGCTTCATTTTGTTTCAAAGCAATATCAACTGGTTATCATGGAACATAGATTAATACATTATTTAAGTATTAAACTTAGAGAAAGTTTATTCCAGCAATTGACACGAAGAAACGAAAAACACTCGCCTGAGAGGACAAAAACAGGAGTGAGCCGATTTCCACAGGTCTTTTGAAGACAATGTCATCCACTATTTTACACATATTTGGTCTGGTGTTGCTGTATGACATATACATATAAATATATATATATAAATGTGATATTTACATGTCTTTGATACACATAAATGATATAAATATACATGATACATATATATATTTACACACACACACACAAACACATATATATTGTTTAACATTATCCATTGAAGATATTGCTACAATTTTAAATAGATTGAAATAATTTTTTTGATTAGTTATTGCAGCCATAAATATGTTTTGAAAAGGTAAACGGGTTGAGGGGGGGTGGGGGGTTGTCTGACACTGGCTTGCTCTACTCTACCAGCCAGGTATCCTTATCCATCACTCTTAAGTTGCTAACACTGCTGCTTTTAGACAGAATTTGAAACGCTGCCAAGAGGCTCAATGGTACAAATACACTTAGATTGGTACAAATGTCTTCTAGAAAATCATTCCTTCAAACCTGTGTTCAATGTCTTTGATTCCTTAACCCCGGGGTGGCAAAAATTCTTTTTTTTTTGAGTGAGGAGCCATTTATTTTTATAAATATCTGTTTAGAAAACACTTTGAGAGCTGCAATCATAATAAGTTAGTTTTTTGTTTTTTAAACGTATCTATTACTTAAAAGATCAGTATGCAGCTCTATAGATGTGGGTTGCTGACCACAATGGGTTGCTGACCCTGGTGGGTTGCTGTGGGTTTCTGACCACTGTGGGTTTTTGACCACGGTGGGCTGCTGACCACGGTGGGCTGCTGACCACTGTGGGTTGCTGACCATGGTGGGTTGCAAACCATGGTGGGTTGCTGACCCTGGTGGGTTGCTGAACATGGTGGGTTTCTGACCACAGTGGGTTTTTGACAATGGTAGGTGCTGACCAGGTCAAGTGACCATGGTGGGTTGCTTATCATGGGGTGGACTGCGAACCATGATGGGTTGCTGACCATGGAGGGTTGTGAACCACAGTGGGTTGCTGAACCTGGTGGGTTTCTGACCACTTTGGGTTTCTAACCACGGTGGGATGCTGACCACCTAACACCAATTAGATGCTGTGATAAAAACGCTTCTTTCAAATAAAAATTATGTTCAACTTACGCATAAATGGATGCGTTGGCCCACGCCAGCTCATAAGCCTTTCTCATCAGGAAGCCACCAAATATTTTGTTGTACAGATTTCTTTGCTGTGGACAGAGACAGTGGGACAAACAAGGAATGCATCAATTTGTTGCATCAATTTGTTGCATCAATTTGTTACATCAATTTGTTACAGAGGGAAACAACAAAATGCCAACAATTATTGATGACCATTGGGTTTCGGAGAGCCGCCTGGCCACCAGGGAAAAGAGCCGGGTGGCCAATCCCTCTGGGGCATTTCCGATTGGTTGCCACCATTTTCTTAAGTGTCTGTAGTTTTAAAGATAATATGTCCCTTCCCTTTCTGTGCTTGTCGGAACGGCCTAACAGCCGATTGGCTGATCACATGCAGTGTGGACACACCTATTTCAGCCGGCCTAAAGAGCCGATTGGCTGACCCCATGCAGTGTGGACACACCTATTTCAGCCGGCCTAAAGAGCCAATTGGCTGACCCCATGCAGTGTGGACACACCTATTTCAGCCGGCCTAAAGAGCCGATTGGCTGACCCCATGCAGTGTGGAAACACCTATTTCAGCCGGCCTAAAGAGCCAATTGGCTGACCCCATGCAGTGTGGACACACCTATTTCAGCCGGCCTAAAGAGCCAATTGGCTGATCACATGCACTGTGGACACCTATTTCAGCCGGCCTAAAGAGCCGATTGGCTGATCACATGCAGTGTGGACACACCTATTTCAGCCGGCCTAAACATCCGATTGGCTGATCACATGCAGTGTGGACACACCTATTTCAGCCGGCCTAAACAGCCGATTGGCTGATCACATGCAGTGTGGACACACCTATTTCCACCTTTGATTTTCCAGACTCTATATCACAAGTTTGCTGATTTATGTTTTCTAAACTCAAAATTATTTCAGTCTCAACTTGTGTTTCTTGCTTGTTGTTGGTCCATCCCATGCAAGATGTCTCAGTCTCAACTTGTGTTTCTTGCTTGTTGTTGGTCCATTCCATGCAAGATGTCTCAGTCTTAACTTGTGTTTCTTGCTTGTTGTTGGTCCATCCCATGCAAGATGTCTCAGTCTCATCTTGTGTTTCTTGCTTGTTGTTGGTCCATCCCATGCAAGATGTCTCAGTCTCAACTTGTGTTTCTTGCTTGTTGTTGGTCCATTCCATGCAAGATGTCTCAGTCTCAACTTGTGTTTCTTGCTTGTTGTTGGTCCATCCCATGCAAGATGCAAGCTTTTGTCCTATTTTTAAAAGCATGCCCGCGCGAAAGGCACACGTGTATTGGGTTCCTTAGTGGTAATGGAGATATTTACTTAACATTTTAAGAGCTTATAAAGGAGTTTCATTCAATTACAGGAAATAATTAAGCCCACTCTGGCATCAAGGCGGATTTGTTTTATTAACTAATTACACGAGTGTTGGACTGCCATAAAGCTTTAAAGTAGATTAAGTAGAGACAAAAAATTTGTCACAATAAACAATATATGTTCAGCTTTAATGGTGATTATGCAAAATACAAAGGCTGCAGCTATTCGGACCCGGGTCCGTGAAGTGAAAGTTTGGGTTTATTAAAAAATATCGGTATTTTAAAATTATTGTAGGGTTTGTAGACAAAATTTGGTATCAAATAAAAGATAATTGAATGGGCTATATGCTTGTAAACTGACTTCTTCAAAATGGAACCGGAAACGCACCTCTGCTATTCGGACCAGGGTCCCATTAGACTAAATACTATTCGGATGTCGTTTGTGGTAGTTTATGTAAGTTCAACTGAAGAAGTAAGTTTACAAGCATATAGTCCATTCAATAATAATTTTTTTTTTAAATTTTAATCCCAACCTCCCTTCTCGGACCCGGGTCCGAATGGCCGCTTCGAAATACAAATGTAGACGTTTTGGTAAATGCCTTCATCAGTACAAAAAAACAAAACATTTATATAAGTATAAATTAAAGTTTTTTGCACTGATGAAGGCATTTGCTGAAACGTCTACATTAAAGCTAAATTAATCTACATTTGTTTCAATCTTGACTCATGGTTTTGTTGCCTTTTGGATTATCTATTTCCGATGGCTGTAACTTAACTTTCTGCATAATAACAGAACTTTTAGCATTACACAATGTTCTGCAACCAAGGCTGAAATGGCACATGCAAGAAACAAAAACATTTGGTATATATCTTACCCAAAACATTCCTCACTTTCCATTTGAATTTTTTCTCTCCTCCCTTTTGTCTTTCCATCTCCATTTAAATGGCAGTGAGCAATTGTATTTTACCAGAAGTGGGTTTGGGGGGGTGGGGGGGGGAGGGGAGGGGGGCGGCGGTAACATCATATTTACCTCTGGGTGGCAAATGATGAGAGATTTCTTGATGGTTTCATCCATCCATACCGTGTTCTCTGGTTTAACTCTAATTTTGAAGGTACCTGCCCTGTTATAATGAGGAATTAACAAATGTTAGACTCGAAAATCAACGTAATTTAAAACAAATTTGGTGTCACGTTTGATATATTTACTTTAGCAGTTTAAATAGTTTACATATTTTTAATAATTGTAAAGCGCTTAGAGCTGTAAGGTAAGCGCCTAAATAAATAAATATATGACTAATAATGCACCGCTATAGCTTAAAGCAGTGATGTTGCAAAATCTAGTACTAGTAGCAGTGTAAGTAGATTTGTCAAGTATAAATGAATAAATGATTGTACTTTCTTAAAAATTGTGTTAACTGCAGTACAATCTCTAAATCACATCACAATCTCTAAATCACACCACGATCTCTAAATCATACCACAATCTCTAAATCATACAAATCAACTAGCCATGACATTGTATGGCATATTTTGATTTTAACAATATTTTTAAATTCATTTAAGGTGAGTGGGAGCATCATAGTCCGTCTAAAATATTGACAGTACAGGGCATAGAATAGAAGAACCAAATAACAGCCACAGCATGAACAATATGTTAACAACCACGGTTAGAAAAAACCCATGTTTAAATTAAGCTACCCTTTTTTTGTTACTATTTCACCATCAATTTACTAACTTGAGATCCACTGTGGATAGGAACAAGTCATGGATGGTGAGTCGTTCATCTTCAGTCGGGGGCGTTTTGAGTAGGGATTTCACCCCTTCCCTCTGTCGCGTTTTTTTGCTTTCTGTAACAAGCCACAGAACAAAGTAGGTATAAATATTTTTGTAACAAACCACAGAACAAAGTAGGAATAAATAATTTTGTAACAAACCACAAAACAAAGTAGGTATAAATCATTCTGTAACAAACCACAAAACAAAGTAGGTACAAATCAATGTAGCTGAAATTAGTCACATTAATTTTTAAATATATCAGTTACGTTGATATCTTTGCTAGAGAAGTGTACAACAAATTTAACATCAATTATGATGATATCTTTGATGAAGAAGTGTACAACAAATTTAACATCAATTATGATGATATCTTTGATGAAGAAGTGTACATCAGATTTAACATCAATTATGATGATATCTGATGAAGAAGTGTACATCAGATTTAACATCAATTATGATATCTTTGATGAAGAAGTGTACATCAGATTTAACAACAACTATGATGACATCTTTGCTAAAGAACAGCACATCAGATTCAACATACCTTTTGTGTGGATATATTTGATAAAAGAAGTGTACCAGATTTTATAATGATCAAGAACTAGCACTCAAACAGTGAGTTATAGGCCATACAAGCTTACACTTTGAGGGCACGGCTTGTTTACTTCAAAACTGGCTGCTAGTCAATAGTTCTTATATTTATCTTACCAAGAGTTGGAATAACTCAAAATATTATCATAATAAGTCATTTAACCATCTTCCCCCTCAGAAGGAAAAGTTGATTCACTCACCTAACCCTTAAGTAACAGCATATTCACTCACCTTCCCCCAGTTGGAACAGTTCAATTTCTTCTGGAGTTTGTGGATCTAATGGATTGACCACACCTGCTCTGAAATATAGTAGAAGAAGTAGGCTATTGTAAAAACGTTGAAATATTTTTAACATAATATCAGTCTTCTGAATTCAGCATCTTCTTAATGTAGGCTGTCAGTATAAAATAACACTCAAAAACTGTAATGTGATTAAAGCCTCAGGATTCATAAATAAGACATCTCTTTAAAAACACAACATTCACTGTTATTGAAACAAATCAAACATTTGTGGCATTATTTACATCTGCATACATCAATATTATTGTGATTAATTGGAGATGTACTTTATTTATATGTGCATAAATCAATAGTTTTGCGATTATTTGGTGATGTTCTTCATTTATACCTGTAGCTTTATAATCTTTTAAAATTTAATTTGGTGACCAGTAAACATTATCTTTGATACAGTTCCAGAATATGTTTTTTTTTAGGTTAACAAAAGGTCAAAGTTCAACAGTATGAGGAATGAAAAGTGCAGGTGAAATTAACAAAAGTTCATAGTAAGAACCGAAAAAACCTTTGTTTTATGAATTTAATTGTTCATAAAGAAACATGCAACACCTACAAAAACATGATTACTTTTTGACCCTGGCTTGTGAGTGATGTGTTTACTTTTTGACACTGGCTTGTGAGTGATATATTTACAAGTACATTGTACTGACCAAATGTTATCAGGGTTCACTATTTACTGTCAGGACATGATGGACCTGCTTACCAGATAAAACCAAGACAAAAAAAGCACAGCTAGACATTTCCTGTACCACAACAGTCAACAAGCAAACTTACGTGTCTGTTTCAGGGTTCCTGGCCACAAACAAGTATTTGGCTGTGATCACTTTTTGTAAGGCCCCATCGAACTCCTGGAACATGATCAATTAGTTTGATACCATTACACGCCCCATAAATTTACCAGAGGAAATTAAAACTATATAGTTGACTTCAAATGTGTTTCATTTTAAAGAAATTATTTTAAATTACTTTTGATAACACTCATAAAAATGCAAAGTTATTATATTCTTAAAATATTTTTATTTGCAGATTTAAAGCATTGGTTCTCAAACTTTTTCGTCCACCGCCCCCTTGAGGCCACAAACACATCCCTAACGCCCCTTATCTTAACTCATTAAAGAAGTTGTTCAGAATAGAAGTTGTGCACAATATGGACAATTATAGAATCATGACATGAAAAATTGTAACATATCTTTGAATCTTTTACAAATAAAGTTGATTTTCTTCATTCAACGATTCCACGGCCACAACTTTTAAAGGGGAATAATTCTAAATCCAGACTTTTTTTATACTGCACTTAATATTAGCAGCTAACTTTTATTCACTGTTCAATTGCTCTTAAAGCCTTGGATGCCCTTTGTGAAGTGATATCAGTTTTTCAATGTTCGGTTGAAAGTCACTGACATGACTCTTAAACCGTCTGGCTCAGTGATCTGGGGACTATTTCTTTGCTAGGAGCAAAATTAAACAACCATGCTAAAACCACTTACCACAGAGGTTGGAAACATCTGTGTTTTTCAAAAAATTCCACTACAGTTTCCAACAACTTGTAAGAGCGATTCAAACACTTGCCTTTTGGTAGCTATAGAACTTCAGTGTGCAGCACCAGATGTTGAACATCTTCATCCTGCTCAGCACAGAGCTTCCTAATCAGCTCATCGTTGGTAGCGTGGGCTTTTATTTAACTCACACCATTAATGTCGGTGTTCAACGACTGGTGTTAGTGGTCACTGAGTTTCTTTTAGCGACCAGATGTTGGTGATGAATGACGCAATAAATAGTGTCAATAAAAAAAAGTTAGCTGTCATTGTTTCTTTGTTCTCCAATTCAAAAAAAAACAAACCAACAACCTGTCTTTGTTATTCTCAATGTTTTATTTAATAATAACACAATAAAGACATAATTGGTTCTCCTAATGTTGAGCGCAGAGACATAATTGGTTCTCCTAATGTTGAGCTCAGAGACATAAGTGGTTCGCCTAATGTTGAGCTCAGAGACATAAGTGGTTCGCCTAATGTTGAGCTCAGAGACATAATTGGTTTTCCTAATGTTGAGCTCAGAGACATACGTGGTTCTCCTAATGTTGAACTCAGAGACATAAGTGGTTCGCCTAATGTTGAGCTCAGAGACATAAGTGGTTCTCCTAATGTTGAACTCAGAGACACAAGTGGTTCTCCTAATGTTGAGCTCAGAGACATAAGTGGTTCTCCTAATGCTGAGCTCAGAGACACAAGTGGTTCTCCTAATGTTGAGCTCAGAGACATAAGTGGTTCTCCTAATGTTGAGCTCAGAGACATAATTGGCTCTCCTAATGTTGAGCTCAGAGACATAAGTGGTTCTCCTAATGTTGAGCTCATAGACACAAGTGGTTCACCTAATGTTGAGCTCAGAGACATAAGTGGTTCTCCTAATGTTGAGCTCAGAGACATAAAAGGTTCGCCTAATGTTGAGCTCATAGACACAAGTGGTTCACCTAATGTTGAGCTCAGAGACATAAGTGGTTCTCGTAATCCTGAGCTCAGAGACATAAGTGGTTCTCCTAATGTTGAGCTAAGAGACATAAGTGGTTCTCCTAATGTTGAGCTCAGAGACATACGTGGTTCTCCTAATGTTGAACTCAGAGACATAAGTGGTTCGCCTAATGTTGAGCTCAGAGACATAAGTGGTTCTCCTAATGTTGAACTCAGAGACACAAGTGGTTCTCCTAATGTTGAGCTCAGAGACATAAGTGGTTCTCCTAATGCTGAGCTCAGAGACACAAGTGGTTCTCCTAATGTTGAGCTCAGAGACATAAGTGGTTCTCCTAATGTTGAGCTCAGAGACATAATTGGCTCTCCTAATGTTGAGCTCAGAGACATAAGTGGTTCTCCTAATCTCATAGACACAAGTGGTTCACCTAATGTTGAGCTCAGAGACATAAGTGGTTCTCGTAATCCTGAGCTCAGAGACATAAGTGGTTCTCCTAATGTTGAGCTAAGAGACATAAGTGGTTCTCCTAATGCTGAGCTCAGAGACATAAGTGGTTCTCCTAATGTTGAGCTCAGAGACATAAGTGGTTCTCCTAATGTTGAGCTCAGAGACATAAGTGGTTCTCCTAATGTTGAGCTCATAGACACAAGTGGTTCACCTAATGTTGAGCTCAGAGACATAAGTGGTTCTCCTAATGTTGAGCTCAGAGACATAAAAGGTTCGCCTAATGTTGAGCTCATAGACACAAGTGGTTCACCTAATGTTGAGCTCAGAGACATAAGTGGTTCTCGTAATCCTGAGCTCAGAGACATAAGTGGTTCTCCTAATGTTGAGCTCAGAGACATAAGTGGTTCTCCTAATGCTGAGCTCAGAGACATAAGTGGTTCTCCTAATGTTGAGCTCAGAGACATAAGTGCTTCTCCTAATGTTGAGCTCAGAGACATAAGTGGTTCTCCTAATGTTGAGCTCAGAGACATAAGTGGTTCTCTGTTGAGTATGGGTGTTCATTAATAAATGTTGCGATTGAATATTATGTTTGATTGCGTGTGGTGTGTGTTTGAGAGTTTTATTAGAGAGTGAAAGCTTTTCCTGCGCTTGACTTGATGACAGTATTTTTATGCCTATTATGACATTTTGTCTAGTCGGTTTTGTGACATACGTTCATCTGGCAGTCTTGAAAGGAAATTTGTGAAAGGAGGTTGTGTTTTATTTTCTGTCTGATAGCCAGCTGAGCTATACATGTGTATATGGAATTAACAATCTGTGAAGTTACATTATATATTAAAGTTATATTTTTTATGAAAAAGGACTTTAGTTGATTCAGTGCTAGTATTACAATGTGTGAAAGAACTTGATGAATAATCCAATCAAGTGTACAGAGGAGTTTGACATTCTCCTAATGCTGCGGTCAGAGACATCACACAGGATATTGGTTATTTATTTTCCGCCATCTTGGAATCAATGGTTCCGCCATCTTGGAATCAATGGATCCCCCATCTTGGAATCAATGGATCCGCCATCTTGGTATCAATGGATCTGCCATATTGGAATCAATGGATCCGCCATCTTGGAATCAATGGATCCGCCATCTTGGAATCAATGGATCCGCCATCTTATATTATGGATGATGGGATCAAAGCAACAAACCAAAGATAATTCAGCTCCAGATATTATGATCTTCCATAAAATCCAGGAGCTCTGTCTGAACAGAAAGCCCATACTCTGTTCCAAGAACATATAGTCTGAGTGAGTTGGGACTATTTTGATATGTAACATATAGGCTGAGTGAGTTGGGACTATTTTGATATGTAACATACAGTCTGAGTGAGTTGGGACTATTTTGATATGTAACATATAGTCTGAGTGAGTTGGGACTATTTTGATATGTAACATATAGCATGAGTGAGTTGGGACTGTTTGATATGTAACATATCGCCTGAGTGAGTTGGGACTATTTTGATATGTAACATATAGTCTGAGCAAATTTAGGATTGTTCTTTGATGAAAATCACAGCTTGAGTGGTGAATCCATTTTATGACTGAGGTCATTTATGAAGCTTAGTAGTGGCTAATTCAGCATAAAAAATATTGCTCAGTACCAGCAGATAAAGTTTAAGAAATAGCAGCAAGAAGGAAATGTTGATGACTATCCTGTGGGAATGTGGTCGAGAAGCTCCTTATTTGATTCCCAACATTGCATATGCTGGAAGTGGTTGTAGCGCGAAGGTCCAATTGTGCTCCAAGCAATGAAAAGACGTACAGACATAGCGAATTAAGTCTCTGCTTGGAGACTTTACACCAGACATTGAACAACTGCCAATCATTTTACCAAGCCCGTAGATATCATTTAAGAATAATGGACGAGTGAAGACTTAAGATGTCTCTAAAAAAATACCAGAGGAATCACTCGATCTAATGAGTCTGTTTATTATTGAACTTATTAAGAGTAAGAAAGATAATGTATTTTGATTACATACCCGATACCACAATATATTTCAAACTTTAAAATGTCATTGTGTAAATTTCTTCAGTAGAATATTGTGCAAACTATTGTTCTTAGTGCACTTAAAACTAGTTCAGATAGAAGACATTAAGAATGAGTTTATATCTCCAAGGGGGAGGTGATCGGAAAAAGTTTGAGAACCCCTGGTACAGACCTTTGCACAATCAGAATATTATAGACCATTGCACAATCAGAATATTATAGACCATTGCACAATCAGAATATTATAGACCATTACACAATCTGAATATTATAGACCATTGCACAATCAGAATATTACAGACCATTGCACAATCAGAATATTATAGACCATTACACAATCTGAATATTATAGACCATTGCCATAACAGAAATATTATAGACCATTGCACACAATGAATATTATAAACCATTGCACACAGAATATTATAGATCATTGCAGTCGCAAATTTTCACAGAACACTCAAGCTTTTCATGGAATGAATTGAAAAAAAAAAAAAAGAAACAAATATTTTTTAGCCAAAAGAAATAAAGGAAAAAAAACCCCCCCCCCCCCCCCACCAATAAAATCATGCCTACCTGCTCCAGGTGCATGGTACACTCCATGGAGGATCTACCCACCCAGGTGACCTGTCCTTTCAGGTAGATATCCTTGACCCTTCCCCCACCACCAATAAAATCATGCCTACCTGCTCCAGGTGCATGGTACACTCCATGGAGGATCTACCCACCCAGGTGACCTGCCCTTTCAGGTATATATCCTTAAAGGGTGAAAGTTGAGGCTTAGACGGGGAAGTGGCTGATGAAAAGACATAAAAGAAAAATTGCCTTCCCCACTTGATTCATTTTGTCGTTAAAATTACTTTTGACACAACTTTGTACGGGGAATATCCCTAAATTTTTAATTTTTTAAACATTATTTTAAGAAAGAGTCCAAAAGGGAAATAAATTTGTGTCAAGGCTATTGGTAATTAAGACCTCCTCTTTGTGCTGTATTCCTGCTATTATGGGTAGTTGAAATGGCCAAAGGTGGCGGAATTTCTAATTTCATTAAAATAATTTTTTTTTGCAAAGTAAAGGTTGTGAAAATCAAATACTTCATATTATTACAATGCTCCATTCTTTGTTAAGAAATTTTGTAGAAAATATAAATGAACTTCTCCATAATTTCATTTGTTCTTAAAAAAGATATTTGTATTTAGAGTCGGCACATTAGAAAGTGTTAAATACCGGTCCTACGAATATCAGATTAGTTACAAGCACATACCTATCCTGTCAACCAATGCCGTAACAAATGCGTACGGTGACTTCTGGTCATCTCCAAGTGCTGGATTTTTGTTGTGGTTGTAACATATCAAACCTGCATCATGAGACAATGCACAGACATAGTTGAATTAAATATCAGTCAAACCTGCATCACAAGACAATGCATAGCCATAGTTGAATTAAATATCAGTCAAACCTGCATCACGAGACAATGCATAGCCATAGTTGAATTAAATATCAGACAAACCTGCATCACGAGACAATGCATAGCCATAGTTGAATTAAATATCAGTCAAACCTGCATCACGAGACAATGCATAGCATAGTTGAATTAAATATCAGTCAAACCTGCATCACGAGAGAATGCATAGCCATAGTTGAATGGAATATTAATCAAGAAATTTAGTCAACTCTTGTCATGTACAAGGTAGGTCAATAACCATGAAAGGTATTTGGGAGAAGGTGAACTGACTTCATTAGGGGAGAGGTGGTTTTGGAAGCTTTGGTCCTTTACACAAATGTATAGCAATTATTCTGGCTTTGCCAGTGACTTACTTTTTAACAACTAAAATTTAATGGCTAACCGCTGGTTCTCCACATTAAAGGGAGACCATTCGGTTTGGACTGTTATTTTTCAAAATAGATGTCCTGGTGCAATTTTTCTTTGTTGGATCAATTCCCCTTGATTTTTCCCAGAAATTCCAGGAATGAGGAATATAACAGCGCCACCATCTGCCAAATCCGTTTGAGACACAAGATCAGTGCATCTCAACATGTACAATGCTTCAAAATGATGTTCTTATGAACAATTTCATTCATACCAGTTGGTGGATGAACAAGAATCTCTGTGTTAGTGGATGCTGGGTTTCTTGTGCACAGTAGTCCAATCATGAACAAATGAAACATATTGAATAAATAACATAAATTGGATGACAAGCAACTAACAAAAAGTGGATAATCCACTATTATCTAGTGCAGTGGTTCTCTAGGGCCCCATATGCACGGCTCCCCCGACCCCCATGCACGGCTCCCCCGACCCCCATAACACTACTCCTATACTCAATTTGTAAGACCTAAAGGGACTCAACGATAATAATTTATTCTAAAATGGTCAAAAAGGCTGGGGATAACTGACTTGGCGGATGATTAAACATGAACATGTAGGTCAATAAATAAAACTAAAATGTACAGCACTATCACCAACCACCACCTCACACATTTTATTGACAGCACTATCACCAACCATCTCACACATTTTAATGTTTGGTTACTTAAATTTTACTTCTTTAAATATACATGAGCACACGTAACCTGTTCAACCAAATGAAAAACCATCCATCTTATTTTGAAAACTGTCTCTTGGACTCAATTGCAATCTAACAATCAAGTTATAGACCAGGGGCCCTCAAACTACAGCCTTTGAGCCAGATCCTTCCACCGTGGGTCCCTAATTCTGCCAGCATGGCCACCGTAAAGGTACATGGAAATGACAAAAATAGGGCTGATGTATGATCATATCCCTTTGAAATACTATTAAAGTTTTTTTTCTCACTACGTATGAGATATGTGCAGGGTGCATAGAATTCGTTCATATGTTTTGAAAACTATAACATGCCCCCAAACAGTGTCTGAGGGATGGTGATGTGGCCCCCTTGTTTGAGGACCCTTGCTCTAGACAGTGATTTCCCCAACTACTCCCTGACCCTCACCTGCCAGGGTGTCGAAGTCTTCCAGCAGACGACCGAACCGGATTTTTTTGGTGTAGGTTATGTACTTGTCCCTGGCATCTACCTCACTCAGGGGAATAATGGCCTGGACAAAGCTGTCGCTAGGCTTGCGCTTGGGAAGTTCGGCCTGTGACGTGGCCACCTTCTGCATCACTTGGTTTGGTATAATCTCTGACCTGCAGATTGGTTTGGGAAGATATATTATTATTTTGATATCAGAGGACATTTTTTCCAGTTATGCAACATACAATTTTAGAGACAATGTTTGCCTGCCATTAAATGACCAAATAGAAGAAAAGAAAAAAGATTATGCTTGCTAATATTTTTATGTACAGGGCGGTGATGCTTGCTGGGGCACCGGGTGATGCTTGCTGGGGCACCGGTGATGCTTTCTGGGGCAACGGTGATGCTTGCTGGGGCACTGGATTATGCTTGCTGGGGCACCGGATGATGCTTGCTGGGGCACCGGGTGATGCTTGCTGGGGCACCACGGCATGCTTGCTGGGGCACGTGGTGATGCTTGCTGGGGCACCGGGTGATGCTTGCTGGGGCACCGGGTGATGCTTGCTGGGGCACCGCGGTGATGCTTGCTGGGGCATCGGGTGATGCTTGCTGGGCCAGCGCGGTGATGGTTGCTGGGGCACCGCGGTGATGATTGCTGGGGCACCACGGGTATGCTTGCTGGGGCACCGGATGATGCTTGCTGGGGCACCACGGTGATGCTTGCTGGGGCACCGGGTGATGCTTGCTGGGGCACCGCGGTGATGCTTGCTGGGGCACCGCAGTGATGCTTGCTGGGGCACTGGGGTGATGCTTGCTGGGGCACCGCGGTGATGCTTACTGGGGCACCGAGCTATATAAGACCACTAATAATAATAATAATAATATTAACTGAAAAATTTTAGAGAGAATTTGTGCCTGATATGAAATGTACGCAAATTTGAGATTATTCTCTCCAAATCCACTGTATGTAAGAGTTACTTTTTCAGGACATCAGGTCCACTGCCTAGATTCAACACACAAACCTTACAACATGATTTGGTCTATTCTTTAACACCTACGTTCTTGGTCTATCTGGGGCCTGTATTCTAACAAACTATTATCTTCTGTAAGCAACTGTGAGACCAACATTCTAAAGTTACCCTGTTTTGTGGTGAGACCAAAATAGTAAAGTTACCCTGTTTTGTGGTGAGACCAACATATTGAAGTTACCCTGTTTTATGGTGAGACCAACATTCTAAAAATACCCTGTCTTATGGTGAGACCAACATATTTAAGTTACACTGTTTTATGGTGAGACCAACATTCTAAAAATACCCTGTCTTATGGTGAGACCAACATATTTAAGTTACACTGTTTTATGGTGAGACCAACATACTAAAGTTATCCTGTTTTATGGTGAGATCAACATACTAAAGTTACCCTTTTTTATGGTGAGACCAACATACTAAAGTTATCCTGTTTTATGGTGAGACCAACATACTAAAGTGACCCTGTTTTATGGTGAGACCAACATACTAAAGTTACCCTGTTTAGTGGTGAGACCTACTAATTACCTTCCTGTTAAGGAATCACAATGCTTTATTGTTTTAACACAAGGACATCTAAAAGCATTACCGGTCCTGAAGTCTACAAATTGATTTTTGTACATGGTGAAAATTGTACACATTTAATAAATTTATTTTACACAATATTGCTTTCTACCACTAGTGGATCAAAGATTTTGTAAGGGATGGTTTTCTGTGTTTGTAAAGATATTGATAGCTCTGTACTGAAGAATCTTATCACACACCTCTCCATATTCCTTATTCCTGGGTTAATTCTAGATATTCCCAAATGCTCTTCAGATATTCCCCATGCTCTTTAGATACTCCCCAAGCTCTTTAACACAAGTAAGTAATTTCTAATTAACTCATTCAGAGGTTGTATTAATGTGACCACTTACACCCATTGTTTACGAAAGCCAACCATATGCATCAGATCATCTCGTACTGAAAAAACAAGAGACAGAATTGATAAATTTGAGAATAAACATTTGCAAATTTAATTTTTAAAATATTTAATACAAGAAACAGGGCCAACGTACATTTTTAAAATATTTTTGCCCTTAAATTTAGTTACAGGATCGTCAACTCAAAAATAATCCAATTTACCAAGAAATATTCTAAACTTGCCCATTTTATGGTCAAACTGAATTTTTAACAAAATAAACTTACGAGGCAAAAAAAAAAGAAAAGAAAAAAAAAAGGAAAATCCCTAAGAATATGTTATGTTTGTGTATGGCTCTATGTCATTTGACCTCTTTTATTAGGTCATTCAATGGATAACATTCTCCCAAGTGTTGAACTTTGTCTAATTAGGATCATAAGCTTGAAAATAAGAAGAACTGCCAAAAGTTAAGATGTCAGTGGGTTTTTATTTGCTTCAAAAAGATTTTGTTCAGTGCCTCATTTTTTACAGTCATCCTAAAATTCTTATGGACATTTAAGGACAAGTCATCTTAGGTCCATTTTTTACAGACATCCTAAAATTATTATGGACATTTAAGGACAAATCATGTTAGGTCCATTTTTTACAGACATCCTAAAATTCTTATGGACATTTAAGTCATCTTAGGTCCATTTTTTACAGACATCCTAAAATTCTTATGGACATTTAAGGCCAAGTCATCTTAGGTCCATATTTTACAGACATCCTAAAATTCTTATGGACATTTAAGGACAAGTCATCTTAGGTCCATTTTTTACAGACATCCTAAAATTCTTATGGACATTTAAGTTATCTTAGGTCCATTTTTTACAGACATCCTAAAATTCTTATGGACATTTAAGGCCAAGTCATCTTAGGTCCATTTTTTACAGACATCCTAAAACTCTTATGGACATTTAAGGACAAGTCATGTTAGGTCCATTTTTTACAGACATCCTAAAATTCTTATGGACTTTTAAGGACACGTCATCTTGGGTCCATTCTTTCAAGGCTGCCCGTAAATTTATGACAGTTGGCAATCTGATACTACATTATGAAGAAATGTCTATACAGATGTTTCTGCAAAAATTGTGTCATATTGTGAGTATGATCCCCTCAGATATCAATTTTCATACTATGTGAGCAACTGTGAGACCAACATACTAAAGTTACACTGTTTTAGAGACCCAGATAATAAAGTTACCCTGTTTTATGGTGAGATCAACACACTACAGTTACCCTGTTTTATGGTGAGACCAACACACTACAGTTACCCTGTTTAATGGTGAGATCAACACACTACAGTTACCCTGTTTTATGGTGAGATCAACACACTACAGTTACCCCGTTTTATGGTGAGATCAACACACTACAGTTACCCTGTTTTATGGTGAGATCAACACACTACAGTTACCCTGTTTTATGGTGAGATCAACACACTACAGTTACCCTGTTTTATGGTGAGATCAACACACTACAGTTACCCTGTTTTATGGTGAGAATCTTTGACCTGTCAACCTGTGTGGAGAACCAGTTGATTGGCATCTCCCTTCTGCACAGTGTCAGACAGTGGCATTTTAGGATTGGGGACATCATCTGTTGGAGGGGAAAAAACATGAAATCATATCAAAAGATTTCATAATCAGACAGCAAGATGTAAAATTCACAATTGAACTCAAGAAATTTGGTCGATGGAAAATTGATAAAGAAAGTTTGGTCTAGCGGAAATTTAGTCAAATAATTTTTTTATTAACACTTGTTGTTAAGTCTTAAAGGTGCGCGTTAGAAATTGGGAGATGTGTTCGAACTGAAGTTTGTTTGAATTTAAACAAAAACAACATTGTACGTTACTTAGCCTAGTTATTTAAACATTGGGGAATTAAGAAAAAATAGAAATACACCTACTAAAAAATAGAAAAAAATGAATGCTTTGATACGTTTTGCTATTATTTCAACATTTTTGTTTAAAGAATATCATAGAATGGCATTTGAATTTTGACTTCCATCGATCAATTTTTCTAATTTCCGTTCACCCCTTAAACCGATCATTAGAGTACATCAATCGATCACAGCACCATTGAATAGACCTTAGCACCAATGAATGGACCTTAGCACCAATGAATGGACCTTAGCACCAATGAATGGACCTTAACACTCATGAATGGACCATAGCACCCATGAATGGACCTTAGCACACATGAATGTATGATAGCACCCATGAATAGATAATAGCACCCATGAATGGATCATAGCACTTATAAATGGATCATAGCACACATGAATGGATTATAGCACCAATGAATGGACCTTGTAATCCATCAATGGACCTTAGGACCCATGAATGGATCTTAGCCCCAATGAATGGACCTTAGCCCCAATGAATGGACCTGAGCACACATGAATGTATGATAGCACCCATGAATAGATAATAGCACCCATGAATGGATCATAGCACTTATGAATGGATCATAGCACACATGAATGGATGATAGCACCCATGAATGGACCTTAGCACCCATGAATGGACCATAGCACCCGAGAATGGACCTTAGCACCCATGAATGGACCTGAGCACATATGAATGGATGATAGCACCCATGAATGGATGATAGCATCCATGAATGGATCATAGCACACATGAATGCTTTATAGCACTCATGAATGGATCATAGCACACATGAATGGTTTATAGCACTCATGAATGGATCATATCACAGTCCAGAAGCACTAAGATATATTTAGGAAGTTAGGCACACTTCTCAGGCTGCATTTACATGGTATATGAAACTCAACACAAGCCACATGCCCATGATATGAAACTCAACACAAGCCACATGCCCATGATATGAAACTCAACACAAGCCACATGCCCATGATATGAAACTCAACACAAGCCACATGCCCATGATATGAAACTCAACACAAGCCACATGCCCATGATATGAAACTCAACACAAGCCACATGCCCATGATATGAAACTCAACACAAGCCACATGCCCATGATATGAAACTCAACACAAGCCACATGCCCATGATATGAAACTCAACACAAGCCACATGCCCATGATATGAAACTCAACACAAGCCACATGCCCATGATATGAAACTCAACACAAGCCACATGCCCATGATATGAAACTCAACACAAGCCACATGCCCATGATATGAAACTCAACACAAGCCACATGCCCATGATATGAAACTCAACACANAAAAAAAAAAAAAAAGTTACATGAACCTTTGTGAAGAGGACTAACTTACAGTGAGAGGGGGGGGGGGGCAGATCAACGTCTCACCTGCAGACTCGTTATAATTTTGCCTTTGTTTGTTTGTTTCTTTGTTGAGTCTATTGCACGGGTCGAATGTAAGAAAATTATGTTCCCAAAGTGATCGCCTGCTGTCTTTAAAACAAATGTAGCCGTTACACAACAGCTCTGCTTGCGTAAGACTTTTTTTTTAGTTGTCCGAGCACGACCTTGAACCACAGAGGATGACCTTCGACCTATGAACGAAGTGACGCAGCCAGTACGTGCATGCTGACACTGACACAGGTAGCTGTGGTGGACGCGCAGTGAGCTCGCTACAGTTTTGCCTACGAGCAGAGGCGTATGTTAGGGTGTTTGGCCCCCGGGGACAAGATTCATTTTCAAAGAGCCACCATTTCTTTTTTCAACTCTCCAACCCATTATTTTCATCAATAAAATAATATCAAAGCACATTTTGGCGCCCCTAACTAGTCTGGCGCCCAGTGACACTCCCCCCTTCCCCCTTAGCTACGCCTCTGCCTTCGAGGCTATTTTAACGGACGGTTTTGCAAAATATGTGTGTGGGGGAGGGGCGGGGTATTCGTGGTAGTGGAGGCTTAATGGGTAAAGTGAGTAGGGGTATTTTGTTAAGGCTAAACGAAATTGGACACGAAGTAGAGCGAGCGACCAGATTGAAGGGGAGGTAAGGGGAATGGGTTCGAACAACAAAAAAAGTAACGTTAAATGAGGTTGATGACCACTTTGTTATGAGGGAGGCAAGTTGGAAAAAATGGACTGGTCGGAGAGGAGTGAAGTTTGCAGGATTGGAGGGTGATCCACAAAGGAGGCAGGTTGGAGCGAATGGACGAGTCGGAGAGGAGTGAAGTTTGCGGGTTTGGAGGGTGATCCACAAAGGAGGCAGGTTGGAGCGAATGGGCGCGTCGTAGAGGAGTGAAGTTTGCAGGATTGGAGGGTGATCCACAAAGGAGGCAGGTTGGGGCGAATGGACGCGTCGTAGAGGAGTGAAGTTTGCAGGATTGGAGGGTGATCCACAAAGGAGGCAGGTTGGGGCGAATGGACGCGTCGTAGAGGAGTGAAGTTTGCAGGATTGGAGGGTGATCCACAAAGGAGGCAGGTTGGGGCGAATGGACGCGTCGTAGAGGAGTGAAGTTTGCAGGATTGGAGGGTGATCCACAAAGGAGGCAAGTTGGGGCGAATGGACGCGTCGTAGAGGAGTGAAGTTTGCAGGTTTGGAGGGTGATCCACAAAGGAGGCAGGTTGGAGCGAATGGGCGCGTCGTAGAGGAGTGAAGTTTGCAGGTTTGGAGGGTGATCCACAAAGGAGGCAGGTTGGGGCGAATGGACGCGTGGTAGAGGAGTGAAGTTTGCAGGATTGGAGGGTGATCCACAAAGGAGGCAGGTTGGAGCGAATGGACGCGTCGTAGAGGAGTGAAGTTTGCAGGATTGGAGGGTGATCCACAAAGGAGGCAGGTTGGGGCGAATGGACGCGTCGGAGAGGAGTGAAGTTTGCAGGATTGGAGGTGTGTCCCAAAAGGAGGCAGGTTGGAAGGAATGGACTATTTGGAGAGGAAAATGCCATCTAACTCACACACACAGTAATATATACTTAGTATTGCCGACCAACGCCATCTGACTCATAAAGAAAGTAATATATACTCAATATTGCCGATACAATGACATATATATATTAAGTATTGCCGTGACAATGTCATCTAACTCATACAGAAAGCATACTCTCAGTATTTCCATGACAATACCATCTAACTCATACAGAAAGTAACATACTCAGTATTGCCGCGACAATGCTATTTATGTATTCAGTATTGACGTGACAATGCTTTCTAACTCATACAGCTTGTGGCGGCTGCTCACCTGGTGTCACACAGCGAGATCTAGCCCTGACAGCATTGCATGACGGTTGATACATCTGAAAGGAGGGGTTCTCAAAACATTGGCTTCCAATGTGGTGAAACGAACATTCAGGATTGGCGCACCCTCACTCCCCCCCCCCCTTTTTCCATTTCTTCTCTTCTCTTAAAACAACTTTTTTTTAGAAACCATATGGCCAAATTATAGATTCTATAATTGCTTTATGTATGCCGATGTTTATAAATAGGGGTCGTTCGCAAATTTCGTCCCGCTCAAGGGGGGTAGGGGGTAAAAAAAAAAAGGTGACTCACAAAATAAAAAAAAAATTAAAATCTAAAATTTTCTAATTTTGAAAAATCTGTACTCAATTAATTTTAAAAACATGAAAGGCCGAAATAGCCTCTGGTATTGTAGGTACCGTGAAACTCAGTCGCACACAGCTGCGCATATCGAAAAATGACGCAAAAACTGTTGTGGCCATTTTTACATTCGGATCGGGGATGACTTCTTTGTTTTGCGTTTGACGTCACAGTTTTCTAATAATACTACATCTTAATCCATCATGGGAAAACTTTAAAGAATAAAATGAAATCTTTGTTTATTTATGAAAATTGTATGTATGTTTTGAACTTTTTTTAGGTGTGACGTGACACTAAGTGGCGGGAGGGGGGGTAAGTGATTCGTGACACTTTGTGACAGGAGGGGGGTCTGAAAATGTCATTTTTTTGCGTGACGTAATTGGCGAACGACTCCATATAGAAAAGGTAGAAAATGTATTCCAGAGAATAAGGATGAAGCCCCAAACAAACAGATTCGCTTTACACAAACAAGGCGTTAGGAAGATGGCAAGCATGCCGTTGGTCTGATTTCAACAATTAGTTTGAGAATCCCTGTCTCGGATGATGACCGAGGCATTGAAAAAGCAGGCCGGTGCGGCGTTGGTCTAGGATGAGCGATTACTTTGAGAATACCTGACTCGTATGATGTCCAAGGCAATGAAAACCGGCGTTGGTCTAGGTTGAACAATTAGTTTGAGAGTCCCTGTCTCTTATGGTGACCAAGGCATTGAAAAAAACAGGCAGGTGCAGCGTTGGTCAGAACAAATAGCTTGAGAGTCCCTATCTCGTATGATGATCGAGGCATTGAAAAAAGCAGGCAGGTGAGACGTTGATCTAGGTTGAACAACTAGTTTGAGAATCCGTGTCTCGTAAGATGACTTAGGCATTGAAAAGCGGCGTTGGTCTAGGTTGACCAATTAGTTTGAGAATCGCTGTCTCCTATGATGACCGAGGCATTGAAATGACTAAATGAAAGTCGGGTTTTGTTCCCGCCAATCGATAACGTTGATTTATGTGAAATAAGCCGTCCCGTGCCTGGTGTCTCCATAAGGCAAAGTTCAGATGGGGTCTGGGGCTGGAAAGCATAGAGCAGATGGGAAAACCGGGCGTGGAATAGATGGGGTGCTGGGGTGGTGATGGAATAGATGAGGTGCTGGGGTGGTGGTGGAATAGATGGGGTGGTGATGGAATAGATGAGGTGTTGGGGTGGTGGTGGAATAGATGGGGTGGTGGTGGAATAGATGGGGTGGTGGTGGAATAGATGGGGTGTTGGTGGAATAGATGGGGTGTTGGGGTGGTGATGGAATAGATGAGGTGGTGATGGAAAAGATGAGGTGTTGGGGTGGTGGTGTGCAGGATGAAGTTGTATTTTAGGCCGTGGCGTGCAGGATGGGGTTGTATATTAGGCTGTGGTGTGCAGGATGGGGTTGTATATTAG
>CAXITT010000313.1:580774-593049 GCA_964033795.1 Lymnaea stagnalis | reverse complement strand
GGGAATTAAATATATGCAGTTGGGTGCTTGGAAATGAGGGGGAATTAAATATATGCAGTTGGGTGCTTGGAAATGAGGGGGAATTAAATATATGCAGTTGGGTGCTTCGAAATGAGCGGGAATTAAATATATGCAGTTGGGTGGTGGTGGAATAGATGGGGTGCTGGGGTGGTGGTGGAATAGATGGGGTGCTGGGGTAGTGGTGGAATAGATGGGGTGTCGGGGTGGTGATGGAATAGGTGGGGTGCTGGGGTGCTGGTGGAACAGATGGGGTTTGAACCAAGCTGGTCAGTCTGAGATTGAACCAGGCTGGTCAGTCTGGGATTGAACCAGGCTGGTCAGTCTGACATAGAACCAGGCTGGTCAGTCTGACATAGAACCAGGCTGGTCAGTCTGAGATAGAACCAGACTGGTCAGTCTGAGATAGAACCAGACTGGTCAGTCTGAGATTGAACCAGGCTGGTCAGTATGAGATTGTACCAGGCTGGTCAGTCTGACAGAACCAGACTGGTCAGTCTGAGATTGAACCAGGCTGGTCAGTATGAGATTGAACCAGGCTGGTCAGTCTGGGATTTAACCAGGCTTCAGAAAGAAGTCTAATGAGGTCGTGTCTGGTCTTTTTAGACTTACATTTTAGAGAGTTTGGCATTCGCCACCATATTGCTAAAATTTTGTCTGAAGAGTCTGATCGACTAGATTCTAGATCTATAGCCCGATAGTGATGTGCATGTACTGAGAGGAAACGCCCCACGATTCTCTACTCGCCAACGCACTAAAGACAAACATGTCGGTCAACATTGGTCATACATCGGCTGCTGGGCTACGCGCCAGATCCACATTCAGTGAGGAAGCGCATTGTGACATCATTAAAGAGATTAACTTTATTTTCGCCAATTCCACATCCAGTGAGGAGGCGCAGAGGCGTAGCGAGGGGGCGGCAGAGGGGGACAGATCTACCCGGGCGCCAGCTAATTAGGGGCGCCAAAATGTGCTTTGATATTATTTTATTGATGAAAATAAGGGGTATAAGAGTTGAAAAAAAGAAAAATGGGCGCTTTAAAATTGATCTTGTCCCCGGGCGCGAATCTTGTCCCCGGGCGCCAAACACCCTCGCTACGCCTCTGAGGAGGCGCACTGTCACATCATTAAAGAGATCAACTTCATCTTCGCCTAAATATACGCGAGGTTGAGACCGTAATACCCTCCATTGCAGCTATGGGAAGGCCGACGCTGTGAGTCCGGCCAACAGCCTGAACACAAGAAGAAGTCAGACGATGCCCCCCAACCCACCAACCTTTCTGAAGCTGTAACATGATGCAGGAGGCATCACAAGAAAGGCCAAATGCCTTGACATGAAATGTAGACATTATGCTTGCAATCAGGCATAGTAAATACAAAGTGTCTACCAGTTTTTGTGTTTCGTTAATAGCTATACTTAAAACTATGATATTTCTAATAATAGTAATAATAATTATAGTCTTAATAATTCCGTTTTGTCACTAGCCACCTCGACGCCTCGTCACTAGCCACCTAAGAGGTCTCGTCACTAGCCACCTTGACGCCTCGTCACTAGCCACCTCGACGCCTCGTCACTAGCCACCTTGACCCCTCCTTCCTAGCCACCTAAGACGCCTCGTCACTAGCCACCTCGTCGCCTCGTCACTAGCCACCTAAGAGGCCTCGTCACTAGCCACCTCGACGCCTCGTCACTAGCCACCTCGACGCCTCGTCACTAGCCACCTCGACGCCTCGTCACTAGCCACCTAAGAGGCCTCGTCACTAGCCACCTCGACGCCTCGTCACTAGCCACCTCGACGCCTCGTCACTAGCCACCTCGACACCTCGTCACTAGCCACCTAAGAGGCCCCGTCACTAGCCACCTCGACGCCTCGTCACTAGCCACCTCGACGCCTCGTCACTAGCCACCTCGACGCCTCGTCACTAGCCACCTAAGAGGCCTCGTCACTAGCCACCTCGACGCCTCGTCACTAGCCACCTCGACGCCTCGTCACTAGCCACCTCGACGCCTCGTCACTAGCCACCTAAGAGGCCTCGTCACTAGCCACCTCGACGCCTCGTCACTAGCCACCTCGACGCCTCGTCACTAGCCACCTCGACGCCTCGTCACTAGCCACCTAAGAGGCCTCGTCACTAGCCACCTCGACGCCTCGTCACTAGCCACCTCGACGCCTCGTCACTAGCCACCTCGACGCCTCGTCACTAGCCACCTAAGAGGCCTCGTCACGAGCCACCTAGAGGCCTCGTCACTAGCCACCTAGAGGCCTCGTCACTAGCCACCTAGAGGCCTTGTCACTAGCCACCTAGAGGCCTCGTCACTAGCCACCTAGAGGCCTCGTCACTAGCCACCTAGAGGCCTCGTCACTAGCCACCTAGAGGCCTTGTCACTAGCCACCTAGAGGCCTCGTCACTAGCCACCTAGAGGCCTCGTCACTAGCCACCTAGAGGCCTTGTCACTAGCCACCTAGAGGCCTTGTCACTAGCCACCTAGAGGCCTCGTCACTAGCCACCTAGAGGCCTTGTCACTAGCCACCTAGAGGCCTCGTCACCACATGGCAGTTCGTTACTATTATGGGCATAGACGAGACATATTGCGTCACCGCTAAAGAGAGAACGGCACGTAGCAGCCAGCATTAGGAATATGACCACCAGATTGTTTGTTTTTTTAAAAAGCAACAACTACTCTCCAATATTCTGAGAACAACAACAGACCTGTTTACCCTCAAACTCTTAAAATCGTACAACATCATCACAAAATCGTTCAACGTGTTACATTTATAGTAAAAATAAACATACAGCATATATAATGTATACACCTCAAAATCGTACATTGTACGCCAAAATCGTAAGAGTAAACAGGTCTGCAACAGTGAAGGACAGCCGGGGAAATAATAGCCAAACGATTTTTTTCATCCTTTAAGACAAGAGGGAGGGTCACCTCAAACCCATAAGGACCCGACGAGTTCACTTTAGACGTTCAATCAAACATATTAAAAGTACTATTGGAATACCCCTAACCCTCATTGTGATAACTTTGTTGTCTATAACTTCTGCCATTATCTCTCTCTGCCTCTCAAATTTGGAGGGGGAAAAAAAGATGTTACGTTATTGGTTGTTTTTTTTTAATCTCAGAAACGCCACACAAAACACTGAACCCGACATGTGCAAACAACAACTCAATAACCTTTAAAAATAACTATATCAAATCAAATCGCTTCCTATTTGATTTCACCACCGCCAGCAACGTCAACCTACGCCATAAGAATCCCCCCCCCCGGTCACCCCCTTTTACCCCTCCATCTCCTCTACCGTCTTTGTAATTTGAAGAATTGAAAATTTTCCACAAGAGCTCGCTAGAACTGGACAAATCATTTTTTTTTTTAAAGAAAAATTATCAACAATAAATCATACTTTTTGAACACTCAGGCCACTGGGTGCCACCACCACCTCCCCTAGCGCTGCACTGTCCTCAAAATAAACACACTCTTTCGCTTGTCAGTGACAGATCAATGCTACCACAAAGTAAAGTAGCTCTCCAGGCTGAAGGCTTGAGGAGGAGGGGGGTGATACGGGGGGGGGGTGATACGGGGGGGAGAGGGGTTGATACATTACGATCTGAATTATTAATTTGTTTAAAAAAAAACAGAATGTATCTCATGTGGTCATTATTGTGGAAACTTGGTCTAGGGACCGGTGACAACAGGTTACCAAGAGGCTGATATTATTTATGGGTTGCTATACAGGTTTTATAAATCGGATGGTGTTACGGGTTGTATTATTGGTTGACGTAAGTTCAGTAGCATGACTAGGGGGTTGGACCGCACCAGGTGACAGCTTTCCACAAAAAAAAAAAGGTGTTGGGGGGGGGNGGCAGGTTGCCACCAAAGTAGGCAAGCTTAGTTAGTGGAGGTCCTTAGAGAAGTCTGGGGGGGGGGGGGGAGGGGGAGTCACCCTTTGACAGAGCTCCCTCCGGTTGTTTTCCTAAGAGATCGGATTTAAATACAAGAAGAACAATGTGAAACCAGGGCAGGTTGCCACCAAAGTAGGCAAGCTTAGTTAGTGGAGGTCCTTAGAGAAGTCTGGGGGGGAGGGGGGAGGGGGAGTCACCCTTTGACAGAGCTCCCTCCGGTTGATTTCATAAGAGATCTGAGGTAAAGAAAAGAACAAGAACAATGTGCAACCAGTACAGGTTGTCACAAAAGTAGGCAGCTTAGTTATTGGAGGTCCTTAGAGAAGTCTGGAGGGATTTTAAAAATGGGAGATAGTTTGGTATTAGTCGCAGAGCCATGGCGTGACAAGTATTGGCATCAGAGCCATGGCCACGACAAGTATTGGCATCAGAGCCATGGCCTGACTATTTGGAGGCACACTGCCACTTTTCCATTTCTTTATACTTAGCTATTCAGTGCAATTTAAATTACTTTCCATAAAATTCTTTCCACATCACAACTATGGACCACTGTAATATCTGAGGCCTCAGGGGTTGCAGGGCCAACAAGTTGGCTCTGATTACTAGGTCAGAATTAAAATCAAATTTACAAGTAATATTATAGATTAGATAGGTTGGTATGGTCAATTGGAATTAAAACAGGGACCATAGATAGGTTGTTTGATGGTTAGTATCATAGTTACTACAATTTGTGACATTAAAATGTCAGTATAAGTTGTGTCATTAAAGTTAAAGTTGGTTAGTATAATTTGTAACATTGAAGCAGGTTGGTATAATTTGTGTTGTTAAAGTAGGTTGGTATAATTTGTGTTGTTAAAGTAGGTTGGTATAATTTGTGTCATTAAAGTAGGTTGGTATAATTTGTGTTGTTAAAGAAGTTGGTATAATTTGTGTTGTTAAAGAAGGTTGGTATAATTTGTGTCATTAAAGTAGGTTGGTATAATTTGTGTTGTTAAAGTAGCTTGGTATAATTTGTGTCATTAAAGTAGGTTGGTATAATTTGTGTTGCTAAAGAAGGTTGGTATAATTTGTATTGTTAAAGTAAGTTGGTATAATTTGTGTTGTTAAAGAAGGTTGGTATAATTTGTGTCATTAAAGTAGGTTGGTATAATTTGTGTCATTAAAGTAGGTTGGTATAATTTGTGTTGTTAAAGAAAATTGGTATAATTTGTGTTGTTAAAGAAGGTTGGTATAATTTGTGTCATTAAAGTAGGTTGGTATAATTTGTGTTATTAAAGTAGGTTGGTATAATTTGTGTTGTTAAAGAAGGTTGGTATAATTTGTGTCATTAAAGTAGGTTGGTATAATTTGTGTTGCTGAAGAAGGTTGGTATAATTTGTGTTGTTAAAGTAGGTTGGTATAATTTGTGTTGTTAAAGAAGGTTGGTATAATTTGTGTCATTAAAGTAGGTTGGTATAATTTGTGTCATTAAAGTAGGTTGGTATAATTTGTGTCATTAAAGTAGGTTGGTATAATTTGTGTCATTAAAGTAGGTTGGTATAATTTGTTCATTAAAGTAGGTTGGTATAATTTGTGTTGTTAAAGAGGGTTGGTATAATTTGTGTCATTAAAGTAAGTTGGTATAATTTGTGTTGTTAAAGAAGGTTGGTATAACTTGTGTCATTAAAGTAGGTTGGTATAATTTGTGTTGCTAAAGAAGGTTGGTATAATTTGTGTCATTAAAGTAAGTTGGTATAATTTGTGTTGTTAAAGAAGGTTGGTATAACTTGTGTCATTAAAGTAGGTTGGTATAATTTGTGTTGCTAAAGAAGGTTGGTATAATTTGTGTTGTTAAAGTAGGTTGGTATAATTTGTATCATTAAAGTAGGTTGGTATAATTTGGTCATTAAAGTAGGTTGGTATAATTTGTGTTGTTAAAGAAGGTTGGTATAATTTGTGTCATTAAAGTAAGTTGGTATAATTTGTGTTGTTAAAGAAGGTTGGTATAATTTGTGTCATTAAAGTAGGTTGGTATAATTTGTGTCATTAAAGTAGGTTGGTATAATTTGTGTCATTTAAGTAGGTTGGTATAATTTGTGTTGTTAAAGAAGGTTGGTATAATTTGTGTCATTAAAGTAGGTTGGTATAATTTGTGTTGCTTAAGAAGGTTGGTATAATTTGTGTTGTTAAAGTAGGTTGGTATAATTTGTGTCATTAAAGTAGGTTGGTATAATTTGTGTCATTAAAGTAGGTTGGTATAATTTGTGTCATTAAAGTAGGTTGGTATAATTTGTGTTGTTAAAGAAGGTTGGTATAATTTGTGTCATTAAAGTAGGTTGGTATAATTTGTGTTGCTTAAGAAGGTTGGTATAATTTGTGTTGTTAAAGTAGGTTGGTATAATTTGTGTTGTTAAAGAAGGTTGGTATAATTTGTGTCATTAAAGTAGGTTGGTATAATTTGTGTCATTAAAGTAGATTGGTATAATTTGTGTCATTAAAGTAGGTTGGTATAATTTGTGTCATTAAAGTAGGTTGGTATAATTTGTGTTGTTAAAGAAGTTGGTATAATTTGTGTCATTAAAGTAAGTTGGTATAATTTGTGTTGTTAAAGAAGTATGGTATAATTTGTGTCATTAAAGTAGGTTGGTATAATTTGTGTTATTAAAGTAGGTTGGTATAATATGTGTCATTAAAGTAGGTTGGTATAATTTGTGTCATTAAAGTAGGTTGGTATAATTTGAGTTGTTAAAGAAGGTTGGTATAATTTGTGTCATTAAAGTAGGTTGGTATAATTTGTGTTGCTAAAGAAGGTTGGTATAATTTGTGTTGTTAAAGTAGGTTGGTATAATTTGTGTCATTTAAGTAGGTTGGTATAATTTGTGTTGTTAAAGAAGGTTGGTATAATTTGTGTCATTAAAGTAGGTTGGTATAATTTGTGTTGCTTAAGAAGGTTGGTATAATTTGTGTTGTTAAAGTAGGTTGGTATAATTTGTGTCATTAAAGTAGGTTGGTATAATTTGTGTCATTAAAGTAGGTTGGTATAATTTGTGTCATTAAAGTAGGTTGGTATAATTTGTGTTGTTAAAGAAGGTTGGTATAATTTGTGTCATTAAAGTAGGTTGGTATAATTTGTGTCATTAAAGTAGGTTGGTATAATTTGTGTCATTAAAGTAGGTTGGTATAATTTGTGTCATTAAATTAGGTTGGTATAATTTGTGTTGTTAAAGAAGTTGGTATAATTTGTGTCATTAAAGTAGGTTGGTATAATTTGTGTTGTTAAAGAAGTATGGTATAATTTGTGTCATTAAAGTAGATTGGTATAATTTGTGTTATTAAAGTAGGTTGGTATAATATGTGTCATTAAAGTAGGTTGGTATAATTTGTGTCATTAAAGTAGGTTGGTATAATTTGAGTTGTTAAAGAAGGTTGGTATAATTTGTGTCATTAAAGTAGGTTGGTATAATTTGTGTTGCTAAAGAAGGTTGGTATAATTTGTGTTGTTAAAGTAGGTTGGTATAATTTGTGTCATTAAAGAAGGTTGGTATAATTTGTGTCATTAAAGTAGGTTGGTATAATTTGTGTCATTAAAGTAGGTTGGTATAATTTTTGTCATTAAAGTAGGTAGGTATATTTTGTGTTGTTAAAGACGGTTGGTATAATTTATGTCATTAAAGTAGGTTGGTATAATTTGTGTTGCTAAAGAAGGTTGGTATAATTTGTGTTGTTAAAGTAGGTTGGTATAATCTGTATCATTAAAGTAGGTTGGTATAATTTGGTCATTAAAGTAGGTTGGTATAATTTGTGTTGTTAAAGAAGGTTGGTATAATTTGTGTCATTAAAGTAAGTTGGTATAATTTGTGTTGTTAAAGAAGGTTGGTATAATTTGTGTCATTAAAGTAGGTTGGTATAATTTGTGTCATTAAAGTAGGTTGGTATAATTTGTGTCATTAAAGTAGGTTGGTATAATTTGTGTCATTAAAGTAAGTTGGTATAATTTGTGTTGTTAAAGAAGGTTGGTATAATTTGTGTCATTAAAGTAGGTTGGTATAATTTGTGTCATTAAAGTAGGTTGGTATAATTTGTGTCATTAAAGTAAGTTGGTATAATTTGTGTTGTTAAAGAAGGTTGGTATAATTTGTGTCATTAAAGTAGGTTGGTATAATTTGTGTTGCTTAAGAAGGTTGGTATAATTTGTGTTGTTAAAGTAGGTTGGTATAATTTGTTTCATTAAAGTAGGTTGGTATAATTTGTGTCATTAAAGTAGGTTGGTATAATTTGTGTTGTTAAAGAAGGTTGGTATAATTTGTGTCATTAAAGTAAGTTGGTATAATTTGTGTTGTTAAAGAAGGTTGGTAAAATTTGTGTCAAAGTAGGTTGGTATAATTTGTGTCATTAAAGTAGGTTTGTATAATTTGAGACATTGAAGTAGGTTGATAAATAGGCTAACACAGCTCTTATCCTATAATTTATTACTTTTATCTTTCAGCCCAGACGTTTTGGAAACTTCCTTAAATCACAGCTACAGCTGTCCAATAAGTCTTGCCCCCTCTGCCAACTCTCTATACAGCAGATTCTTTGGAATATGGCCTCCCTCCATTCTCCTTAAATTGCTTAACCAGCGAGAGCAACTCTTGCTAAAAGCAGAGAACATGCTTCTGATTTTGACGTTTAAAGACAAATAATCATACTCGTGTCTCATGTCTACTAGTATATTTAGTAACTACATTTCCGAAAATGGTACCAAACAAAAAACAATTCATTATTCAATGTACAGACTTAGCTTAAGTCTAAGCATGTCAAAATGAGGACAAAACATGAGACCCAATTTCGCAGATCGACAATTTTGCGCACAGCTTTATTTAGTCTTCAGTTAATTACTTTTTTCCTCATTGTTATCAATTATAATAGAATCTATGTACACTGGGAAAATCATAAAACTCTATGACGAGCTCATAAGCTGACCACCCCACTTATTCCCCTGAAATATTTCCCCAAAGAGTCGGCATGTAAGAGGTATTGAAAAACTTTTTTTTTCTCTTAATGAGACTTATAATGTAGGGAATGTTTAAGCATGATTGAGACAAACTTTTGAAGTCAAGAGTCAGAAATTTTTGCTGATTGTTTAAAAAAATCTTTAAGTATAGCCTGCAAAACTTCAATTTCATTGCCACTACACATCTCAAGATCATTTAAATGGATGGAGTACAAACAAAATAAATATGAATACTCTTAAAATAACTATCACCAGTTTCTCTCCAATTGAGGCAAGAAACTGGAAGTAATATAAAGATGCTTGATAAAATTTAATGTTTAAAAAAAAAACAGCCACTTAGAGAGTCAACTTTGCTTAGACTTAACCTATAGGTATTAACACATGCTTTAAAATTGTTTAGTTTTCTGGTTAAACTTAAATCAATTTCAGCAGTGAGTTGAGCGACGTCTGATATTACTGATAATAAAATGTATGATAATATGACCGATAATAAAAATTTGTATCCCCTATGTGCCTATTGTTATGCCACATAAATCTGAATCCTAACAATTGTAAACTGCTTAATATTAAAAAAAGTTTTAAAAGACTTATAACTTATGTTATGCAACCACACAAACCTCATTCAGATAGTCAGACATTCATTTCAATCAGTAATTCTACTTTCTATATTTATATTATGAGGTCCAAATTTAACTTTTAAACAATTTAATTTAAATATGCCTAGACGGCTGATTTGGGTTAGCAATAAGGCTAGTAATGTGTTCCACAGTGTATAGGTCTTGGAGGTTCGCCCAGATCAACTTCCTGCTACAAGTACTACAACAGCACTGTATTCAAAAGATTTCAATATTTTTGTTTGTGTTCACTCAATGTAAGTTTTTGTTTTCTTATTTTATATTTTTGAAATTTAGCGGGAGGGGGATCTGGGGAGTCCCCTCAGGATTTATTTGTTTCTTATTTCGGTTTTTAAAATGTGGGGAGCGGTCTTCCCTCTCCAGATTATCATTTTGCACATGGCAAACTTTTATGAATGTTTTAGCACATGGAAAATTATCATAATTTATAAGATGGACTTTACCAGGTTTTTAAACCTCCAATTAAAATATTCCGGTTGAAATGCCTTCTAATGCCAACACCCACTTCCAACACAATTTAAGCAGTAGTCTCGCTTTTATTACTGAAGTTTTTACTTATGGGTACTTCGATTTTAACTAATCAAAGGACAGACCTTCTTTTTTTTCACCAGTGTTAGCCTCTGTTAGGTCTTGGAGTATCAGCAAGGATGTGTTTCTTTTTTCATTTCTTTTGAAACACGTAAGTTGAATTGTAATACAAATTGGTAAATTTCATAATAATATATTTCATAGTAACCGTATCAATCGTCAGATTTAGTTTATGATGCCAGTAATGCTCAGTAAAGAACAGGAAGTTATGATACACATAGTTCAGGTCCTACAATTGGTTTATTCACCCTAATACTAGTTTTGGGATTTCCCAAAGTGACGTCACTGCGCTTAGGGTGAGACAACTCTTGGCAAAACACATGCAGTCAACTCAAAATTTACAGGCCTCGACTATTAAAATAGTAACAGTCTAAATAGTTATAGTCTATAAGTTATAATTTGATAAATTTTAAGTTAAGTAAAGACTATTATAAGTTATACTGAACTTAAACTTTATCTAAATTGTCTTTGATTTAAACCAAAAAAACAAAAAACAAAATCAACTCAGGCTCAGGTCCATGATTTAGTATTTTCCTAAATTAAATCTAAAAAAATAATAATTAACATGAAATTACAATAATTATGATAATAATTTAAGAAGTACAGTGAGTAAAAGGTCATTCATAATTCATAACCTAACAACCAGCACCCAAAATAAAATGAGTAAAACAGAGTAAAACCAGCACCCACACGGACACTAGTACTAGTACTACTATTAGTACTGTGAACTGTGGTACCCAGAGCCTGTCAGACTGCAGGGTGTAGTCACTAGAGTGTGGTGTTTAATTAATTAGTTTAATATTTAATTTTACGCCGGTTTTATGGCATGGCATTAAGTTCATTCACGCCTCACTGGAAGTCACTGCCACTGACACTGCCACCCGGCACGGTATTTACCGGTTATCGGTATCGGTACCCCGGTACTCTAAATAATAATATTTAAAAAGTATTGATATTTGTAATGGTTAGTAAACCGTTATACTGATAATAAAAATTAATTTTGAATTATACGTAGAATTTAGAAATCGTGGTGCTTACTCCAAAGCCTCAAAAGAAAGTGTGAATTATGAGTAGTGAACTGCTGACTTATGTTATTAAGGTGGATCGGCATTCGTCGTTTATTCCGTGCAAGTTTTGCACATCATGACTTGTTTTCTAAAACTTCCCATAACAAATTAAATTATGAACTCGTCAAAATCGAAACAAAATTTGAAAAAGATGCATCTGACGCCACTCATACTTATAGAGATTTGTGTACATACATTTATAAACAAAAATTAAAATTGTAAAAAATGTCTATGAAATATTCTTAAAACTAATGACAGTAATGAAAAATGAGAATTAATGTACAATTTTCAATATAAAATATAAATAATGTTAGCCTATAACTATATAAATATCTATAATATAGTATTATGATATATACTACAGCCGGCTGTTAGTTTAGACGAAAAGGCGTTACTCTTGGTTTCATTTTAAGTTTGATTTTAATTATTTAACTTCATGAGAAGGTCAAAAACAGTCAGTAGTTTTAACAGAAGAAGCCTATAAGTCAAGAAAATGCCCTTTTTTTTTGGAGCTATGATCGTCTTGCTGAAGTGATTCTCTGTGTCCACGCAAGGTCTAGAATTGAGTGCGGACAATTGAATGCAGTGGATGATTCTTGTCAAGATATCATCACGCCACTTCTGCGTTTCTTTTTTAATGCCTAAATAAATCTGTGGTTAAAGTGCCATGTCAATAACTCAGTTTAAAACTAAATTTCTCTCCACTTCTTTACAGTGGGTGAAGCACATCCAGTGGTCTTTTCATGAAGACTTAACTTTTCATATGCATTCCATTGGATGAATCAATGTTCTTGCCTCAAAGATAATTGATAATCTCATTTAGACTAATAAAGACAACAGATGAAAATGCCGACTTGTTAGAAGGGGAACAAGTCAAGCAGGGGCAAGTCCCTCCCCCATCATTCCCCAGTTTCTGCTTAAACCAAGCGGTTATGTTCATTGAACGGTTGTTGGTTGGTAGGAAAGGCCCCTCATTGTTCTGAAAACACTTTGAACCAAACGTTACAATCTATGTTCTTATGCATCAGGCAGAATTGCTGTTCCGGTAACTTGTTAAACAGGTAGGATATCTGTATATATATATA
>CAXITT010000313.1:552402-574363 GCA_964033795.1 Lymnaea stagnalis | reverse complement strand
AAAATATTTAAAAAAAAAAAAAAAAAAAAAACACACTTAAAAAACTCTACCAGTTGATCAAGACTAGATCTACGTACCGTATATAAAGTTGATAATTTTGAGTTATTCAACAAATTATTTCACACATCTTTTTTTTACTTTAACCTCACCTTTATGTTATTCAAAGTTAACTTAGTTACATTTAGATTACATCGTTATTTCTAATTTTTTTTCTTTAAAAAAAATGGTTAGGCCAGGACCGGATTATGGATATGGCAAATGGGGTCCAAAGAACCTTTAAAATATGTGATTTTCTTAAAAAGCTTGTATGTGTGCTTTTTTTTTCTGCGCGACGTTCAAGAGAACTGTAGGCCTACCACTACCCCTAATAAGTTATATGACATTTCCATTGCTGACCCCCTTATAATATATATAACATTTCTAGCATCGTTTTAACTACAAAAATTTGGTTTTAATCACCTTAATTGTAGGCTTACTACTATACCATTATGTCGAACAGTAGCTTTCTAATATGATAGCTTACTTTGACAGATTTTGTCACCGTCGCCCCCCCCCCCCCCTTTTTTTTTTTAACTACAAAAATTTGGTTTTAATCCCCTTAATTGTAGGCTTACTACTATACCATTATGTCGAACAGTAGCTTTCTAATATGATAGCTTACTTTGACAGATTTTGTCCCCCCCCCCCCCCCCCCCCCCATTTTTTGAAATACACTGTTCGCCTCATCTTCACACATTTTTCACAATTTATCCACACTCAATAGATTGTCAAAAATGTGTGACTTCCCCAACCCCTAGATGCGTGACTTCATTAATGGATGGCCCCTTTTACTTTTGTAGGAAAATATCGGTCGCTGTTTTCGCTGAGCTCATTCTCATAGCCACCCAGCATTGCCTGGTATAAATTTATAATTTGTTGCGTTGTTAACCCACGAAAGAATTAGTCATGAGAACAACAACTCATCGTGAATGATCGTGCAGTGTCGCAATAAAATAGTGCTATTACAACAATAACCAGATTTAAATTACATTTAGAAATTATCGTAGTTTGCTGCGTCGGAGAAACCAAACGTTGTTGTGTCATAGATTTTAGTAGCGAAACAATTAGTCCTCACGGACTAGCCTACTGAATTTATGTAATTGCCGGTAGCCCTGTTAAACGACAAACGTGACAATCGGTTCACGTGCTTGTTGACGAAAGAGCGGGTTCGTCACATGCATTTATTTTTCTGGATTTTTTGTTACCACTTTAAAATTGGTCAGGTTAACAAATGCATTTTATTAAGTGAAAAATATTTTCACGTTTTATTAATTTGAATAGACGGGATCGGGATATATAACACAGCTACAAGTGAAAAGGAGATTCCCTCTATTAATATCAGCGGGTCGTTGACCTTGACTTCTATGACGGTTGGGAAGAATATTTACATCCGGGGGAGTGTCTATCACAGTAGTCACTAAATATACAGTCGTCTATCATTACTGCAAACGTAACATGTCGATAGTTGAACAACTACGTTATTTGACCTAATTTTTAAAATTTCTGAGATGTGGTATGGCGTTACAGAGAGGAGCAATTTGTAAGTTGTTTATGTATGTAACTGAGTAACTCTGATTAATGCCATTATAATCTAATGGTTCAGTAACGTAATTTTTTTAAAATGAGAGCAGTGTCTGATTTGCCTTCCTTCAACTTAAAATATTAAAATTTATATTTAATCCATATTAATATATATATATATATAATATATCATCTGTTTTAATATATCTATCAGTCTATCATCGATCTCTCTCTCTCTCTCTCTCTCTATATATATATATATATATATATATATATATATATATTATATAAATATAATATATATACACCTATAATGACTGTTACTGTTTCAGATTTAGCGGCCCACGACGACTTTGTTTTGGATTCATAATATATTATATGTAATACTAGTAATACATTATTTTAAAAAATAAATAATTAATAATTGGGATTCGTTAATAATAATTCGTTAATAATTTAGTAATTAAAGTTAAAGTTAAAATTAAAGGCGATAATAGTAGGCTATAATTACTATATGCCAATTCAATATGCGTATACAGTGAATACAGAATTTACTTTTTAATTTTACAGAAATAAATAAATTAAATTTACAATGAAGACCGTGATTGCGATTTTGACAAATAATTATTGTTTAAGTATGCCATGGTCATGGTGGTGTCACTTAAGATAACAGTGTTAAGTGTTTTTTTAACAAATACATTATTTGTTTGAAATGATAGGCATAGGCCTATGTGACCTAGTAGGCTATATTCGTTTATTATATATATATATAAATAATATATAAATATATATAAATATAAATAAATATCTATTATAATTATTAGAATGAAATTGAAATGTAAATTTTTATTTTAATGTTACTAACAAAAACATTTTATTGTATTAAATGTAACGTTCTCTCGTGGTGATAGAGATGTCAACTTACCAGGTTCAAGTTTGAGTATAGTAGACCTATAGTATGGTATGAGAAGTGCGTTAGACATTTTATTATTTTATTTTTTAGTGTAAACTGCCAGAGAAATGCAATTTTAAGATAATGAAATGAAAGCAAATCAGTAGGCCTATCACTATCACTTAAATAGAGACAGTACAATCTATATCAGCCTCCAGAAGACAGAGCATCTAGATTTTCCATCCATGCCATCATAGAAATAACTGTTGTAAACAAATGAAAATATTTATACCTCTGATCAATTTCCATAATTTTAAATGACGATAGAATTACGAACATAAAGATAATTATTTAAAATAATTTTTTTAAAAAGCCCAAACTATTCAAAATCATTTCTCAGCCTCAAACCAACACCCCCCACATTTTTTGTGTTGCTTTTTGAAAATTGGCAAGACTTTTTCCAGCATTATTGTCATCCTTGGTTAGGATATTTTAAATACATTAGCAGTTTAATTACTGGTCCTTTTAGTGCTGCTAAAAAATTTGACCAAATAAGTTTCAAATTTACAGGTTTAGAGTTTTTAGTTAACTTCACTTTCCCCCCTCCTAAAACCTCTTAGATGTAAAATATAGGCCATAACAAAAACATGACCAAACATCCCCCCCCCCCTCCTCCCCCAATCTTGATCTTGTTGTTGTTGTATGGTCGACAATCGAAGTAAACCAGAAGAAGTTGCTGCTCAGATATCACATTATCCTCTTATAAAGACAATGAAATCCAATATTTGCCATAGCTCAGATTAAAATTACTTGCTTCATGTCAGAGCCAATGGTGTCATTAGTGGTCTGTCACAAACATTTCAAGAATCAATATTGAAATTAAAATTTCACTTTTTAAAAAGCAGGCCTGCCATAAAGACCAGAAACAGAAGTTTCTTCTTAGTTATGAATCAATTTCAAAGTGTTTCAGTTTGATTTCATATGCAGTGCACAGTGGTGTGGGTATTTTTATGGTGGTGTAGAGCTCTTGGTCTTATAGGTATAAACTGTATTAAGTTCTTGAGGCATACTATCAAATCTAAAGCAGATATAGAAAAGAAAGTTTTATTTACTATTATTGCTTTTTTTTTTGCGCTTTTCCTTTACTGATTATTGTCTATGTGTTTACTACAATGAAGATTGCAAAATTACATTTTACAGGCTCAGATCAATGATAAAAAGAAGAAGAAAAAAAAGATTGCTATTTTTAAAAAAGCTGATTCTTATTGTCTTTTTTTTCCAGATCCGTACCTTGTACTCAAGTCAGGCAGAATTTAATCTGGTACAACTCCAAAGTGAAAAATGCACGTCAGCAGGAATCAACATTCTATTGCCCAATGGAAAAGATATTTATAAAAAGGAAGTCGCTCATTTTAACTATTGTTATGGATGCTTATTTAGTTGAATATTAAGCTCCATCTCTGACAAACCCTGCTTTATATTCATTAATTTGCCAGCACAGGCTCACATACATTTAAAAGGGAAGAATAAATAATCCTCAAGTCAAGTGTTGACCCATATCTGCTCATTCTGCAGATAAACATCCTTGATAATTATGGAGTGGAACATGATGGAGCCCATTGGGATGGCCTATATCCTCGGGAACATGGTAGACGATGTCTACATCCCGAGTGATGAGTGCGAAGGTAAGGAATAAGCTATTGTGTTGTGTTATTAAGTCTAGGGCAAGGGCTCTAAAATTATTTTTGCAGAACCACATCTCCTCTTGATTTCAAAACATTTTCCGCACTCACATCTCGATCTCAAAAATATTTCCCATATCCCCACGATAAAAATGCTAATAAATATGCAAATCAGCCTGACTTTTTGCGGTCTTCCCGCACCCCCTGCCTTCACACCCTAAGGGGGGCACCTTGTCTAGGATTTTTACTGGTTCCAGCCTTTTCTATAGAGTTTTCACTAATTAAACTGATTGACACTTCATTTTCATATGCTTGATTTAGGTTAGTAATTTAATTTTGAACTGAATAATGTGAGTAATATAATTTGTTTACCCTGAAAGAAGCCCCCCCCACCCCTCCTCCTAACTTGCATGATTTGTGATGTCTCGGAAGTCTTCACATTGTATATTCTGGTCCACAAATGTGTGTTTTTACACTGTTGTAGAAAGTTTTAACATAAATCTTACTGCTTCATATAAATACAACTAATGATAACACATACATACTCTTATTTATTTTAATTCCCACTTGTGCTAAAAACAAGACTTATCTATGCAATCATCCCAAAATATTTTTTAATTTAATTTTTCAGTGTGATAAAGATTAATGTATGTACGCGTGATTAGTTCGCACTTGTGATAGGTCACACCTTTAGTTTGGGGAGTTACATGGGTCTTTTCCTAAAGTAAATGTAACTAATATTTGTTAAACAGACATCGCAAAATGTTTCCTTAAAAATTGAAAACTGACAAGCATTACTCATAAAATACATGATCTTTAATGACAAGCATTCCTCATAAAATGCATGATCTTTATTTTACAAGCATTCCTCATAAAATACATGATCTTTAATGACAAGCATTCCTCATAAAATACATGATCTTTAATGACAAGCATTCCTCATATAATACATGATCTTTAATGACAAGCATTCCTCATAAAATACATGATCTTTAATGACAAGCATTCCTCATAAAATACATGATCTTTAATGACAAGCATTCCTCGTAAAATACATGATCTTTAATGACAAGCATTCCTCATAAAATACATGATCTTTAATGACAAGCATTCCTCATAAAATACATGATCTTTAATGACAAGCATTCCTCATAAAATACATGATCTTTAATCAACATTTAAAAAGAAAAAGATTGCCCTTATTTTTCATAAGGGGGACAAAAATGATTTCGTATAAATGACTACCTTACACAAAATAATAGTAAGTGAAATAATGTTGAGTGGATAGGTCACACCCCTGATGAAGGGTGACCATATCTGAGTATATTTGGTAAGTTTCTAAAAATCATGTATAAGAATTCTCAGAACACTTCCCACATTTTCACCTCTAGTGCTCACCCAAAAGCTACTATTTATTATTATTCATATTTGTGTTCAATATTCCTATTTAAAATATCATATGATCAGAAAATACCCCCTTAATCTTTGTAACTTTAAATATAGCGTACAATTTTTTAAATCTAATTTTTTAACTTATATTATTATTGTAGATATTCTTCTATTCACCCGCTTTCAACAAATCGTGAATTCTAACTTATAGTTACCATCCCTAGCGTTTAGCGGCCTACTTTTGTAGCTTGGGCTGGGGTTATGCAAATAGTAATTATGATTTGCACAGGTTAAGAAAACCAAAATCTAGATTATCAATTTTACTTTTTAAGTAGGCCTATATGTAGCCTATATATTCTAATCATCTTGTGGATCTTGACTTTTAGTAATTTGCGGGTGGCAACTGCCAGTGAGCAATGGCTCGGTGGTTTCTAAACATTTTTATTTGTGCTGTATGGTATGCAAAAATATATTTTATACAAATATAAGACTTTATAAAAAGTCTTGGGCTACATGCCAATTTCATTGATGAATTTTTGTTGTAATAAGCTGTTTTACACAAATTATTTAATAATCTAAGTCTTTTCTGTGATATTTCTTTACTTGACCAAATGCAACTTAATTGTGGTTAAATTACCAGTCTTCTGTATCTGGTATTCATTATTTAAATACAAATACAACCTTGCTTACTTGCCTTCTTAGTACAATTACATCACCAGGTCTCTGCATCTACCCTAATGTAGCCGGTTTGGAATTTTTAGGGAAGCTCTTAAAAGGACCATAAACATTGACATACTGCCTTGCCTAATTCGCCCAACACACTCATACATTTCACACATCATTTAGGCTATATTATGTTGTATATTAGCCCCAAAAGTGCCGCTCGAGGGTCGCCCCCTTCGCCGCTCGAGGGTTGCCACTTTCTCTCTCCTTAGGTAAGTCATTGCCCATTTATAAATTATATATTATATAAATCACTGGCTTTCAAAAGCTGACAGTGATTAGGTGTTCGGGGTGGGGGTTGGGGAATTAATTGGACCCTAGGCTCGTTGACCACTTTGTCCTATGGTAATCCAGCCCTGGCCCCAAGCCCAACCGTGACTCTGTCATTAATTATGTCACATTCAACTAAAACTAAAAGCAACAGCTATTTTTTTCTTGTCTTCATTTAAATTTTAATTTAAAACGTAGGCCTAATCATCTAATAATAATAATGCATCTCAAATAACATCCTTGACTCACAATTTTACATTCAAGGACTTTCTCTGGTTATAAAACATTGATTATTGTTGATTTAATTACTCATAAACAAACCCAGTTTTCTAATGATATTTTTACGTAACAATTTTAAACATATTATTAGACATTTTTGTCATTGCGTGGATTGTCGTCGTCCCCCCCCCCTTTTACTCCCACCATTTATGACGTCGTCGGTGGTCGTCGACGATAAATGACATTTCTTATTTTCTAGCCGTGATTTATATTGTTAGCTGCCTCTTATATAAATCGGAATATTTTAAAAGAAAAAAACCCACACATTTTCTTGAAAGTTAAGATATATGAAAAATGTTACGCCATCATCAATTACATAAGTTACGATTTTAGCCAAGTCAGTTTGTGATTAGTTGTATGAGTTGCGTGGAGTTATTTTGTTTTGGGTCAAGTTTAACTAAAAATAGTATTCTTTAGACTCTGACCGACCAATCAGCGTGCGGCTTTCATAATGCCGTCTTGGAAATCAAGGACGCACATGACGACTGCAACGATTTGTCCCCATTGGATTGCATGTCGCAGCGAGGGTTAATGGTTCTTTGACAATGATTTCTTGACAACAAAGAAACAACCTGATCGGTGATAAAATGTTTGCGTGTGCCTCTCTAAAGGAAACTCCATGCCACCATTTCCAGTTACCATTTGAACAGGTTTTAAATTAATCTTCTGCACATGTGGCCTGCCACCTCCTATCAATTTGTCAATTTGACTAAGTCTCTTTTTATATGAGAAGAGCAATATGCTAAGGCAGTGGTCGGCAAATCGCGGCTCGCGACCTTTAGCGACCTGAGTGCGGCTCGGCCAATCGGGCACACATCAGGTTTTGACTTCGAAGAGGATTGTTCTTGACATCATCTTGAAAAGAAATTTGGCTCTCAAAATTAGTTGAATCGTCCCGCTGCTGATTTGTTGGCTCTTTTGACTCATGAGTTTGTCGACCACTGTGCTAAGGCCGTGGCGTAGCGAGGGTGTTTGGCGCCCGGGGACAAGATCCATTTTTAGCGCCCCATTTTCTTTTTTTCAACTCTCAAACCCATTATTTTCATCAATAAAATATTATCAAAGCACATTTTTGGCGCCCCTAACTCGATGGCGCCCGGGGACATCTGTCCCCCCATGCCCCCACCACGCTACGCCTCTGTTAAGGCACAGTTCTCATTCAAACATAAAATACAAAAAGAAGATGGTTGTTCAACAAAGGAAAAGTATAAACAGTCATTGGATTTTTTTTTAAAATTCATCCAATTTGCCTGTTGCTAAAAGCGGATGGGGTTTTCCAACCAGCTTTCCCCACAGCTGTGCAGTCTACAACACTTGAGTGGGTAATTGATCACCACAGCTGTGCAGTCTACAACACTTGAGTGGGTAATTGATCACCACAGCTGTGCAGTCTACAACACTTGAGTGGGTAATTGATCACCACAGCTGTGCAGTCTACAACACTTGAGTGGGTAATTGATCACCACAGCTGTGCAGTCTACAACACTTGAGTGGATAATTGATCAGGTTGGTGACCACCATCACTAGGTTGGCATTTTTCTCTTACCCAATTGCATAAGCAATGATAGTTGATGGTATAGAATAGAACCAAGAGACCGGGAAGCAATGATAGTTGATGGTATAGAATAGAACCAAGAGACCGGGAAGCAATGATAGTTGATGGTATAGAATAGAACCAAGAGACCGGGAAGCAATGATAGTTGATGGTATAGAATAGAACCAAGAGACCGGGAAGCAATGATAGTTGATGGTATAGAATAGAACCAAGAGACCGGGAAGCAATGATAGTTGATGGTATAGAATAGAACCAAGAGACCGGGAAGCAATGATAGTTGATGGTATAGAATAGAACCAAGAGACCGGGAAGCAATGATAGTTGATGGTATAGAATAGAACCAAGAGACCGGGAAGCAATGATAGTTGATGGTATAGAATAGAACAAAGAGACCGGGATATAACTTTTTAAAGCTATAGCCATAGTTTCACAACTTTATTATTATTATTATTTATTTTTTAATTATTAGATCTATGACATTTTTTTTTTTTGGCTTCATTGTTTTAGTGTTAATATTCAGTAATTTATCGAGAACCGTTGAAAAGAATCAGCCAATCAGAAACTTCCATTACTTGCTGAAGTAGCATTTGGAGTAGTTCTATTAGAGAAAAGGGGGGGGGGCATTTAAAATATTTAAAAAAGACATATAAAGTTGTTGAAAATATCCTTTAAAACATCTATTTTTTAGGATGTCATAGAGATGAATTACAACAGCAACTTCAGTGACTTCGTTATGATTAAAATTTGTATGTTTTAAAAAAATGAATTTTTTTTACTCATTAATAATTATTAAAAACATTTTTTTACAAATAATTATTTTTTTAAATTACGTTCCCAAATAAATTTTCATAATGACTTTTTTTTTGAATTAATTTCTATCGATTAAGAAAGCTAATTCTGTCTGATCATGCATATTGTTACAGCTCTAAACATGTCACGGGCCTACATCCCCCGGGCAGTAGAATCACATCAGTCAAAAGAGTAACAAGAATCAAATCTAAAGTCAAATTAAATGTAAATTTTTAAAAAGAAAAAACAATTGAGACCCTGCATTTGATGGCGAATGTGATACTTTTCTTTCTTGGAAGGAACGCGGGACACAATCACGGTTGTTCATGGAAACTTAACCCCCAGTATCAGATTATCTTCTTAATGATTAATGCCACGCATTTGTAAAAGCAGATTTTAATTAAGATTGTTTTATTGGCTAATTGGTTTCACTTTAAGCCCACCCCGGGACGTATGTTTACAGTTTAACTGGATCTATCCAGATCTGAACGTCTTAACAAAACCAAAAAAAAAATATTTAAAAAAATCATTAAAAAAGCATGACCCAGAAATTGAAGCTCCTCCTTTTGTGAACACATAATAGTTTGTAGGCTACACTTGTGTACAATCATTGGCATGGGAGGGGGGACGCACAGGCCTGGGTGCTGCTTTTTTTTCTCCTTTATTTTGAAGGGTGACATTTTCGGCCAATTGCAGCATTTTTGTTGTTTTTGTTTTTTTTCTTCGTTGAAGGGTCTTGTAAAAACCTAGTTACCCAACTACACAAAATACTCCATTTCAACTAAAGTCTTTAAAAAATGTATAGCACCCCGAGTTTTGCACAGTATGGGCCATGGGAAAATACTGTATGCGGAAAAAAATCCATTGTAGTACTAGTTCTGTAGTTCATTATTATTTATTACTATTATTATTAATTTTTTTTTAGGACTACCGTCTGCCCCTTTCTTGTAACTCAACTGTCGGAAATTCTCTCTATACAATCTTAGTTGTCCCAGTTCCACTTTAAATGTTGCTTTCATCTGACCCACTGATCTATAAAGCTTACAGCACACATATGTGTCAGCACTTTGAAAACAAATGTTATTGATACCATGCCATAGGTCAAAGTTCACGCACATTAGTCTTTATCCGAAGTTACTGAAATGGTCGGCATATTCTCCATTTGCGGTGCGACTAGAGTGTGTGTGGTGGAAATTCCAGTTCAAAATATTTGTGACGGTGTGAGCAGATAATTGGTGGAAATCCTGCGCCAAAGGTCAAACAGTTTTTGCCGTTTCCATTTTTGGCTGGAATTGTGCGTCTGACGGGAATTTCCGAAATAGGGTGACTCTGGTTTGCTGACATGGGCCTCTGTTTTTTTAGGCACAATTATGATCAAAGAAACTCTAAGATTGTGGTGAAATACTGTGAACATGGGCTGTGACCAGTGCTCTTTCATATGTTACCGAGGCTGTTTGCGCAACATGTTTACAACCGTGAAGTTGTTTGTGCTCATTGAAATGGAGCAAAAATCCAAGCAGCAGATCTCGGTAGGTATGCAATTCATGCCCGTGTACTGACCACATTGCTGTTTGCGAGGTACAATAATAATTACTGTTTTCTTTACAGTAGGTTGGGATGGATATTAACTTGAGCAAGTTTTCATCTCCACCTTAGCACCAAGGCAGACGCGCAGCTTAGAGGAAACGATTCTATGTGACGTAATACAATGCTTTGCCCACTTGAGTTTTTGGATATATGAAGGATGACAACACGGACACATATGAAGGATGACAACACGGACATATATGAAGGATGACAACACGGACATATATAAAGGATGACAACACGGACATATATGAAGGATGAACACACGGACATATATGAAGGATGACAACATGGACATATATAAAGGATGACAACACGGACATATATGAAGGATGACAACACGGACATATATGAAGGATGACAACACGGACATATATGAAGGATGACAACACGGACATATATGAAGGATGACAACACGGACATATATAAAGGATGACAACACGGACATATATGAAGGATGACAACACGGACATATATGAAGGATGACAACACGGACATATATGAAGGATGAACACACGGACATATATGAAGGATGACAACACGGACATATATGAAGGATGACAACACGGACATATATGAAGGATGTCAACATGGGCATATTTGAAGGATGACAACACGGACATATATGAAGGATGAACACACGGACATATATGAAGGATGACAACACAGACATATATGACGGATGACAACTCAAACATATATGAAGGATGACAACACGGACATATATGAATGATGACCACACGGACATTTATGAAGGATGTCAACACGGACATATATGAAAGATGACAATATGGGCATATATGAAGGATGACAACATGGATATATATGACGATGACAACATGAACATATATGAAAGATGACAAAATGGACATATATGAAGGATGACAACATGGACACATATGAAGGATGACAACACGGACATATATGAAGAATGACAACACGTACATAGATAAATGATGACAACACGGACATATATGAAGCATGACAACACGGACATGTATGAAGGATGAACACACGGACATATATGAAGGATGACAACACATACATAATATATGCAGTGTAACAACACAGGCGTATTTTATCATCCTCGTTCACCCTGCGTGAAGTTGTATATGTGAATGGGTCTGTATGAGTGACGTCGTCACCAACTTATGTGAGCTATCTGGTCCTTGGAGCCTAGTGAATTGTTACTTCAAACGTTGACTTATCATTTCTACCTCTTATTTAAATGTGTTCTCGGGATCATATCTCGGGGTCCAACAACTATATCTACCCTTTCACACCCCATTTACTGACAACAGCTGTGGTGTTGGGTGATGAATTGTATACGTACCTTGTATGAAGGGTTTCCAAAGATGTGTCGCGATACACTGTGGTGTTGCTGGGGTGTAGTGATACGCTGTGGTGTTGCTGGGGTGTCGTGATACGCTGTGGTGGTGCTGGGGTGTCGTGATACACTGTGGTGTTGCTGGGGTGTTGCGGTACGCTGTGGTGTTGCTGGGGTGTGGTGATACGCTGTGGTATTGCTGGGGTGTCGCGGTACGCTGTGGTGTTGCTGGGGTGTCGTGGTACGCTGTGGTGTTGCTGGGGTGTCGTGGTACGCTGTGGTGTTGCTGGGGTGTCGTGGTACGCTGTGGTGTTGCTGGGGTGTCGTGGTACGCTGTGGTGTTGCTGGGGTGTCGTGGTACGCTGTGNGTGTCGCGATACACTGTGGTGTTGCTGGGGTGTAGTGATACGCTGTGGTGTTGCTGGGGTGTCGTGATACGCTGTGGTGGTGCTGGGGTGTCGTGATACACTGTGGTGTTGCTGGGGTGTTGCGGTACGCTGTGGTGTTGCTGGGGTGTGGTGATACGCTGTGGTATTGCTGGGGTGACGTGATACGCTGTGGTGTTGCTGGGGTGTCGTGGTACGCTGTGGTGTTTCTGGGGTGTCGCGATACACCGTGGTGTTGCTGGGGTGTGGTGATAGGCTGTGGTGTTGCTGGGGTGTCGTGATACACTGTGGTGTTGCTTGGGTTTCGTGGTACGCTGTGGTGTTGCTGGGGTGTCGTGATACACTGTAGTGTTTCTGGGGTGTAGTGATACGCTGTGGTGTTGCTGGGGTGTCGTGGTACGCTGTGGTGTTCTGTGGTGTCGTGGTACGCTGTGGTGTTGCTGGGGTCTCGTGGTACACTGTGGTGTTGCTGGGGTCTCGTGGTACGCTGTGGTGTTGCTGGGGTGTCCTGATACATTTTGTTGCTGGGTTGTTGTGATACACAATGGGGTTGCTTTGGTGGCGTGATACACTGGTGTTGCTTGTGTGTTAGGGTACACTCTGGTGTTGTTGGGGTGACGTGATACATTGTGTTGCTGGGGTTTCGTGATACATTGTGGTGTCGCAAAAAAGATCACAGGTTTGTCCCCACGAGCTTGTATATTATATAAATATATATAAATCTATATGAATATCATCTGATGTAAGGGCATTTTACATACAACTTATGAGAAATATAATATCCAATACAATTGTATAGAAAAAAATTGCTTACACCCTGTTTGTAATGTCATCCCCTCCCCCCCCCACCCACCCACCCAAACACACTTTAAAAAAAAAAACACAAAACCTAATGGTGTTTGTGGTTACTTTTTATGATGAAGAAGTATGTTACGGTTACTGTTATTGGTTATTGTTACTGTTACTATTAGCATTACCCAAACTTACAATGTACTCAAAAGTTCGAAAAACTGTCATCAAATTTATGTATTTGTAAAAAAGCCTCGGACTGTTAAGGTCCGTCTCCACAGTGCGAGATCCCCCCACCCCCCCTTTCCTGTACATTCCCAGGCCCTGGCATCTCGTCTGCTCGTGTGGTGTGGTATACGACGGCTAGCACGTGCCTCTGGAAATCGTGGCGCCGTGCTTTGGTGGGGCATTGATTATTTTAATGGGATTTTTTTAAAGATCGCCATTCAAAGACAATTCCAATATTCGGTTGATGCCAATAAAAGCACCGACCGCAGACACATAAATATGTCATTCATATGTCAAGTTACCAGATTGATTTCGCTACGAAAAACAAACACGCGAATAATAATAAAAATAGAACAAAAGCAATATTTAAAAAGAATCTATGTGTGTGTCGTACGCTAAACATGTGTTTGACTGTGTTGCCAAATGAGGGGAAAGATCTTGGGAGCTGGAGCAGAATGTGTCAGCACATATAAACTTAGTGGATTCTTTTACTTAGGTTTTTTTTGGGTTTTTTTTTGGTGTGTTTGTGGGGCGGGGGATCTAGAATCTACTTACCCCCCCCCTCCTAAAACGACCACTGTTAAGGTTTTTAGTCTATATATCATTGAAAGGTTAACTCTGGTAACCACTTATGGTAACCTCCAACTTATGGTAACCTTCCACTTATGGTAATCTTCCACTTATGGTAACCTCCCACTTATGGTAACCTCCCACTTAAGGTAACCTCCCACTTATGGTAACCTCCCACTTATGGTAACCTCCCACTTAAGGTAACCTCCCATTCATGGTAACCTCCCACTTATGGTAACCTCCCACTTATGGTATACCTTATTTGGTATATGGGCTGCCATTGTCAACGCCAAAACACCCAGAAGATATAGGACACAAACGGCGTGTTTCAAAAAGAATATTGTTAATTTCTACTAGTGCTTGACGACGGCTACAACTATTGGATGAAAGAAAAACTCTTGAACCCTGTAATCCCTCTGTTGTCTGATCAGATCTGGAGTACTCAGCCACACCCGTAATCCCTAAATCACACCCACACACGCAAATCTTGCCCCGAAACTCTCTCTCCTAAAACTTACAATTTATTTGACTCTGTCTTCCGATCTACACGTCCTTCCCCCCATCCCTTTGATTCCCCCCACCCCCAACCCACCCCCCCTCCTAAAACTTACCATTTATTTGACTCTGTCTTCCCATCCACCCGTCCCTCCCCCCCTCCCTTTGATTCCCCCCCCCCCCCCCCCCCCCCCCCAAGCACAAAAACATATGCTGTATAAAAATCTATTTACACCAGCTTCCCTTGCCGCCATGCCACCACGAACTTTATATCGATTTTTACGACCACAACATCAAGCGCATCTTGTTTTTCATTCTCTCTACTGTCTCTGCAGTCGCAGGAAGCAGGGGGTCTCACGTTGTTTTAACCAGCCCTCGGTGCCGCCTTAAGGTCTCACCCGTGTTGATTATACTCGTTATTGTGGATATGTATGTTTTAAGGGACGTTCACGCTGTGGATTCGTTGCATCTACAAAGATCAGTGGTGAATCCATGTTGAGAGTCCACTGGTCTTTGTTGATGTTTGCAATCCCCGGCTGCCAGGGATGTCCCAGTTTGGAGCTTACACCAAGCAGGCACAACCGGTGGCGTAGCTAGGGTTGGTGTCACCCGGTGCGGAAACTTCATGGTGTCACAGCCCCCCCCCCCCACCCACACACTCCCCCAAAGAGGATTTATTATCGTTAAAATAAGTCCACAGTATAACAATGACAAGAACAAATGAATTGAAGGCCTGGAGCTAAACGTGTGTAAGAACTGCAAACATGTACTTAGATTCACCCGACCACATGGTATTTGGTGTCCATGGAAAGTTTTATTTCTCAGAATGTAGATCACTCTGGCTTCCAATCACGTGCGAAAGTTACCGACCACTCCAATCGGCGTTGAATCATGGTCCAAACATTATTTTGATGACCTCATTATAGGGTCACCTCATTTCTGACGCATCAAACTTGAAACTTTTAAATAAGCGCGCATTTCGATTGGTCACGTGTTCGGACAGTGTCCGTGTGATCGGTTATCCTTTCAGGAAATGAAGTGACACCGCGCAGTTTGTGCTATGGAATTAGGCTAGTTTTCAATTTGGTGTCACCCCCCTGAGAGGGTGTCACCCCCCTGAGATGGTGTCAGCCCCCTGAGATGGTGTCACTTGGTGCGAACCACACCCGCGCACCCCCATAGCTACGCCAATGGGCACAACTATGAAGAACTTTTGGTTCTATTTATCAATGTTTTTTTAAAATGTATGTGCTACTCAACGGTCAACAAATCCTTGTCTGCATGTGGCTCTTTATGGACATAAATACTAGTTTCCTCTATTAAATTGTACCAATAACCACTCATGCCATACTAACCTATAACCATTCATGCAATGCAAACCAATAACAACCTATGCAAGACAAACCAATAACCAAATATGCAAGGCAAACATGCAACCACCCATGCAATGCAAACCAATAATCACCCATGCAAGGCAAACCAATAACCACCCATGCAAGGCAAACCAATAACCACCCATTCAATCCAAGGTATAATTAAAAGGTAAAATAGACCCAAAAAACAACTTGATTAAGTTCCATCGTTTCCCACAAGACAGTGTTCCAATCCAAGCGTTGATTTTAGGATGTCTCGCCCGCTCCAATCAAATCAAACTTGAATTGTATGACTAAACTGTTGATCATCTTCGGGTGGGTCAAGATTGTTTAGAATACCGGTATCTAAGTCTCAGTCCATACCAATCCTTGCTGGGCTATTTATTAAGTACTCTATTTGTTCACGTGAACTGTCGTTAAATGATTTATTGTTCGGGGCACCGGGCCAACAGCTCTGGGCGATGAACCCCCTCCCTCCCTTTCTTTCTTTCTTTTTTTATTATTGTTTGTTTTGAGGGACCAGGTTGATTGTTGTCACCTGATCTGATATAAGACACCATGACGACTTCTTGCTTAGCGTGCATTGCTCTGTAGGGATTCGCCAATGCCAAAAAGTTGCGGCAATTCATCATACTTAACCTTCACCAGGTTTCCGGTGGATCTCAAATCTCAATTATTGGATAGATGGCTGGCTACCCCACGGTGCGGAGATACAGTAATAAACGTGTTCCAAATAAAAATTGTTTACACTTACCAATGAATAAGTTACGTCATGGAAATTAAAGATTAATTAATCTTTTAAATCGTTAATTTTTTTTTAACGGTTTAATTTTGGATTAACGATTAATCGAATTCCAAATTTTCCGCCCATCACAAACAAATGTTTCGGAAGTCAGGTGGCGAGAAATGAAAGTAAACAATGTAAGATATGCTGAAAATATGACCGAATTACAAAATTGTAGTGATTCACCATGGCGCAAACTACAGCAAGATGTTCCAACAAAATGGAACAGTATTTGTGTGATGCATCAAATTCAGCTGCAGGCCAAAAAAAGCAATAACTTTCTACATGAGATAGGCCAGAGAAGCGATAACTTTCTACATGTGATAGGCCAGAGAAGCGATAACTTTCTACATGAGATAGGCCAGAGAAGCGATAACTTTCTACATGTGAAAGGCCAGAGAAGCGATAACTTTCTGCATGTGACAGGCCAGAGAAGCGATAACTTTCTACATGTGATAGGCCAGAGAAGCGATAACTTTCTACATGTGATAGGCCAGAGAAGCGATAAATTTCTACATGTCACGGGACAGAGAGCGATAACTTTCTACTTATCACGGGACAGAGAAGCGATAACTTTCTACATGTCCCAGACCAGAGAAGCAATAACTCAAATAACATATAAGATGTTCGCGATTGAGACAGTAAATTCTAGCGCTGTAGGACGGTCAGTTGTCCTCGCTGGAGGACGGTCAACTGTCCTCCAACATGGGGTTGGGATCAGTGAACAGGGGCGTTGCACCGCTAACAATGAACCGTACATAAATTATGACTTGACAAATGCAGGCCGCGAACTCCGAACACATGCTTCATACTGAAATATCCGGAACTTAAACATAAGACATCAACGCATGTATGTTGTCTAGTAGGCCATTTCACCGACTCCTTGAGGATTTCGGCTCCGTTCCTGTTGGGGGGGNGTAACAATTTTAGAAGCACCGCTCTGGACGAGAAAGTGGGGGGGGGGGAAGCGATGTAACGTAAACACTGAAAAGTGCAAACTGTATCGTCCAGCGTTTGTTTGTTTGTGTCCGAGGGACCGAGGGAAGCACTGAAGCTTATCTGGAACCAATGTGGACCAATTATAGAAACAGATCGGTATCTGAAGTATTTCAAGTAACTTTGAATTTGTGCCGGGAGCTCAGGGAGATGATTAGGAAGGAGGAGGGGGGACGTGTGGTATGGACAAAAGGGAGAAAGGAATCCCCAATGGCGGGAACGGGTTTTACAGAATCTAGACGTTTCCTTGGTGTTCAGTGTGTGGGACAGACGTGTCTTGAAAGGATATATCAGTGCCATCTACTACAGCTGTCTGTACCACATTGGAGTGTGTGGGAGGGACGTGCCTTGACAAGACAGCTCAGTGTCTCAGCTTGGTTGTTTCTGATACCACGTGCAGTGAAGGTCATGGGTCGTTGGTCGTTTGAAACGATTGAAAAAGGTGAGTACAAAGGGTCGGCTGTATGTGCTATCTACTGGTCGAAACAAACAAGGCACATGTCGTACGTTTTGACTGAACTGATAATGTATCAGGATTGGGATTCCGATACCTTTTCATCTTATCTCGATATATGTATCATCTGGATGGCTATTGTATCGGAAATGTTGTTTCAAACATTTTGTTGAAAGTAGCAGCATTTTTGTTGATCTTCAGAGCGCAAATGGTTTGAAAGTTCTCTGTGTTCCATGGCTGAGCATATTTATCTAGTCGTTATTTTATAGTGACAGTTTCATTTGTCCGCTTTATGGCGTTAATGATCTCTGCTCGAAGGCGCAAGCTTACGTTCTATGTAGTTTTGTAACGTTTAACTTTGGTATCAGTTTAGTGGCGGTAGCAGACAGGCCATAGTTGCTTTTCTGTCTGGAATAGGATGCACTGTGTAATAGGGGGTTGCGCCACTGGGGGTCTGGAATAAGATGCATTTAAAAATAGGGACTATGAAAATGGGGGTAAACAGAATTACGACCCAAATCTAGTCAACTAAATATAACTAGGGCTTAACCGGGTGCAGTTTTTTTTACACCGGGTCCGGGTATATTGAGATAATACCCGGTAAGTCCAAGTGTAAAAAAATTTTAACTTCTCATTTACTATAATTTACAACGAAATCTACTGCCCCATGTCGTAGTGAGAGTTTAGTGCCTTCGTCAACAGTTTGTGTCAAGAAATGACCCACTGATAGGAACAGGCAGTTGCCGGATCCCGAATAGAGATGATGTTGTACAACAACCCGTTAACGGAGAAGGTACGTCGTTCATTTGTATTTTAAAAAACGACTTACGAAACAACAGTCGGAGTGCAAGTAGAACAAAAAAATTCAGTTCCTGGAGTTCAGACGTTACACATGTAGCTCGTGGTGTGACAGAGGAACACGAACAATAACGAAACCGAATAACAGAGCCCTCCCCCTAAAGAAAAAAAACCCAACCTAATGACCGGAGTTCATACGTCACGCTGGAAGCTCGCTGAGTGACACTCTTTTTTCCACTCAGTACTATTAGTTTAAAACAGTATGGAGTTGGACGTTATAAAAATCGAAGGCTTCATCACTGCTATCATTCCAAACCATAGCACCACCATTCAACAACGTCATTTCCTCTGACCCAAAAACGTCACAAAATACAAAGCATATAGCAACAGCTACCCAAATACTCTCCGAACCAAACACGCAATCACAAAATACCACCAAGTCCTTAACACTCTACCCTACCATTACCCTTCTATCCCCCACCCATGTTGCCTGCCTGGTGTTCTTTGATGGTTTTCCCGATATTTTCCAAGTGAATAACTTATTGAGCTCTGTTGTCTTCGAGTTTTGTTTCTTTTTCTCTCCCCCCCCCCCCCCCTTTTTTTTAGTACTATAGAATGGTGTCATACTGCGGACTGGAACAAGGTGTTTCCACGTGATGTTACATAATTGTAAACCATTCAGCTCTTCAGCTTTGGCATCGCATTCAGTTATGTGATCAGGGTTTGACAGTCAAGAAATCTTAACATCTTGGTTTTAGTGGAAATGTCATAAAAATATGTCCTAAAATTAATTTTTATAAGCCATTTTTTTTTTCAACGTATCGGAGAATTGATCAACAACCTAAGAAATGACCATCAAATGTCAAAAAGATTTAGTGAGAGAAAAAGAAAAAAAATTTGCTGATTGGAGTCTAACATTGATGAGATCGGGATCTTGTCTGATCTCCTTTAGGAAACATGATTTATATTTGGAAATAAAGGTCCTCTTACTTGGGAGTATGAGCAGTTCCGAATTCGGTGAATAAACTTTATTATTTGTAGAACTTAGCGCCTCTCAATCCACTGGGGGGTTGGGGGGGGGGAGGGACATTGTGTGTGTGTTTGCGCGAGGGATGGGTTAAAATTGAATGTGTATTGAGTGTGTATTGAGTGTGTATTGAATTGATCGTTTTGACTTTTTAAACCAGACGCCTAGTGAACACGAGCTGATGTTGAATACAAGAGCACCATACTTCAAAATCCCGAATTGTAGTTGTATACAAAGATTGTTGGGGAAGACTTGAGACCAGCGGCTCTTAACCAGTGTGTCGCGACCCCTTTAGGGGGGGTGGGGGTCGAACGACACTTACACAGGGGTTGCCTAAGACCATCGGAACACACACATTTATGAAGTAGCAAAGAAAATAATTTTATGGTTGGCGGTCACCACAACATGAGGAACTGTATAATAGTGTCACGGGGCATTAGGAAGTTTGAGAACCACTGCATTAGACAAAAAAGGATGCTTTAACACCCCCCCCCCCCCCGTTCCCCAACATTTTCACGGGGTTGGTTGTAGCTATAAGTAAAACTGTAGCACGTGACAAGTTCACCACGAATGCAGACAAAATGGTCGTGGAGTTGTTGTGGTTTAAGATGAAATAGTCAAGAACATCTTATTTGAATTTCCAAAAAGCCACATTAAAATTAGGTTCTGCTATTGACTTGTGGGGAAACAACCAAGCGACTGTGTTTGCAGACAACAAGCTCACGTGAGATGATTGAATTGGCCATTTTCCCCAGATGTTGTCTCGGCTGCAGGACTGTGGTCCTAGTTATGTTATGATAGCGCGTTTCTTCCCAGTCTGCTGTTTTCAAGGTAGCGATCGATCCATCTGTTTTGTTTTGATATCAAACCAACCATGTTCTGGCCACCCTTACCCACCATTACCTTACAGGCTCACTCAGCAAAACTGGCACCCACCGACCTTGACATTGGTGTGGCTCAGAGATGAGAAACAACAGTAGTTCTAAAAACAGGGGCGACTCTGCCGGAACCAAACTGTCTTGAGTGCTTCGAGATAGCGTGCACCCGGGCGAGACAACTTTGCCGGAACCAAACTGTCTTGAGTGCTTCGAGATAGCGTGCACTCGGTTCGATTAATAAGTGTTGACGCACCCTACTCGGATCATCTGTCCTAAAAGCACCGTGGGACATAATCCCTTTCTAAATCAAACATCTAATAACGAACCAAATTTAAGCTTGTTCGGTAGTAAATAAAACATCTAATAACGAACCAAATTTAAGCTTGTTCGGTAGTAAATAAAACGATAAATATCTATTTAAAGTATTTTGTCAAACGGTTTTATTATTTGCTAAGCAATCTCCTATTTTTATTTTCTATTATTTATTTTAAAATATATTTAAAAAAAAAAAAAAACTAAAAATATGTTTCTGTAATTTTAATTTCAATATTTTGTATGTTTGGGAACCACTTGAGAAGGTCAAAGAAGATAAACACCCAAGCCTTTTTTATTTTCTATTATTTATTTTAAAATATATTTAAAAAAAAAAAAAAAACTAAAAATATGTTTCTGTAATTTTAATTTCAATATTTTGTATGTTTGGGAACCACTTGAGAAGGTCAAAGAAGATAAACACCCAAGCCTAGGATGAAATTCGCTCTCGGAACCCATCTCGCATCGAGCGTGGTAGGGTCATTCAAGGTCACAGTGATAAGGAAGAACTTGAGACTGGAATGTCTGTTGGATTGTTTTGTTCCCCTCACCCTAAGTAAAGTGACGGCCGTGTCTTGGAGCGTGCAGGCGCCTTTCTAGAACGTTATTGAACTTGAAATGTCGCGTGGGATTCTGGGGCAAAAATGGCTCTGTCTTTCTCAGACGTTTAGGGAGCTGGTCATTCTTCTTGCTAAAAATTTGTATGAAATAAATTATTCTACAATTATTTTTGTTGGTTTCTACCGAGTTTACTAAAAAATAAAAATTAAATATCTATAAATTTCTCTATTTTTGCCCCCCCCCCCCCCCAAATGACC
>CAXITT010000313.1:512058-529018 GCA_964033795.1 Lymnaea stagnalis | reverse complement strand
TGATTGCTTTTAGGTTGATGATTGCTTTTAGGTTGATGATTGCTTATAGGTTGATGATTGCTTATAGGTTGATGATTGCTTATAGGTTGATGATTGCTTATAGGTTGATGATTGCTTATAGGTTGATTGCTTTTAGGTTGATGATTGCTTTTAGGTTGATGATTGCTTATAGGTTGATGATTGCTTTTAGGTTGATGATTGCTAATAGGTTGATGATTGCTTTTAGGTTGATGATTGCTTTTAGGTTGATGATTGCTTTTAGGTTGATGATTGCTTTTAGGTTGATGATTGCTTATAGGTTGATGATTGCTTATAGGTTGATGATTGCTTATAGGTTGATGATTGCTTATAGGTTGATGATTGCTTATAGGTTGATGATTGCTTTTAGGTTGATGATTGCTTTTAGGTTGATGATTGCTTATAGGTTGATGATTGCTTATAGGTTGATGATTGCTTTTAGGTTGATGATTGCTTATAGGTTGATGATTGCTTTTAGGTTGATGATTGCTTTTAGGTTGATGATTGCTTATAGGTTGATGATTGCTTATAGGTTGATGATTGCTTATAGGTTGATGATTGCTTATAGGTTGATGATTGCTTATAGGTTGATGATTGCTTTTAGGTTGATGATTGCTTTTAGGTTGATGATTGCTTATAGGTTGATGATTGCTTTCTTTGAGGATAGGGGCTAGTCGGATTTGAGTGGGGTGGGGGGTGGGGGGAGGGTGGATTACACTCTAATGAACGGGATCAAGTGGATTAAACTACTTGTAGGGGTGGGGGGGGGGGAAGATCTAACGGAGTGTCGAGTGGTAGGTAACCCATGGCTCTGTTTTTTGTTGTTGTTTTTTTACTAATCTATATCTTCCAACAGATAGAAATAATACACATGGCTCCTCAACAGATAGAATTAATACACATGGCTCCTCAACAGATAGAATTAATACACATGGCTCCTCAACAGATAGAATTAATACATTTGGCCCTTCAACAGATAGAAATAACACACATGGCTCCTCAACAGATAGATTTAATACATTTGGCCCTTCAACAGATAGAATTAATACACATGGCTCCTCAACAGATAGAATTAATACACATGGCTCCTCACTCAAAAAGTTAATGGCCACTTGATCTAGTGGATCATTGTCTTTAGAGGGAGGGGGCTAGTGGATCATTCTCCTTAGGGGGAGGGGGCTAGTAAGGGCTACTTGGAGGGATTATATTCTACTTTTGATGTGCTCTATTGGATTATTAATGTACTTGGATTGCTTATAGGTTGATGATTGCTAATAGGTTGATGATTGCTAATAGGTTGATGATTGCTAATAGGTTAATGACTGCTTTTAGGTTGATGATTGCTTATAGGTTGATGATTGCTAATAGGTTGATGATTGCTAATAGGTTAATGACTGCTTTTAGGTTGATGATTGCTTATAGGTTGATGATTGCTTATAGGTTGATGATTGCTTATAGGTTGATGATTGCTTATAGGTTGATTGCTTTTAGGTTGATGATTGCTTATAGGTTGATGATTGCTTTTAGGTTGATGATTGCTTTTAGGTTGATGATTGCTTATAGGTTGATGATTGCTTATAGGTTGATGATTGCTTATAGGTTGATGATTGCTTTTAGGTTGATGATTGCTTATAGGTTGATGATTGCTTTTAGGTTGATGATTGCTTTTAGGTTGATGATTGCTTATAGGTTGATGATTGCTTATAGGTTGATGATTGCTTATAGGTTGATGATTGCTTATAGGTTGATGATTGCTTATAGGTTGATGATTGCTTATAGGTTGATGATTGCTTATAGGTTGATTGCTTTTAGGTTGATGATTGCTTATAGGTTGATGATTGCTTATAGGTTGATGATTGTTTATAGGTTGATGATTGCTTATAAATTGATGATTGTAATGATGTGCTTAAAGATTAATAAAAACTGCCTTGGGTGGCCATCAGCTTGAAATTGGAATGGGGTGCCTTCATGTGCAATTAATGTGCTCGTGGCAGCCAAAAGCCACATTATTGTGTGAAATGAAGAATTATAGACTTAACTATGTTATTGGCAGAACTCCTCATATAATTAATTTCCATGTATATCGATTTATTCCTCTCAATCCTCAGTCCGCCAGCCTTTTAGAACCCGACATTGACGACAGCACGTCAGTCATATCCTCCGATGAAAGCCAGGATCTCGTTGAGATCCTGTGCACAGGTAAATCCTCCGACCCACCATGCACCAGTCCAGACAAAAATCTTAGCACAAACTTCAAGAGCAAGCTTCACATCAGATCCGGATCGGAGAACTCTTTAGACGACGAAAACTTCATGGTGGAGTTCAAGTCCACGCCGGACGATCGCCTGGAGGTCAAGCTGACAAACTGTTTCAAGAAGAGCAAGAATGGTGGGGTGGGCACTGGTGAGGACATGGAGATTGGGGACGGATGTAATAAAGGTGAGGTTCTATTTTTTTTTTTAAATAGTAAAACGCAGTGTGTCAAAGCAATAGTCATTAATTTGACCATTCAAAGTGGAAAAAGCATTTTACCAAATCTATGACTTGACTTGAATTTCATTTGATCTGAAATATCTTGATGATTCAATGACCAGGCTTAAATTTGTATTGTTGAATTAAAGAACTGTCATCCCTTTATATTTAACATTGTCGTATGGTCCCTCCTTAGTGCCTATTGTATGATATGTTAAAATATATGCTGCGGTGAGCTATGGCAAGCTCTGTTAGTTTGTGTGGAGCTATTTCACTGTAGCAGGATTTATTGGGACATTAACAGTCCCCGTTAATGATCAATCTCAATCAACAACGCACATTGTTGTTACTTATAGGCCCTTTACTCTTTTTTCTGTTCCCTGGGATTGAAAATATTCCAGTTTTAGCTCAATTCATCTTCAAGGCAAGAATTTTAGACATTTGTATTCAAGGGTTACAAATGAACAACACACAAGTGGATCAGGGGGGCTAGTCATTGAAAACCTTATCTGTTATAAAAAAAAAATGAAAAAAAAAAAACTCATTTCAAACAAATACATTTATTTCATCCATTTTTTTAAAAATAAAAACTTCAACTTTCACTTGAGCAGGTTTACCAACATCTAGCAACGAAGTGTTGTCATCGTCCCAGAACTTCAGGGGAAGCAACTCCAGCATTAACAGTGACAGGAGTTGTGATGAAGGGGAGATCTACTCCAAGGCAAAGCAAGAGCAAGATGTGCTGTCGTCTATCAATACCTCATCTTGTTTGATGGACACTGACATTTTAATGTAAGTGGGGGGGAGGTGGGGCCTCAATGGTCAAATAGCAGCTAAGCCACTGGGTGGGTGGACTTCATTAATTAGCATTATTTATATTTTAACCACCAGCTAAGCACCATGAAGAAAATTATTCAAGAGCTCAATTAATTTTAAACAAGATATTCTTTGGTTTAATTTTTGTTTTTTTAATGTTAAAAACCATTTACAACCTGGTTATGGCACATGGGATACTATTATGCCACAGGGCTAACAGATCAAAGTTTAATGGGTTAGAACCAAGTGGGTCATCCCCAGCTATATGGCCCAGCTATGAGCAAGTAGCCGGGTAGAATGGAGTTGTTTCCCCAGCAGGTTAAACTATTCTAAGAGATTAGGAAGGTGTGTCTTTCTAAAAGAATGGCCACAACTTGTTAAGGACCAGTGCAAAAATTAGTTTGCTAAAGTTAGAAATGCTGGGCCATCTTGGTGCAAAACATGCACTATGCAAAATGGCACTCACTATGCAAAATGGCACTATGCAAAATGGCTGTAAGTTAACAAAGTAATTTAAAACAGCCGGAAAAATCATGATTAAGAGCCAAAAAAAACAGAACACAGGGAATATATTGCTAAGAAAAAAAAATATTTTGATTTCAACTGATTGAGGATTGTTGAATTGGTTGACTTGATCACACCCAAAACAAGAGTTTCTGTCTTGTATAAAAATGAACCTGTAAGACCAATCACATATTATTGACCTTATGAAACCTAATGCTGTGTCCACAGATCCTATTTGAAGAAATTTGCCACAGACATAATGTACTCAGGATTTGTCGACCTTGTGGAGAATATAATGGTGAGACAGTCCAATTTTCAAATGATGAGTGTTAGTGCCACTATGTAAACAGTGGCAAACAGCAGTAAAATATTGCCATCCAATGCAGATATACAAAAAATGTACCAATTATTTACTTTCATTACTTATCAGATGTATTCTTGGCTGTCTTCAGTGTCCTTTACTATATTCCGTTATATTTTTTTTTTCTGCTTCGTTTTTTTTAAACTCTCTCATCCATTGTAATATGACACACACAGAAAGCTCTGCTGACCAAATATGACAGCATTCTGGACCATTCGTTCCTCATGTGGACGGTGGGGTTCTTCCTCAGCTTTGCTCACCAGCAGGAACTCGATTTTGTTCAATTCAAGTAAGTTCAAGCATATGAATAAAAAAAATAACAACTTTTAAAGTTAACTAAAAATTTTAAAAGATAATATTTCTAATTTTGCATCTTAAAGAAAATATCATTAGTTAGAGATTTCTGATTCTATCGCCTAGAGAACATTTTACTTAATCGATATTTGATATATTTTTTTTTAAAGCATAAACTTACTTTTTCTGTAGCAGCATCGTAAGGTTTCTAGAAATAACTGCCACACACCTTCATATTATTTTAAAGTATCCAAAGTCAGGCCACTTATGAAAGAAATAAAAGAACAACACTATGCATTAACAGATGAACCACTTAAAATTTACAATGTGATAAAAAGCATAGCAATAATAGCTAATGTCACCAAAAAAAACCATGAACAAACTTCAAATCAATGTCTTTAGAGCTTCTCTGATGTTACAAACTATTATTGAGACCATTTTGAATGCATATGTTATATTATTTTTATAAGGTGCGTTTTTCTTTACATGAATCTAAATCTTAAAGCACCACTTAAATACATCATAATTTAAGAACCTGTGCAATGCTCAGAAGTTCTGCAACACTTCAATTCGGTATCCCCAGGGAGGTGCTTAACCTTGATCTGTTTGGTTTCCTGGTGTACGAAGGAGTCAAGTGCTGTGAATCACTCGAGGTCAAGCATCAGAAGAAACAAGACTGCTCCGTGGAGAAGCACAGGTAAGACAGTTTTGTTGTCCAGTTGTTGTCACGCTTTTACCGTGCCTCGACCAACTGATGATTGCCAACTTTCTCACTCTCTCCTTGGTTTTATGACTGCTAAAGAAAATACATTTTAAAAATCCAATCCAGTTTCTCCACTATAATTTTTGGATGCTCTGTGGGTATTAAATGATGTTTCTTCTTTTTTTGTCTCCTTTCATAAATTTTTATTCATAGCGGTTATAATGACAAATTTGCATGCTTTACATGGATAAAGTATCCTCCTTTAGAAACTTATTAAGAACTTTCAAATTTACACTTGGTAAGTAAATCTTTAATATTTTATACTATATTTGTTTATTATTAAGCAATTCTTACAAAATCAATGGCAATATAGTAAAATCCGGATTGGAACTATAAAAAATTTTTTTGTGTTTTTTTAATAACTAATTTTAAATAAACTTATCTGATGCAAGTCAATTTTCTAATTCAAAGTTTTTGAAAATACAGACGGGGAGATATTTTTGTTGAGGATTGGCAGCGTCCAGAGATTTTTCTTGACATTTTGTTGAAACAATGACTAAATGAGCCTCTGTGAGGCCGTCCTTGCTTTGTCTCCTCTCATTCTCTTTAAAAGAAATCTACTGGGTTCACATCGAATAGAATTGATTAACCAATTAAAAACTCGAACTTTCAAATATGTGTCTTACATTAGGTAGTCCAAACTGGGGAAAAAATGCATTTATGGGTCATTTTTTGAAGTGTAAAAAAAATATCTATGTTTAAAACACTTCCAGAAGTGTTACGGGAATAAAATTTATATGTGAATAAAGTTTAAGTCTTTATCTGATTAAACATGTTACTTTTATATCTTTAACATGTGTTTGAAAGTATATTTTGTGTGTTTGAAAGTATATTTTGTGTGTTTGAAAGTATATTTTGTGTGTTTGAAAGTATATTTTGTGTGTTTGAAAGTATATTTTGTGTGTTTGAAAGTATATTTTGTGTGTTTGAAAGTATATTTTGTGTGTTTGAAAGTATATTTTGTGTGTTTGAAAGTATATTTTGTGTGTTTGAAAGTATATTTTGTGTGTTTGAAAGCGTCTTCTGTGTTTGAAAAGTTTCATTTAAGACAATTTTTTAACAGAGTTTTTAGTAGTGCCAATTTACCCCATGGTTTTTTAGTCGCTTGCAGCTTTGCGCCTATTTAAGTTATTATAATAAATCTACTACAGTGAGAAAGAGCAGATGCTTATCTTGCATTTGATATATATAAAGTATATCTATCTTGGTTAGTTTATTTTGAAAATGCAGTTTGAAAACTTTTGTAGATGAAAAATATGTGAAATATGGAGATTTTAGTACTTACTTTGCGCCGTTGGAAAGTTCAGATTTTTAACTACTTAAATTTCATCTGATCAAATGAGTGGGCACCATAGGCATGAAGCCACAATGTTTACAAAAGCACCAGTAGTATTTCCAGTCCTACAGTCAAAGCTCTATGCACATGACGGGCATGGGGCCATTACTATCAGTGCGGCGGCGGCGGGAGCTTTTTAACCTTGTTTACTTCTTCGATCAAGTAAGTGCTTTAATTTTTTCTCTTATTTTGATAGTGAGGTTGTGAAAATTATAAATTAAAATTTAATTAAACTTGCTTGTAAATAAAAATAGTGTTTCAATATCAGTAAATGAAAGGCTAACCAGCGCTGCTACCCACGTTAATTTAAATGACCTGGACCCGCCCAGTCCACTCATTCTTGAGTCTGGACACCTATTATTCTCAAATTAAGGGTTTAGGTCAAATTGTTTTTTAATGCTGTCTTTATTCACCTTAAAAAAAACATATTGGCCAATTTGATGCTAGATAAGAGTGACTGCAGTTTAATATAATACTTTTTATCATGTGGTTAAATCTAGACTCTAGTTGCTATCAAATATGGAGAGTGAAACTAGCACTTAGCACAGAAAACAAAGACAATGCCACAGAGAGCACTGTCCTGAGATTTCCATTTGATATCCTTTAAGTAAATATTTCAATCAGTTTTTAAACAGTTCAAACAAACTTATTTCCTTAAAGAAAGGGAGCATTGTGGAATCCCAGTCATAATGATATACTGTATACAATGTGGTCTGCCCTGAGTATCATTGTTTATTCTACAGCGGAGAAATCTATGACGAACTTTGTGCAACATTTGTGGCCAGAGTTAAAGATTGCAATTGATAATGCACTTTATCATAGTCCAGGGCAACAAGACTAACAAGGATATGAAACATTTGGTTAAAGAAGATTACAGAGACAGTCCCTCTCCAGTAGATAGAATGGAACTTTTTCCCCAACAATTTAATTCAAATTTATGCTAAAATTCTTTCTATTTTTCATTTTAATCTGCTTAGAATAATCTTTCTGTTTGAAAGAAATCTTGAACTTGTGTACTTAATACTTTTTTGGTCAAAAAATAAAAATGACCAAAAAGCATTCTTGTCATTTTTTACTTTTTTAAACTTTTGAATGAGTGGTTCTGCTTGAAAAAAATTTGGCTTGAATATTATAAACTTAGGAGCAAATACACCAATTCCTGGACTTCCCTTTTAATTATTTAAAAAAAAATATATGTCCTTAAAAATGGCCCTTTTGAAAACATTAAAAACAATTTTTGTTACCACAAATTTGAAAATCGCATTTTGAAGAAAAAAAATGTATTGAGATAATTTAAATAAAACTGGAGTCAAATAACATAAAATTAAAAAGTTCAATCAGGGGACAATTATCACAAATGTCTGCCTTAGGTAGTTAATTTCAGTTTGGACTACCTACTTGTATTTATAATAGTCATATCACTAAACGAATGGGCGCTATCCAATTATGATGTCATGCATCTTTTATTCTTAAATTATTGAAACAACTATGTCCCTTAACTCCTGTGTGGTGCCTTGTAATGCCCTCCCTAAAGACACATTTGCTTAAAAGAAGCCTTATTTTTTTATTCTTGAAATGAAATGGTCTTTAGAACAGTTGATGACCTCTACCTTGGCATTAAGTTTCAGTTTTCTCATTTTGGATGTCCAGATAATAAAGAGTTAAACTAGTGCAACTTAGATATATTGAGTAATCCAACAACAACGCCACCAACAACACCCCCACCAACAGCCAAAGCTTGACATCATATTTGGAATTGACCCAGATACTTTCTGTTTTGCAAGCACATGCACAACGCATTCTTTAAAAGCAGCAAAGGGACTTTTATTGTGAGACAGCTGTGGACTTGGCACAAATACAAAACAATGGCATTTATATTTTTAAGGTTAATGCCAACATTTCTATCTAAAAAAAAATTAGTTTTTGAAATGTTAAAATATAATCAAGAAAGCTACGTCGTTTCATAAACCGATAAGTTCATTTAAGAAGACCGTCTTCTGTCCTTAAATCCTGAAAATCTGGAGCCAGATTTTCCTTTCATAAAAATTTTTGCCGTATGATTTTAATTAAAGTATTTCCATTGATCAATTGTATTTGTTAGAGACATTTAGATGTTATGTATTTGAGAAAAGTCCACTGCCACAAATCACTTTTCCCCCAGGAGTTGAGTATATTTTCAAAAAGAAACTATTTAAAAATTAACATTTTCCTGCTCGTCCTGCTCTTGTCCTAATTTTATAAAGATTAAAATTTATTTTAAAATACAACCCAGAGATGATTCTAAAATTTTTTGAAAAAATTTAAGTGGATATCATCAAAATTAATTTGTTAACTTGTTGATCCGTTTCTATCAATAATTTATTTTAAAATTGATGACGCTTAATTAAGACATCGGGTCCATGAGGGTTGTTGGGACTCTAAGCACTTCTAATTCTATGAAAATACTGCTGTTGAGGTTTGAAATTACTTATGAAATATGATTTTTAAGAAGAAGAATTTGAAAGTACTTACTATATTCTAAACGTGCCATTGTTAGTTTTTTGTTTTAATTTAGGATTAAAACTCCCATGTGTGATTGATTGACCAGCAAATATTTGGAATGAAAAGATCATTGCTGTCAATTTTAATGTTTATTATTATGCCTGTAACTAGTATTATGCTGAAAAAATTGGCAGTAGACTTTTACTTCACCAATGTTGGTCCATGATGGAATGTTAACATTGCCAGCCCCTTGACTAGGAGCTTGCAAGGGGGGGGGGGGCATTCCCAGCTATGGGAAAATATCCTAGTGGAATGTACTTGTTAGCCAAGTAAGGCTGCCATTTTTGGGAGGGAGGTTACCCAGATTTTCAAAAAAAAACTCATGCCACTTAAATTGGAAGACAGCAACCAGCCTGGCATGCAATTATGAAACATTTTTTTTTCTCTCTACAAGAATATCATTACCCTTATTTTAAAGCAAAACTGTTGTGTTCAACTTAGACAGAGTTTGAAAATAATACATCTTTTAATCAGATCAATCTCAAATTATAAGGGATTCAAATCAAATTTTTTTTCTTTATAAGTTGGTTTTAAGATGCGAGAAGAATGGTTGGGAGTTGGTGGGAAGCGATGCTATAAGAGGAATGAAAGTAATGGTTACTGAGTCTAATTCTATGTTTACATTCCACTAAGTTCTTGGCGCTGCATCATTTTACCTCCTACTTCCATACCAACCCAGATTAATGAACAACACCAATGCAAGTCAGAAACATATTTCTTTTATCCATTCCTTTACCATCGCAGACATTTTTAAACAACTTAATCATGACAAGCAACAAATGTGTGGTAACAACTATAGGATTTAAATTCCTCCCCCCCCCCCCCCCCAAAAAAAATATAAAAAAAAAAAACAAGTTAGCAGTGAATCATCATACTAGAAGGTAACAGATTAGGTCAAAAGTGTTCAAGGAAATTTACTTTCATTATCGTCTTTATACCTCATAACTAGAATTGAATTCTCTTTAGCAAATATAAAGAAAATTATGAGATAGCTTATATATATTTATATGGACTATATACGGGTGTCCCGTGTAGTACATGACTAATTGGTTCTGAGCAACTAAACTGGTCCAGCTGATTGATACCCATGGAAGAGATTTCTTGATTATAACAAATTTGTTAAAACGAAAACCTGTGACAATTCTTGATGTAGCTGATCACTACAGTTGGGTTCCCAACAATACAGTTCCCATAATCCCAAGTCTTTAAGTTTTGCTCACCCACCATTCAACAGACAATTCCTACCCGCAATAACCTTTGACCTGCTGAATGTTCAACAGTCGGTCGTTTGGTTTTATGATCTTCTAACCAAACAGCAATGTTAGGCCATCCTTTGTGCTGTCACAGCCTGTGGCTTATGTCTCATTCACAATAAATAAGATAAGATAAGATTTTTTATTGATCCAAACAAATGGAAATGTTTTTCTGATTGCATTGTACATTTTCAGCACATAATAAAACAATTTGAATACAAGACATTTACATTAAATTATTTCACAAATGAAAAAAAAAGCCATTCAGTGAACACTCTGTCTTCTCAGGGACTCATAAGTTCTCGTTTAGTTTTGTGACTTCTGGGGCAGCAGGCTAGTAAATAAGTCCAGAATGGGGAACAATTTTCATGAGGCTTAAACCTGCTGAGCTAAATAACTATTTTTATCAACAGTTGTGTTAAAAAAATATCGAAAAATCATGCAAGGCAAGGAAAACTTGCTGTATATCCATGTGTTTTGTTTCATCTCATGTGGTGTCATGGGGTGGTGTTTAAAATCACTCAAACACTTTATAATCAAGGGCCGACAACTATCTATGATCAAAGTGCATTTGACCTAATTCTTTTGCTTTAGAAAAATTCAGATGGTATTTTTTAATTATTCCTTAATCTTTTGATGCTTTTTTTTCCCTCCATAATTCTGGAGTTTTATTTTGGCACTTTCAGCCTTGAGTTGGTTGTGGGGAAATTTTCAGCCGTGTGCTAGGGGCTCATCACCGGTAAGGACCCAAAATATAAGGCATTAAAATTGGCCCTCAGTTTTTGGGTGGCCCAGGGGACAGATGGTGTCTGTTGTAAGTGGGGTTCCTTGCAGCAGGTAGGTTTCGAATAGTCCATGTTAGCACTTATCTCCTGGAGTAGAAGTGATCCGATCGTCTGTTGCTGTTCTGATTTTTCTTTCTAGTGTAATGGAATTTTTGTATGTAACTGCTATTTTAAGTAGATGGTGAAAGAATAAGACATTTATTATAGGCCATTCCTGCAATATAGGATGTATTTGAAATGTTGCCTTTCAATGTTCCACAGATAAAAATACAAAAAATATCTCACTGTTAGTGTTGTTAATTTTTTTTAATTTTAAAGAGATACATATTTTTAAGATGCATGAGAGTGTTAAATATATGTTGAAAAATGGCCTTGCACATCTCAAGTTGAACTAGTACAAATAGGTCACATCTTTAAAAGTGGTCAAATGGTGTTTAGATTTTGAAATTCAAAAGTAATCATCTTAAAATATAAACATTTCATTTCACTTGAAATTCATAACTTAAAGACTCTGTGACAAAAACATAATGCCACATGCAGGAGATGCTATTGATCAAGACCTAAAGAGATGACTTAAGAGTCATTAACTTGACAACTAACTAAACTTGATGTTGTACCTTGCTTTCTTTGTTTGTTACCAGTCTTGTGTTTGTTGTATTGTGTGCCACAGAGCTCCCTCACACCAGGATCATGCTCTGACCTCCCTTTGCCTCTCTTCCTCTTCAGACTGCACCTGGTTGTCTGCACACTGAACCAGATGTTTCGCACACTTTTGGCCAACAGCAAGATGGCATATCTCAAGAACCTTCAAAGTAAAACTTTTTTTTTTTTCTTTCTTCTTCTTCTTCTTCTTCTATATCTTAAGGGCCCACAATCAATTTATTGATCATTTTGGCTACTATGCATGTAGATGGGATTTGCAATGTTTCTGTTACTGGTGGTGATGAGGAAATTATGCACTAGGGGTTTGAAGGCTTGAGGCAATAGACACAAATGTGTCTAGTGTTGTCGCCTCAACTGTTCCTTTTGAAAGATGGTTCCAGTCCCTGATTGTCTTGGGCAGGAATGAGCAGCTCCTATACTGGCTTCTTGCTGGTATGAGCCTGAATTGCCTGTCATGGCCTCGTCGCTGTCTATGGGGGAGAGGGACGAGTTTCTGTTTAATACTGGAACAGTGGACCAGCCCATTATTTATCTTGTACATCATGGAGAGCCTGGATTGTCGTCGTCGTTTCTCCAATGGTGACCAGCCTAGTGTTTCTAGCATGCTGCCAACACTAGAGGTATTCCTGTAGCGGTTTAGGACAAAACGTGCTGCTCGTCGCTGGACCGCCTCCAACCTGTTAATGCTCTTCTGGGTAATGCTGCCTGTTTTCATCCATCAAAAAGTTTAAGACAACAGTTCTAGAAGTATTAATTCGATAATTTAATGTGAAATTCCAAGTGTATTTTAAAAATACATTCTTCTATCTTCTTCGTAACTTCAAGTCTTAAGAGATACTTAACAGTCCAGCGTCCATTTCTGCAGCCCTTAACACTAATTTACACTTAAGTTTTAGATTTAAAAACTAACCTTCCATCTTACATGACTTTGTATTGCCCTGAAAACATCAAGCCTAAGGAATAATTATATTTCATTGGATAATGTCCCACATTGGCCCTGAAAACATCAAGCCTAAGGAATAATTATATTTCATTGGATAATGTCCCACATTGGCCCTGAAAACATCAAGCCTAAGGAATAATTATATTTCATTGGATAATGTCCCATATTTGCCCTGGCAACATCAACCTAAGGCAGCGGTTCTCAACCTGTGGGTCGCGACCCCATGGGGGTGGCACAACCCTTTCACAGGGGTCGCCTAAGACCATCTGAAAACACATATACTCCACAGTTATAAAGTATTAACGAAAATAATTTTGCGGTTGGGGGTCGCCACAACATGAGGAAATGTATTAAAGGGTCGCGGCATTAGAAAGGTTGAGAACCACTGACCTAAGGAATAATAAAATTTCATTGAAGAATGTCCCAAATTTGCCCTGGCAACATCAATAATCAGTTGTGCCCTCCCCTAAATTTCCCTTTTTGGAGGATCTAAAGTTTTTGTTTGAATGAATTGACCATATCACATTCCCAATGTGACTGGACATAGCTATGAATGACCACTTGCCATGTAATTCCACAGAATGCTTGAGTAACATGACCGACCTACATAACCTTTTCATCATGTTGATACGCCACCACATAACGGAGGAGCAGCAGGTGGTGTACCTACGAGACCTGGTCCAAACCAATCACGTACTCATGTTGATGATTGAGGAGTGGCTGTCCCAGGACTACATAGGCGATCACAGTGGCTTCAACATGCTTAATCATGTCAAACAGTGAGTCAGTTTTACATGTCATGTCAGTGGTTTAATTTTACACATCTTTTCCAACAGAGAGTCAGTTTGAAACATGTCCAACAGCAAATCAATTTTACACAGGCCACAACATTATAGAATTCAGTTATCTGAAGTTAACCATAAAACCCAAACTTAGGTAAGAAAAAGAAATAAAAATATTTTAAATAATATCTCTGTCCATTTCCATAACTGATTTCATTCTGGATTTCTGTTCAGATTTGCCACGAAGAAGGTCATGGCCAAGTATGGCTCCTTGTTGGAGCACCAAGAGCTGAACAGAGAGACGTTGAACGTGGCGGTGCTGACCATGATGTACCATGTGGCGGGGGACTGCGGGCGACAGGATGCTCTGATGCAGCTTCCCATACTCAAGTCATTTTCTGATATCTGGGGGGACAGCGCTGTCAGAGATCATGTAAGTTGTGTACGTCCTTAAAAAATGTGTGTACTTAGGAAATCATCCATAGCGTCAGCAAAGGATATTGGGTCTTGGGAATGCTGACATTCATCTGGATATCCATTAACACCGGAGCAGCCAAGCCACTTTCAGAATTTTAAAAGTAATATCTTCATTGTATGGATCAGAGATCTACAACACCATTTAGAACACTAGAATGAACTCTGGAATGAACTCTGGAATGAACTCTGGAATGAACTCTGGAATGAACTCTGGAATGAACTCTGGAAAGAACTCTGGAATAGCAAAATGCCTTAAAATGATCCATAGAATCTTCAAGCCAAAGACAAAATAATGTGAGCATTGGATAAGCTGATATGGGATGTGGTCCTTTGTCAAAACTGCACTGACAAGTTGGTGGATCTGGCAGAATGGCTCTAAGCTCACTCGATGGACAACCCAGGTAAAATGAAACTACTGAGATCTCAAATTAAACTGACGCACGACAATAAGAACGCATCTGTAAAACATTAACCTGGCCCTGAGGTCAGCTGCCAATAATATCACCTCAATCACCAGTCTGCTGACTGATACAACTGATAGACACAAGTGGTTATTCCCTGACCATCACCTCAATCAAGTCAAGCAGATGTGAAGGAATATATGTGGCAGCACCGGAACTCTTGGTGTAACATTTCTATTTCCATTGGAAATGTTTTATTCAAGTCCATATTGTCTTAAGTCCATATTGTCTTAAGTCCATATTGTCTTAAGTCCATATTGTCTTAAGTCCATATTGTCTTAAGTCCATTTCCAGCTCAGACCGGTTTTTATTTCTGATGTTTGATACAAGTCTTAACCATGTTATTTCTACGATCACAGGAAGAGTTCAAAGATTTGATCGAGTTCGTCCTGGAAGTCTTTATGTCTGCTGCCGAGAAAGATCCCAACCTGTGCGCCCAGAACCTATTGGGGGACGCACCCCAGCAACAGGAGAACCAACAAAGTGACAGCGGCAGTGGCAGCACTAGTGGCAGTGGAAGTTGTCTGAACGGCAGAGATGAGAGGTGAGGAGATCATTGTTTCAAATTGTCTGTTTTCAGTTTTTGGAATTAATTGTTTCAACATGAGTCAGAAAGGGTCTACATTTGCCACTGTTATTCTGTGCCTAGTGGAAGAATAAACAGCTATTTATACATCAGGCAGAATTAAGTTAATGACAATTATGTTGCTTATAAAGACTTTCAATCCACGGCATGTTTGTACAACAATGCATTTTGTATCCATCAGCTCCATGAATGTCAGCAGCAGCAGTTCTGGGGATGAGCTGACAGAGGATGAACAGATTCTCTTGTTCACATGGATGTCTGAACTGGATGGGAGCAACAATGTTGTGGACCTCATCACTGCAAAACTTAGGGAGCATGGGTACTTCAGGTCCCCGAGCCAGGTGAGTCAAGCAGAGATGGGTGCTCGAAATGGTTATGCCAGGTCAGAGTTCTTGGTGAGTTGGGCAGATATCAATACGACTGTGGTGACTCTTGATCAAAAAGTCAGTTGAGTCAGACAGGTATCGATGAGGCACATGGGGCATTCCATTTAGATTGGGTCTTACAAAGTGTTTGATATGAAATGTTTCATTGGAGATGTGTGATGTGAGATATTTGTTTGATATGTTTGTTTGATATGAGATTATTGTTAGATACGAGATGTTTGATATGAGGTGTGTGATATGAGATGTTTGGTTTGATATGAGGTGTTTGGTTTGTTTCATACCAGACGTTTGATATGTTTGTTTGAAATAAAATGTTTGTTTGATACAAGCTGTTTGATATGACCAAGTTAACTTGGATTTCAATTTTACTTCTCCTATGTTCAACAGGTTTCTAATTATCTCATTGAAAATGGTTTCCTTGAAGACGATGCTTCACCATCGCTTCAGTCGAGCACAGAAAAAATGGTAACAAACAGTTTTATTTTCATTCCTAAAACATTGTCACCTAACCTTGCGCCTCATTTTGGATATGTCCCCTAACCTTGGGCCTCATTTAAGATATGTCCCCTAACCTTGGGCCTCATTTTGGATATGTCCCCTAACCTTGGGCCTCATTTTGGATATGTCCCCTAACCTTGGGCCTCATTTTGGATATGTCCCCTAACCTTGGGCCTCATTTTGGATATGTCCCCTAACCTTGGGCCTCGTTTTGGATATGTCCCCTAACCTTGGGCCTCATTTTGGTTATGTCACCTAACCTTGGGCCTCATTTTGGCTATGTCACCTAACCTTGAGCCTCATTATGGATATGTCCCCTAACCTTGGACCTCATTTTGGATATGTCCCCTAACCTTGGGCCTCATTTTGGATATGTCCCCTAACCTTGGGCCTCATTTTGGATATGTCCCCTAACCTTGGGCCTCATTTTGGTTATGTCACCTAACCTTGGGCCTCATTTTGGCTATGTCACCTAACCTTGGGCCTCATTTTGGATATGTCCCCTAACCTTGGGCCTCATTTTGGCTATGTCACCTAACCTTGGGCCTCATTTTGGCTATGTCACCTAACCTTGGGCCTCATTTTGGCTATGTCCCCTAACCTTGGGCCTCATTTTGGATATGTCCCCTAACCTTGGGCCTCATTTTGGATATGTCACCTAACCTTGGGCCTCATTTTGGCTATATCACCTAACCTTGGGCCTCATTTTGGATATGTCCCCTAACCTTGGGCCTCATTTTGGATATGTCCCCTAACCTTGGGCCTCATTTTGGATATGTCCCCTAACCTTGGGCCTCATTTTGGATATGTCACCTAACCTTGGGCCTCATTTTGGCTATGTCTCCTAACCTTGGACCTCGTTTTGGATATGTCCCCTAACCTTGGGCCTCATTTTAGCTATGTCCCCTAACCTTGGGCCTCATTTTGGTTATGTCCCCTAACCTTGGGCCTCATTTTGGTTATGTCGCCTAACCTTGGGCCTCATTTTGGCTATGTCACCTAACCTTGGGCCTCATTTTGG
>CAXITT010000313.1:487463-511998 GCA_964033795.1 Lymnaea stagnalis | reverse complement strand
CCTAACCTTCGGCCTCATTTTGGCTATGTCCCCTAACCTTGGGCCTCATTTTGGCTATCTCCCCTAACCTTGGGCCTCATTTTGGCTATGTCCCCTAACCTTGGGCCTCATTTTGGCTATGTCACCTAACCTTGGGCCTCATTTTGGTTATGTCCCCTAACCTTGGGCCTCATTTTGGCTATGTCACCTAACCTTGGGCCTCATTTTGGATATGTCACCTAACCTTGGGCCTCATTTTGGCTATGTCACCTAACCTTGGGCCTCATTTTGGTTATGTCACCTAACCTTGTGCCTCGTTTTGGATATGTCACCTAACCTTGTGCCTCGTTTTGGATAATGCAAGAGGAGGAACACACGGGGGAACAATCTCCAACAAAATGTAGTTTTTTTTAATAACATCTGTAACTTGCTTGTCCTATGGAGAAGCTTGTAGTTCATTTTATTAAAAGCAGTTGTTCATTCGGAAGTTTTAAAAATAATTTCCTAATGTCACTGATTGTGGGGAAGTAAAGTTGATGGAAATTGTTGGTGCTTTTCGTTCATGTTCATTGTGTCATCTGAACACTTAAGACCAGGCTCAAAATGTAAGGCACCAGGCCTACACGGCTCAAAATGTAAGGCACCAGGCCTACACGGCTCAAAATGTAAGGCACCAGGCCTACACGGCTCAAAATGTAAGGCACCAGGCCTACACGGCTCAAAATGTAAGGCACCAGGCCTACACGGCTCAAAATGTAAGGCACCAGGCCTACACGGCTCAAAATGTAAGGCACCAGGCCTACACGGCTCAAAATGTAAGGCACCAGGCCTACACGGCTCAAAATGTAAGGCACCAGGCCTACACGGCTCAAAATGTAAGGCACCAGGCCTACACGGCTCAAAATGTAAGGCACCAGGCCTACACGGCTCAAAATGTAAGGCACCAGGCCTACACGGCTCAAAATGTAAGGCACCAGGCCTACACAGCTCAAAATGTAAGGCACCAGGCCTACACAGCTTAAAATGTAAGGCGGGCCATAATACTTTACGAAAAAAATTGTGAGAGCCGAAAGACAATAGGACAGGGGCAAAGCTATAAGAAAATAATAAAAAAGAATATTTTGTTACTCTGTGAGCCCCAAAGTGGGTGCTGGTGGGCCATATGTTGTGCAGGCCTGCTTTAGCTACATATGTTGTGCAGGCCTGCTTTAGCTTATTATGTTGTGCAGGCCTGCTTTAGCTACATATGTTGTGCAGGCCTGATTTAGCTACATATGTTGTGCAGGCCTGCTTTAGCTACATATGTTGTGCAGGCCTGCTTTAGCTTATTATGTTGTGCAGGCCTGCTTTAGCTACATATGTTGTGCTTTAGCTATTGCTCAGTCAAATCTTCATTTTTCTTTTAAGCATGCTATGTTATGAGATACTTTTTTTAAATAAAAGAACTTTTTTTGTTCCCTAGCAGAGGCAGCCGGCAACAAACCTCCAGGACAGTTTCCTGCATGATCTCTCCTCCCTGTCTGAAGACACCCTTATCACATTCCTACTTGACAAGCTGCGAACTCTTGGCTTTGAGGGTCAGCTCGTCTGGCTGCAGAAACAGCTGCTTGAGGCCGCCTATGTTAAACTAGGTCAGTTCCACCTATCGGTAACTAGGTCAGTTTCTCTTAATGGTTGTGACGGATTTGGCAGAGACTATTCACATTTAAGGACTGTCATTGGCTGGATATAAGTGTACACATAAGTGTATAAGCCTTACAGCAACAATAGACTAAATATCTAACTGCATTATTAATAACTAGGGCTTCACAGGGTGCAGTTTTTTTCACTGTGTCCAAGCATTTTGAGAAATAGCCCTACAGACAGCCCTACACCCTACATGCCGGCCTTTTAAACAATAGTCCTACAGACAATGCTACACCATACCTGTGCCTCTTTATTGATTAATGTAATAGTTGACTCCCCCTAAAGAATTTTGTGTGCACTAGGGTTCCAGAGAAATAAATCATTCAACTTGGACCAAAGGCGCACAGAGTGCTTCCCAATAGTGAAGTATTCTAAGTGATGGGGGAGAAGCCGTGCATGCTACATTCTATGATACCCTAACCCCCAGGTCAAATTCCAACACCGTGTAGGTAGCTAAATATGGTTTCCTAACAGCGTGGCCTACAATGCCACATATAACATTGCTAGCTGCAACTAACAGCATTTCACCAAGGTTAATGTTGAAATTTGAAATTTCGCCAACCTAATCTTAAAATACCAAGACAGCACCATTTCTGAATGTGTGCATTGGGAGGTGGGGAAGATGAGACAAAATTTGTTTGCACTTTGTTCCAATAGATTTCTAATCAGTCAAATCTCCTTATTATTCATTTTGACCTCTCCCAACAATCCTCAGCCATGAAAGATGCAGCTTATCGTGTCAATGTTGAGGAACCAGTGGCCAAGTTTTATGCCCGTAAGTTTTAACAAATGATAATTGTCTAATATGTGGGGAGAGAAAGGAAAGCAAGGTCAATAAGAGAAGTGAAAACTAAGTCGGTGGGACAAGTGAAAACTAGGTCGGTGGGAGAAGTGAAAACTAGGTCGGTGGGAGAAGTGAAAACTAGGTCGGTGGGACAAGTGAAAACTAGGTCGGTGGGACAAGTGAAAACTAGGTCGGTGTGACAAGTGAAAACTAGGTCGGTGGGACAAGTGAAAACTAGGTCGGTGAGAGAAGTGAAAACTAGGTCAGTGGGAGAAGTGAAAACTAGGTCGGTGTGACAAGTGAAAACTAGGTCGGTGGGACAAGTGAAAACTAGGTCGGTGGGAGAAGTGAAAACTAGGTCGGTTGGAGAAGTGAAAACTAGGTCAGTGGGACAAGTGAAAACTAGGTCGGTGGGACAAGTGAAAACTAGGTCGGTGGGACAAGTGAAAACTAGGTCGGTGGGACAAGTGAAAACTAGGTCGGTGGGACAAGTGAAAACTAGGTCGGTGGGACAAGTGAAAACTAGGTCGGTGGGAGAAGTGAAAACTAGGTCAGTGGGAGAAGTGAAAACTAGGTCGGTGGGACAAGTGAAAACTAGGTCGGTGAGAGAAGTGAAAACTAGGTCGGTTGGAGAAGTGAAAACTAGGTTGGTGGGACAAGTGAAAACTAGGTCGGTGAGAGAAATGAAAACTAGGTCGGTGGGAGAAGTGAAAACTAGGTCGAATAGAGAAGTGAAAACTAGGTCGGTGAGAGAAGTAAAAACTAGGTTGATGAGAGAAGTGAAAATTAGGTCGGTGAGAGAAGTGAAAACTGGGGCAATGAGAAAAGTGAAAACTAGGCCAGTGAGAGAAGTGAAAACTAGATGTGCGAGAGAATTGAAAATTATGTGGGGAGAGAAGAGAAAACTAGGGCAGTGAGAGAAGTGAAAACTAAGGCAGTGAGAGAAGTGAGAACTAGTTGTGCGAGAGAATTGAAAATTATGTGTGGAGAAAAGTGAAAACTAGGCCAGTGGGAGAAGTGAAAACTAGATGTGCGAGAGAATTGAAAATTAGGTGGGGAGAGAAGAGAAAACTAGGGCAGTGAGAGAAGTGAAAACTAAGGCAGTGAGAGAAGTGAGAACTAGTTGTGCGAGAGAATTGAAAATTATGTGTGGAGAGAAGAGAAAACTAGGGCAGTGAGAGAAGTGAAAACTAGGGCAGTGAGAGAAGTGAAAACTAGGGGGGGGGAGAGAAATAAATGCTAAGATATTGTAAGACACAACAAACATACCATAAATGTCTAGATTCATATCGTACAAATAAAAACATGCAAGATAAAATTTTATATTACACCTTAATATCACACCTTGATGTCACACATTGGTGTCACACAATGGTGTCACAACTTAATGTCATAGTGGTGTTGTTGATTTGATTGAGTTGATCACACAAATGTACGTCATTGCAATTGGTTTTTTTTCTAGTTCAAAACAAGCCGATCCCGATCGTGCCCTGGAACGACGAGCTTGAAGATGCCTTGTCCAACCCTTACTTCAATTTGTTACAGCAGAGCCTCGGTCTGTACACCTGTGAGGATACCAACATTATCTATCCCAGGATTCCTCAAAACTTGACCCCTACTGTCTTGGTCAATAAAGCTCGCCAAATAGGACCTATCGAATCATGTAAATTTTCAAAAATCTTCTCACATTTTAGTCTTATATTCTTTATTTTAGCCATTGCCTTACCTAACCAGACAGCTCATCTCACAAAATGCTCTTAGCTGATCATGAACAAATTAAACAGTAATTCTGTAACAGAATCATTTCATTAATATGTCTATGTATTTCATACAAAGAATGTTGGCCATTTATAAAACAATAGATGGGAATAGCTGGTCTGTTGGGCATTTATAAAACAATACATTGGAATAGCTGGTCTGTTTGGCATTTATAAACCAATAGATTGGAATAGCTGGTCTGTTGGGCATTTATAAAACAATAGATGGGAATAGCTTGTCTATTGGGCATTTATAAAACAATATATTAGAATAGCTGGTCTGTGGGGCATTTATAAAGCCATAGTTGGGAATAGCTAGTCTGTTGGGCATTCATAAAACAATAGGTCAGAATAGCTGTTCTGTTGGGCATTTATAAAACAATAGATTGGAATAGCTGGTCTGTTGGGCATTTATCAAACAATAGATTGGAATAGCTGGTCTGTTGGGCATTTATAACACAATAGATGGGAATAGCTGACCTGGAGCTCCATTCTGAGTTAGAATATCTCAGGGAAACAAATAGTGCCCACCAATTTTTTTTTACAATAAATTTTGAAACATTTTAATTTAAAATAAATCTCTTAAAATTGAAATTTCAAACTCAGTGAGGGATTATCCCAATAAACCTACGATAACATTGGAATGGGCCACCAATAATAACACTGGAATGGGTCACCAATTCTTCAATGATGTCTTTTTATTTAACAAAATAGGATGTTGCTTCTGTAAAGGAGACTTTGTTCTGATCATCTTTTCATTCACTTTAAGTATTTTTATGTGGACTTAAAAGACAGGATTTCCAAGTATTTTTTTTTTTAATTTAAATAATTTGTGTATATTTTCATTAGTGAATGTGAAGTTTGATGTGGACACTTTGAAAGACTCTGAGGAGGAATCACATCACAAAAATGTGGACACTTACAAGTAAGTCTTTCTTGGTTTCCAACCTTTGTTTAATGGTCCCTTTGATAAAACTGACCTGTAGTCTTGGACTGGTGCAATACATGGGAAAATATTTAGCTAATAATTACAAACCTCTGACTTGTAATAACGATTGACATGGTCCCTCACTCAGCCGCAATGGTATAGCCCATGCATGGTTTAGACAAGACAACAATTTTTTTCCCATGTTCTTATTCAATAAATAGATTTGAACTAGATTGGGAATGAAAAGAGATTAATCCATATTCACATTTAAAGTTACATAACACACCTTTTAAATTTTGCTTTAATATACAGGCTCTTCTGGAGATTTATAGGAAATTAGCGTTAACTTAAGTTATCTGGATTTAATTATGTCCATCTAATAATCAGATTATTTTTAGGTAAAATTGTACAAACTCCTATTTTTCCTTTGGGTTATTATATATTTAAATCAAAACTTTGACACATCTGTGATCACTGGCGACACTCTTAGTGTGTCGCAACACATCAGATGAAAACTGTTGACCTATGTTAGCTTTTATTTTATGAACTGGTCTCATCTGATTTCACCTATATTTTTATCTTAATTTTCTCCCAGGCCTATGAAAAGTCTGGATCACTTGTGGCTCAATTTTATTCAGAAAATGAACGGAGAGTCCGTGGTCAATGGAAGCTAGGTCACAACATATAAAATTACAGATGATGCGCATGCTGCACTGAATGTTGTGGACTGTTCTGAATTTAGTGGAATGTTCTGAATGTGGTCGACTGTACTGAATGTAGTGCTGTTCTGAATGTGGTGGACTGTACTGAATGTGGTAGACCTGCTGTTGTAAAGGATGTGGATGTCCTGCTATTGAGTGTATTAAACATCGTCTATTTGATGTATGTGGACATCCTACATTTAATGTTATGACATTCTACATTTGATGTATGTGGACATGCTACATTTGATGTAATGGACATACTACATTTGATGTAATGGAATGCTACATTTGATCTGTGTGGACATACTACATTTGATGTAATGGACATGCTATGTTAAGTGTGGAGTTGTCAACTTGCTACTCTCCAAACCATATCCTATTGTACATTGGAAAGTAATCTAGGGTCATCATCATCACTTGTGACATTCATGTACATAGTTTCTTGCAAAGTCATTTGTTGAGTGGAATCACATCAATATTGAGTTAACATGATAAAATTATGGCGTCATTTATAGTAACGGTTAAATGGGATCCCATAAGTTAAACAGAATGTGTACAGTGTCTATTGTGTGCAAGTCGTGCATATTCCACGGGCTTCAAGAGATGTTTTGTTGAAAAGCTGTTAATTTTAACTGAGAGTTGTAAGAGTGAACTCAAGCCTTGGCTCACCGGTACTGCATATTATTACGAAAAGTGACATATGTTTGTGATTGTTTAACTCAGCACATTGCTCAACACGTTCTCATGGCTGCATTCATAAACAAACTCATGTGTGTTGTTTGGCTGTTTGTAAGTCAAACAATATTAACATCATTATAATTATAAGTATTGAAAAAACTGCCTTGGAAGGTCAAGTGATGGAAAATGTATTCAGTGTTTTCAAGCTTGGCTTAGAGAAAAGACGATAACTCTTTCAATAAAAATCCAACTTTTGCTGTAACAACTCTTGTTGGATGCCAAAGATGTACGTGACCATTGTGACCATCAACTAAACGTAATGAGGAGAATGTGTTATAAAATATTCAGTAATTCTTGTGAAATTTTGTTAGGGAACATTTGATGGAATCTTCAGTGCAACCTCGTTAGATTTATTTTGAACGTAGTTTATATTGAGATTTATAACAGAATGTAACATTATTTGTTCCATGAAATGGAAGTTTTTTTTTTTTTTTAATTATTTTTTTTTTTTTTAAATAATTTTTTTTTTTTTTTTATGTTTTTAAAAATATTTTTTATTTTTCAAACAATTTTGTTGAATAAATTATGTTGAATTAATTATGCTGTTTACGTTAAATTAAATTCAAGGGACGTTAAATTAAATTCAAGGGACGTAATAGTGTGGTTTTTTTTTTATTTCGAAAGCTTTATTGATTTTTCCAATGATGAGAAACAACAACAACATTCTACTGCATTCGTCCCATGTTCCTCTCATGTTCCTCCCATGTTCCTCCCATTTTATAAAAATATTTCCAAGTAAAGATTTTCATTACTAATTTGTTTTGGTTTAGCATTTTAAGGTCTAAATTTTTAAAGTGGTGTTTTGATATTGAAAATTAAACATTTGTAGTTTATTATCAGTAGAATTTAACCATCAGCTGTAAACTGTCATCAGAACTTACAGCTGTAAACTGTCATCAGAATTACAGACATTCAAATAATGTCTATTTAAAAAGAAAGGTCTTATAAAATTTAATAACCATTTTTACTGCTTAAAACATATCTGTAAGGGAAATGATCTTAGACAGACCATTAGATGGGTGAGATATCCATGGATGAGATATATCATCCTCAGTAAAGTTGTGATATCCATGGATGTGGTATATTATCCACAGTAAAGAGTTGCTAAGGTAGATTAAGTAAGAAAGTGAGGGCAAGTCATTATGACCAAAGGTAGCAAGCAATATGACATTGAAACATCAATAATTATTTACAAACAATAGCAGCGGCAATATTTGAACTTCCCATCTACTAAATTTACTTGACAAAAAGTGCATTCAAGTAACAGACTTTTTGAGAATCCCAAAGTAGTGTTAAATTCTTGAGTTTTATTACTGCCCACATTTTTTAACATTGAGTTACAGCCATATCTGCATACCTAGAGAATTATTATTTGTGACTGAAATTGAATGAGCCCCCCACCTACCAAATGACAGAGGTATGTGCACAATGCCAGGATTAAAACTACTACCGTATTTCACGGACAGAGGTATGTGCACAATGCCAGGATTAAAACTACTACCGTATTTCACGGACTATAAGATGCACTTTTTTCTTCAAAAAATTGCCTCCAAAAATCAGGAGCGTCTTATGCTCAAAATTAATATAAAAATGGTAAAAATGTTATTTAAAAAAAAAAAAATTGCTTAACAATTAAGGTTAGTTTTATAGTCTGTTGCGTCTTATAGTCCGTAAAATACGGTATATGAATGCTATAGATCTGAATGAATTCGATTATATTTTCTTATGCTTCTTGTTTCACATTGTGATTTTCATGTGTGATAAGTTTCTTTTTACAAGTAATACACACTTTTGTGAAATGAAATGGTTGTGTGAAGCACATGAACTTTTTTTCTGCTTTACAGCAACACAGATATTCCATGGTTGTGGCTACAGTTTTAAAAACAACTGGTGTATATTTGCACATATGAGTTGTTGTTTTGTTTGTGTTAAACTTGCATAATTCAATTTTTGTGAACTTTTAGGTTGTGCCACCGTCTCACTTTACCTTAAGCCTAAGCATTTTCTTTCATTATTTCATAATTTTTGTTTTGATCTAAACATTAAAAATATCATAATATAAGCATTCTTTTCCTTTTGCTGTAGAATAAGTTTTCAAAAAATATTTACATCTACTGAAGCACTTGTCCATTGAAGTGTGATTTTAACTTTTAGTAAGGCGTCGTCGGCTACAACATGTCAGCTACAGCACAGATAACTACTGCCACAATTGTTTTTGCCAATGCCATAACATGTTTGCTATTGTTATTAGCTGTAGCTGTATGAGTATAATTATAATATCATATCTTGCCAGTCTTACATGAAGTTTATTCGATATGTTAATAGAGTGGTAAGATCAATGGGATCAAATAAACCTATGAAAAAAATTAACCATGCCTAAAATAACGGACAGTTAATTATAAGATATTTTGTATTTGATTTTCATTTTAAAAATAGTATGATTAATTAAGTGATATGATTTTCCTCACAACAGTGAGAACCTGGACTTTATGCTTGTATTTAATTACCTGGAAGTTATGCTTGTATTTAATTAGTTGGACTTTATGCTTGTAATTGCAGGTAAAAATTTTATCATTTTTCATTTATGTATTTAAAAGACTTAATGAATTATTATAAAATATTTACATATATTTTTTAAAAAAATGTAATCCCAGTTGTGTACTTAGCTCAAGGTTTAATTTTGTTAATGTTTTCTGAGCAGGCAGTGATTTTTTTCATGTAATATTTCTATGATAAAAGTTTTACCCAAGAATTTTAGTTTTTGTACATAGCAAATGAATTAATTATTTTATTGCTGAGCTGTCCACAGTGGCTATTTAACATTTAATGACTTGTAACGTTAACCGCCGCATATCACTTTTTTTGAGCTGGCTATCCCAACAGCTGTGAGCCACAACAGACCATCCACTATCCCATTTCAATCATGATTTGGCACGTCCAGTGCTTAGGTTCAGTATCATCATCAAGTCAACTAGCTTTGTTTTATGGCTGCGGGATATAGTCTGGTCTTTATTCAAGCCGTGCCTGAGACTCGACCAGATTCACTATTATATATAAAACTGGCAAGTAAGCAATGGAATGTTTCGTCATTATTTGACGGATTGCTCAGTTGCTTGGGACTTGGTTTGATATAAAATTTAAATTTGTTTTCTGAAGTCATTAATGTCTTGAAAATTGAATGGGGTAGCTTCAATTTTCATTTTTTTTTTTTCAGTGAAAAGAAATCTTAGTTTTTAATATGAAAACTTCTAATACAAATGACCTCAAATTGCCACACAATGTTCACGGAAAGTTTGCTTGTAAATACATGACTGCGTACGACCAAGAGCTTCTTATATTGTTTCTCTACTCTTGTATGGTATTAATTCTTTCACACCATTTTTTTTATTGAGTTGTCTCTGACTTGTGGTTTCATTAAAAAGTTAACATCGAAATGAGACGGTGACACTAACACGGTCTTGTCAAGATGTTTGGACTGTTTGAAATGTGTTTGTTTTGTAATCTCTTACATACTGCCATCCTGTCCTCGCTGCCATCATGTCCTCACTGACAGCGTCATGTTATGCCATCCATCATGTTGATCTTCGTGTACTCTTTGAATGTTCCTCTACAGTCTATCATGTAATAAATATAATTGTGGAAGGTAGAATATTTGTGTCAAGGTTTAAGCCTGTGCTGTTTGTGGCCAGTGTCTTGTCTCAGGTAGCTTGTCTGTGATGTTTGTGGCCAGTGTCTTGTCTCAGGTAGCTTGTCTGTGGTGAGATCTATATGCCCAGCCATTAACAGTAATTTTATTGCGTGTGTTAATTGGGAGAAAGGTGGTTGAGTATTGGTCGGGAGAAAGGTGGTTGAGTATTGGTAGGGAGAAAGGTGGTTGAGTATTGGTTGGGAGAAAGTTGGTTGAGTATTGGTTGGGAGACAGGTGGTTGAGTATGTCCTTTGAGAAAATATGAAACATTGAGCCAGATGTTCATATAAAGGTAAAGGACCAGAGAAATAACAAACAATTTATCTTGATCAAATAATATTAACTTTAAAATAGTCCAAACTGTTTAAAAACAAGTAAAAAATTATTATAAGAGGCAGAAATCCATACAAATGTCAGTACACACCTACACAAATGTCAGTACACACATACACAAATGGCTCAGGTTTTGAAACCGTCTTTTAATAAAATCTTTAGAACCCACGGTGGTTTGACAAACAATATGTACATGTATAAATATAAAAAATATAATTATTATAATGAATACATAAAACAATTTAATGAACGTCGGTCATCAAGAATGAACATAAGCTTCAAATTGCATCAAGGTTTGAATCGGTCACCATCCAGAAGTCTTCATATATTACAATTATAAGTTCATTTCAGTTACAGATAGGATTTTTGTTCACCCGCAAATACAATTTCTAAACCCCAAATGTTTTACATATTTTCAAATGTAGAGAAATGGGAGACCTGGAAATTGTGGATTCCTTTCTCAAATGAATTTTAAAAAAAAAATATCACTTTCAGCGTTTTTTTTAGAACTATGTCTCCGTGATCCAAGGTCAAGGACTCAACAACATCTGTGTAACTTATGGCAACAACATCGATACACTCATATCAACAACAGATTGTCATCTATATTAACACTGGTCTCTTTGTCTTACTGACTTCAAACAACATGCACCCACAGTTTAACAAAGGATGCACTGTCAGCAGTTTGGTGCACTGGTGTAGACATCTCAAATCAAATGTTTGAGTTGTCAAGGCTCAAAGTCAAAGCTTATGTCAAACAATAACATTTCATGATAGGTCAAAGGTCATAACAATGTAATTAAAAATGGTCATGATGAGAAAGCTGCATTAAAAAAAAATAGAAATTTTTAATTTAATTATTTTGGTATAGCATTTAAACTGAAAAATATTTAAACCACCTGCAGAGCTACTGGTAAAAATAAATGAGAAATTCAAATTAATGCCATAGTTTCAACAAAAAAGTTCACTTAAGAAAATGTTGTTTTTCTAAATGGAATATTAATTAAAATCAACCACTCAATCTAAACAAATCAAGAGATAAAAATCAAAATACATCAAAGCAAACAAATTCACAGATCAAATTTTTTTTTTTTTTTTTTTTAAATAAAAAACCTTGGTTGTGCAATGTTTCACTAGATGAAAAACAATTTTTGTAGAAGTTTGTACTGAGGTCCTTGTTTAGTGGCGCTTCTCAATAAACTGTCCAATAAGTCATTTCTATTTATTGACAATACTCCATTAACTGTCAAATAAATCATTTCCATTTAGTGGCGCTACTCCATAAGCTGTCAAATAAATCATTTCTATTTAGTGGCGGCTACTCCATAAGCTGTCAAATAAATCATTTCTATTTAGTGGCGCTACTCCATAAGCTGTCAAATAAATCATTTCTATTTATTGGCGCTACTCCATAAACAGTCAAATAAGTCATTTCTATTTAGTGGCGCTACTCCATAAGCTGTCAAATAAATCATTTCCATTTAGTGGCGCTACTCCATAAGCTGTCAAATAAATCATTTCTATTTAGTGACGCTACTCCATAAACTGTCAAATAAGTCATTTCTATTTACTTGCGCTACTCCATAAACTGTCAAATAAATCATATCTATTTAGTGGCGCTACTCCATTAAACTGTCAAATAAGTCATTTCTATTTAGTGGCGCTACTCCATAAACTGTCAAAAAAGTCATTTCTATTTAGTGGCGCTACTCCATAAACATTCAAATAAATCATTTCTATTTAGTGACGCTATGCCATAAACTGTCCAATAATCATTTCTATTTGGTGGCGCTACTCAATAAATAAATAATCATTTCCGTCACAGAGTTCAAATAGCTGTACAATAATTTAACATCCATCCCAATTTGAACGGCAGTTTCTCTCTTATGTCATCAAGCCGAAATAAATAGTACGCCAACAAACAGACAAAAACCTGATTTCATCAAACGTACCGGCTTTAGAATCATATGCACAAAATTTCAATATGTCATGAAAACCCTGAGACTCGACTCAACAAGTCCAGGACAGATATCCTGTTATTTACATTATACATAGACCCCCATCATGTTTAGTAATAAGTTTTGATATGATTTAGTTGTTGATACCATTGAGTACACCCAGTAATAAACATCCCTCACAATTCACATTGATAATGAGAAGTGAAAAAGCTACAATGTATTAACAAATGAAATGACAGGAATAAAAATGACTTTTTTTCTCTTCATTTTCATTGGCAATGCTTTCCTATAATATTAATAATATACATATATACTAGCTATAGCTTGCCAAACAATGGCAGCTACAATGTGTGAAATTCCCATCTACTAAAGTTACTTGACAAAACATGGATTCAAGTATCGCATTTTATAAAATTTCCAATTATGCCGCTAACACCCCATGCCACCACCCCTGTACTATATTATTATTATTATGCCCCAACCCCTTTTACACCAGAGAAAAACACCCAACGCACTTGCTGTATTTTTAAGAATCTCATTTAGTCCATTATGTTAGCATAAGTGACATTGTTAAATAGAGAATTATGTATTTTGAAGGTCATTTATTTATTTATATAGAAATTTCAATTACTTTCATTAACATGGATATATTTTTGTTTATTTCTGAGGATATCTCATTTTTGTTCCTGAGGATATCCCTTACGTTCACATGGATATTTCTTTAATTCCCGTGGATAACCCTTTATTTCGCATGGCAGCTTTAGTAATGGACCAGGAAATATCTTTCTAGGACAAAAACAATTCTTTAACTAACTGACGTTTTCAATCGGTCCATTCAATTTTATTAATAAAAAACAAATTTCATTTAGATGCAAAAAATAATCAATGAACTAAATGGCTTTCTAAGAGCTAAGAGCTGTAGTGATTGTTTGTATAATGGCTTTCTAAGAGCTAAGAGCTGTAGTGATTGGTTGTATAATCTTCTTCCAGTATTTTTCAACACAGTGATAAAAAACATATTATAAAGTACCAAGACTTTATGGCTCAGGGCAGAATGACAACACTAATGGAATGGCCAGCCAACAACAACAGGAATGCTGAATGATCAAGATAACATGCATGATTTATGGAAATACTAAGACATTTCAAATGATGCCGCGACAACATTCAAATAGATTTGATTTAATTTATAATGAAACTCAACAGTTTGTTAAAGGATGATAAGAAGATGCACCTCACTGTTATAATATAACACAGCAGATGGTCACAAGTGCCTCTACAGAATAAGAGGATGGCTGAATGTATTCACATGTTCCCACTGGTTTATTTAGTGTCAAAGGTCACAACCTGCCATTTAGTTGCACAGTCTATAATTAACAATGGTAAAGATTCTCTTGGCCAGACATGATTTTTATCACATATAAATCCATAAAATGAGATCAACTTAACTTGTTCCTTTCATTTACTTGTGGGATGTGGACGTTGATCACAGTAGCCCCACTTACACCACTGCGTGGAGTTCTCATTAAATCATAAGCTCATCTGTGAAACAACCTTGATAGTGTTCTAGCCATGGGAGAAAACTCTGACCATGTTGAAATATTTCCGATCAAGACTTGACACCCTCCGGAAATTGGACAGCACAGCGTCTATGTCAGGCCCGACCCATCTTTGAAGATATGTCCCGTCCCGAGACATTGGACAGGGCCTACATTAGACCAGATGGACAGGGCCTACGTTAGACCAGACCACCTATGAAGATATGCTCCCCATCCACCTGCCTGGCCAGCTTGCTGCATTGCCTGCTCATCACCTAACAAAAGAAATATTTTGTTTATAATGCTGAGTAACAGCCCTACACACATACCTCGATATATCATTAGATTCATTCATTGGATTTACTTTATTTAAGTATGTGGGGGGAAATAATGAATGCATTCTCAGTCAATTAAGTACAGGAAATAATTAATTCATTCTCAGTCAGTTAAGTACAGGAAATAATGAATTCATTCTCATTCGGTTAAGTACAGGAAATAATGAATTCATTCTCATTCAGTTAAGTACAGGAATTAATGAATGCATTCTCAGTCAGTTAAGTACAGGAAATAATGAATGCATTCTCAGTCAGTTAAGTACAGGAAAAAATGAATGCATTCTCAGTCAGTTAAGTACAGGAAATAATGAATGCATTCTCATTCAGTGAAGTAAGTATACATTTGAATATGTCATAGCTGCACGCTACACACTAAAATATTCAGTTCAATTAATTGATCTTATTTTTAATGTCATTTTAAAATCAATGGTTTTTATATAATTATGATCTCAACAGCTATGATCTCTTGCAATGAATTAAAAAACAAACAATCACTTTACAAATGACAGCAAGAGATTAGAAATTAGAATACATCTCTACAGCACTCCTGTACTTGTGATAACCTAAATGCCGGCATCTCAGACCCACCTTGTGCCACTGCTGTGATTCTGGCTTTCTCCTCAGGACTGAGTTTGAGCATGGTCACCAAGACTGGTATCAGTTGTTGTCGCTGCTCTCCCACTTTAGGACACACAAACTGCCAGGAGGCAAAGACAAGACTCTTATCTTGATGGTTATGTATCGCTTTTGGGAAATTATTTCACTAAGGTGGCGCCACAACCAAACTTTTGACAAAGTAAATCACTTCAAATACCTAGGATCTTTATTAAAGGAAAGAAACGAATAACTAACAGAAATAAAAGAAAGAATATCAGCTGGAAACAGGGCTTACTTCAGTAGTCAGAAAATACTCAAAAGTAAAAACATTACAAGAGAAACAAAGAAAACCATTTATAAAACTGTGATCAGACCAGTTGTAACAAATGCAAGTGAAACTTGGACCCTAACAAAAACAGCAGTAGACCTATTAAACACGTAGGAGAGGAAAGTTCTCAGGAAAATATATGGGCAAACAAAGGATAAATTTGGATGGAGAATACGAACCAACCAGGAATTGTAAAAGGGGCTGGCTACACTAGGTAGGACACTTAGAGAGAATGCCAAATGACAGAGGAACAAAGAGGGTGCATCACCAATACCCCAGAGGAAAAAGGCTCAAAGGCAGACCTAGGCTTAGGTGGATGGATGATGTGAAAAAAGATCTAAAACAACTGAAAATCCAAGCATGGAAAAGAAAAGCATTAGTTAGGTCTGAGTGGAAGGAAGTAGTGATGCAGGCCAAAGCCCTACATGAGCTGTAGCACCACAGGGATGGATGGCGCCACAAGTATCAACCTAACCTGTCAAAATATGTGAAGGGGTACAGGTTGGGAGGACATAAGCAGCAATCCAAACTGTAAAATTATGTGGAGGGGTGGTGCACAAGCATGGACCTCACGTTTAAAAATACATAGAGGGGTGGTGCACAAGCATGGACCTCACATGTAAAAATACATAGAGGGGTGGTGCACAAGCATGGACCTCACATGTAAAAATACATAGAGGGGTGGTGCACAAGCATGGACCTCACTTGTAAAAATATGTTCTTGAGGTACTCCATGTTCTGTGTCTCCCTCTCTCTCTCCATATTCCTCTCCAGACGTCTGATTTCCTCCTTCAGTAGACGAGCTTGTTCTGTTAGCCTGGACACAGACTCCTCACTTTCGCTCAGGAGCTGTAAATACAAGACTTTGTTTTATAAACACAAGACTTAGTTTCATTAACATAAGACTTTGACTATAAACACAAGACTTTGACTGTAAACAAAAGACTTTCCTTTTGACACATACGACTTTGACTGTTAACACAAGACTTGACTGTAAACACAAGACTTTGGCTGTAAAACAGAAGACTTTGAAAACACAAGATTTTGTTAACACAAGACTTTGACTGTAAAACACAAAAATTTGACTGTAAATACAAGACTTGACTGTAAAACACATAACTTTGAATGTTAAAACACAAGACTTTGACTTAAATCACAAGACTGTATCATTGCGTCATTAATGTTTGGACTAATGTATTCAATATGATGATATTTTGGATCAAATGTTGCATGAAACAGACACATCATGGATTGTGGGGCCTTGAACAAAGACCTGTTGACCCTAAAACTCTTAAAATCGTACAATATCATCAAAAAATCGTTCAATACATTATCTTAATAGTAAAAAATAAACACAGTATATATAATGTATACACCTCAAAATTGTACATTGTAGGCCAAAATTGTAAAAGTAAACAGGTCTGTGAACACCAACTACACAATCCATAGCAGGCGTTGGTAAAGTGGGGTAAATTACCCCAAAGGGGTAAAAATGAAATGCTTGGGTGTAATGAGGGCTTGATAGACGTAAATAACAAGCGTGTTCCTCGTTACAACAGAAATTTTTGTTCTGTCAACACTGCGTCAGGCCAGTGTAATGGAGAAACACTCTCAACGTGTTGCCGTCACTAGTGACATCATCTCTAAAACACACTCATCATGTTGCCGTCTCTAGTGACGTCATCTCTAAAACACACCCAACGTGTTGCCGTCACTACTGATTACATCTCTGAGTTCAAGAATGATTACCTCTGTTAAATGATCAATTTTCTTTTGTGAAGCAACAAGATTAGATTTTAATGTATCCTCATCTATGCTTGGCGTCGGTGACTTGATGCCTGAATTGTAAACAAAATAAAATAATAATGATTTTAAGTACTTAATGCACTGATCATATAACAGCAGAGTTCCTCAATACAGAGCTAACGTACACGTAGCTATCCACCATCTGCCTCTCTTAAGAAATGTTCATACATTGAACAATATTAAATCTTCCATTCTTAAATCAACCATTCCATTTTCAAATCAACAATTCCACTCTTAAATTTAAATCAGCTATTCCATTCTAAAATCACCTATTCCATTTTCAAATCAACAATTCCACTCTTAAATTTAAATCAACTATTCCATTCTAAAATCACCTATTCCATTTTCAAATCAACAATTCCACTCTTAAATTTAAATCAACTATTCCATTCTAAAATCACCTATTCCATTTTCAAATCAACAATTCCATTCTTAAATTTAAATCAACTATTCCATTTTCAAATCAACTATTCCATTTTCAAAACAACTATTCCATTTACAAATGGGCCATTAACTTCCTAAATCCCTGGCCACTGAAGATGGCAGGCAAAGAAACTAATTTTAACAACCAGGAAGAGAGAAAGAGAATCCAACAAGACCAGCAGCTCCTACCTGGCAAATCACTCAGAGGTGTGGAGATCAGCTGTTCGAAGGTGAAGGATGGCACCTGATGATTGGACTTGGCAGCCTGGGCGTAGGAAGGAACAAAATATAGCAATTAAATGACCACAGTGGTTCCCAGAAACTGCTCAATGGGCACATTCTGGAAGACATCTCATTAAAAGCTTACAACTTTCTTCTTACTTACAAAAAACTATTTTTATTTCATTAAAACTTTCTTAGACATTCACAAATGTGAACATTTGAATATAATATTTTCTATTGTTGCAAAGTATGCATGCTGTCAAATTTTTCTACTTTGTCCCTAACTATAAAACAAAGTTTTTACCTTTAGGGGTTCCAGATCCACAACTTCAGAACCCTGTGAGACAATCAAGTTTTATAATTAGAATAATGTGAGAACCTCAATCACAAATCTTAAAATTATGTGACCTTGTTTTGATTTCCTTGATGAATCTTTGTCTCCCTAGTTTGCCTGCTTAACAGGAGAACTCTAGCTTTGGTCTCATAGATTGCCACTGACCCACTTCTTCATAGCCTATATTTCACATCGATGTGGCCCCGTACATCTGACTTTAGTATGCAATCACTGACCCACTTCTTCATAGCCTATATTTCACATCGATGTGGTCCAGTACATCTGACTTTAGTATGCTATCACTGACCCACTTCTTCATAACCTATATTTCACATCGATGTGGTCCAGTACATCTGACTTTAGTATGCAATCACTGACCCACTTTTTCATAGCCTATATTTCACATCTATGTGGTCCAGTACATCTGACTTTAGTATGCTACTAGTTAACCAAACCAACCCTCCACCCAAGTCAACAACCTCCACTCTGAAACTACATAAACAAACCCACTCTTCACCTATCTCTCCTCACTGCTTTCATCAACTCCACCACCAATCAGGAATCTCTCTTCACCGCTTTCATCAACATCACCAGCAACCCACACACCACCAACCCACACACCACCAACCCACACACCACCAAGCCACACACCACCAACCCACACACCACCAAGCCACACACACCCAAGCCACACACCGCCAACCCACACACCACCGACCCACACACCACCGACCCACACACGACCAACCCACACACCACCAAGCCACACACCACCAACCCACACAATCTCCAACCCACACACCACCAACCCACACCACCGTCCCACATAAAACCTACCTCCCCCTCCTGCCTCTCCTCCACCGGGTGAGCAGTGATTGGATAAAACTCGTGTGGCGATGTGTGATCTGCGGATTCATCCCTTCCCCGCAACCTTTGAAGGGCTTGAATTTCTCGCTGCAGTCGGATGTTATCCATCTCAGAGGAATCCAGCTGTTTCTGTATCAGGTCATTGGCGTCGGCCTGGTCCTCTTTCAGTTTGATGATTTGTTCCTGATGAGAGAAAGTAGGTCATGTATTAACCACCAGTACTCAATTATGACACTAGAAATTTATAATCTAAAGGAGGTCAAAGGCCAATGCCATCTGCCAGGTTCTCTTTCACTTTGATGATTTGTTCCTGATTGCAGACGTAATTCACATATTTTAACTACTCAAATATTTCACAAGAAACTTATATGTTACGTGGTGTCAAAGGTCAACCAAATGTTTTATTTGTTAATAATTTTACTAGATTAAAATTTGACTGTTATGTTGGAAAAAAATGTGCAGTTCATTCTGAAGACCAAAGATCAACTGACGCAAAGGCTTGGAAATAACTAGTCCAATCTACACAGTGAGTGATTATGGCAGTTTCACCGAACATGAGAAGTCATTAATACCAGGAGATCCATGCGCTGAGAGCTACTGAGCATTCACAAGGTTCAAACCCCATCTCCCCTTGTCAAAACATTAACTCTTTCAATGCGGAACAACGCACACTGCGTTCATCCGCCGTTCTCAAAAGCACGGACCAACACGCTGTGCATTGTTTCAATATCAGGTTTGTTTCTTTGCTATTTCTCAGCTAAACTTTTTAAGAGCTATTTTTAAATAAGACTTTTACATAGAAGAGTGGTACTTCACTGTGTACAAGCGAAACCAAGGTTTATTTGTTGTCATTTGTAGCATTATTTTAATGATTTTATTCGCTTTCTTTTCTTCTGTTGCTATGGCTACTCTCGGCCGTAGTAGGTGAGTAAGTTGCCTAGACGATTAACAGCTCAAAAAGCTTTGGAACTGTTTTATACTATTTCTTTTGATAGTGAAGATGATTTATCTTTAGATCCATTGCATGATCAGATAGTAGTAGTTTTAGAGGATTTGAGTTATAGAAGTGAAGATAAGTTTTGCGTACATCATAGGGTTTGGGGAAAAAAGGGTTTAGCATAAAATGTTTTCACATTTTATGCAAACTATTTTATTTAAACCAAAGAAATAAGTTTACAAACTTACAGTCCTTTCAATTAATTTTCATTTGATACCAAGTTTAGACTTATAAACCAAAGAACAATATTTTAAATATTTTTTAATAAACCCAATCTCTCACTCTTTTTCGATAAAAACATTCCTCGGCGAAAGCGTTAAGACAGGTCTACCTTGTATTTTTGTGCCTGGAAAGATTTCTGAGTCTCTAGGCTCGCAATCTTCTCCTGGAGCTCTGTTATACAGTTGGCCTTCTCTTTGTTGACTTCCTCCAGCCTAAGAAAAAGTTCAATGAAACTTGGTCATTGTCAAGGGTATGAGAATTACTGTTGGTAGTATGGACGCTAATCAGGTGATTGGGGTTATTATTGGGTGTGAATGATCATTGGATGACAGGAACAGAATAACAATCAAGTGTGTGGACTTCAGGCGTGAGATGGAGTGAGTGGAAGGAGACAGAGTTGATTAAGGAGATAGTCATGAGGCGCTCGCATGTGATAGCTCCTGTGTGATAGCTCCTGTGTGATAGCTCCTGTGTGATAGCTAATGTGTGATAGCTCCTGTGTGATAGCTCCTGTGTGATAGCTCCTGAGTGATAGCTCCTGTGTGATAGCTCCTGTGTGATAGCTCCTGTGTGATAGCTCCTGTGTGATAGCTCCTGTGTGATAGCTCCTGTGTGATAGCTCCTGTGTGATAGCTCCTGTGTGATAGCTCCTGAGTAATAGCTCCTGTTTGATAGCTCCTGTTTTTTGTATAGACTGTGCACTTATAAGGAGGTACTGTAACCAGGTGAATCAGCGTGACGGATATACATAATAAAGAAGAACCCTAGCCATTCATAAAGTGTTTGTGTTCAAATATTCCGTGTGCCCAGGTGTTCGTTGACAGACAGTGTTGCAGAGCACCATCAACAAACATTGCCAGAAAATACTCGAAGATGCTCAACTAGAGTAAGAGAGTATTTTAACAGTCAGAGCAGAATCCCTCTCATTTTGTTTTTAAAAATGTAAAAACATTTTTTTTTAAAAATATTCCATAAAATAATGCCAATTTATCCATTATTTCTGATTTTATAATTCATTTTTCTCAAACTATTTTGCTCCTACAATACTGTGATGAATGACAAACTGATCTTTCTTTATTAACGTTGGATAGAGAGGACATCTTAAAAACTTTTGAAAAAAACTCTGCACCTTACAAACCATGACAATGCATGGGAATGACAATTACAACAGACATTCTAACAATTGTGATAAACATTTTTAAAATTACAACAAATATTCCAACAATTGTGATAAATATTTCTACAATTACAACAAACTTTCTAACAATTGTGGTATACATTCATACAATAACAACAACAAAATTCCAGGAATTGCAGCTCACATTCCAAAAATTGTGATACCCCAATTACAACAACAAACATCTCAACAACAAACATTCCAACAACTGACCTCTGTTTAAAATAATGTTCCTTCTCCTCCATGTCGCTGACCAGTTTTGTGTGTCTCTGTGCCAGGCGGTCATGTTCTTCCTGAAGCAGCTCAGCATCCTTCTTGGCATTGAGTAGCTTGTCACTGTCAACAAAATAATAATTCAATGTTTTAAACAGTTTTAAACTGCTAGTAACAACTTAAGGGAAAAAATTGTTTTAAAAAAAACAACACATCAAATAATAATTTGTTTGCATCCTTCCCTCTTTGTGAGACAACAGTGTGTGTAATTTCCGTAATTATTTTCACTTTCGTGAGTTGCTTATGAGGCTGACTCTAGAGTGCCGGTCTCGGCTGCACTGCATGAGGCTGACACTAGAGTGCCGGTCTCGGCTGCACTGCATGAGGCTGACACTAGAGTGCCTGTCTCGGCTGCACTGCATGAGGCTGACACTAGAGAGCCGGTCTCGGCTGCACTGCATGAGGCTGACACTAGAGTGCCGGTCTCAGCTGCACTGCATGAGGCTGACACTAGAGTGCCGGTCTCAGCTGCACTGCATGAGGCTGACACTAGAGTGCCGGTCTCGGCTGCACTGCATGAGGCTGACACTAGAGTGCCGGTCTCGGCTGCACTGCATGAGGCTGACACTAGAGTGCCGGTCTCGGCTGCACTGCATGAGGCTGACACTAGAGTGCCGGTCTCGGCTGCACTGCATGAGGCTGACACTAGAGTGCCGGTCTCGGCTGCACGGCTCTGGGAGGAATTTGCTGATTTTCTTTGGCCTTCTTTATGGCTCTGTTTGAAGCAAGGGCTTCAAGGTCGCAACCCCCCCCCCCTTCTTTGCCTATTACATACCTCTATTCACTGCTGTTGGATGGCCGGAGTGGTGATCAGCCCTACTCTCACATTCGAACAAAAACTCAAATGTCACTCGAAGTGATGCTTTGTGTACAAGCAACTTTAAGTGATACCCTGGTGTACAAGCAACTTTAAGTGATACCCTGGTGTACAAGCAACTTTAATTAATGCCCTGGTGTACAAGCAACTTTAATTAATACCCTGGTGTACAAGCAACTTAAAGCACCACCAAGCAAAGCCACAAGACCATTTAACAACAATTAAAAACAAAATTTTACCCATCTCATTAATGAATTAAATCTAATTTTTAAAAAACAAATGAAATAAATTTTCTACTCACTGAGTCTCCTGTAGTTTACTCTTGAGTTGATCGATGGCGTTGTCATATCTTTCCCTGGAGAAGTTCAAAGATCAACATTTTTAAGTTAATTCAAAACTTGTTTAACCCACTTGAGACATCTAAAATAAGTGTCCAAACCAGATCAAAGATAACATTAGAGTCTGAAACATTACATTTGAGTGTTTTGGGCTTTTGAGATTTAAAACATTTAAGTGTTTTCCCTCATGATCCATTGTGCAAGAATTTTAAACAATTTTACCTTTCATGCTTGTCGATGTCTGCGACTGCATCGGAGGAACTCTTGGATTTCTGTTGCCTTAAAACACTGTGAGCACGCACCTAGGAGAACAAGAGTAAGAGAACAAAATGTTGGATACCATAAGAATTCTTTGTCGCAGGGAATAAACAGACCAAGCAACATGCCGCTGAGATCTAGCAACTTTTCAATCAGCGGGCTCACCTTGTAACTGTCGTAGTCTGCCTGGATGGCAGACAGCTCTCCCCTGGTCATCTCCAGCTCATCTTTCAGGGTCTCCACCTTGGACTCCAGGGACTTGACCGTCCGCTGGTAATTGTCATTCTGAGATTTCATCTTCTCCTGGAGTCTGTGGTTTTCTGATGTCAACTCGGACACTTGGACCTGCATTCAAAAAAAAGCTGGAATATTTAAACTAGCTCAAACATTTGTATTCTGAGATTTACAAAAAAAAGTATGTGTCTCTTACACAGCACAACAGTTGTGTTACATCCCATCATTTGAGTTGAATTCGTTAGCTTATTAGAAGATCATCATATAATTTCTCCTCTTCATTGATTCTTTGATTCTGGTTTTAGAATGTAGCTCACCTTCAATTCCTCTATTTGCTGACTTGTGTTTTCTAACTGCCCCCGCAGCTGAGCATCAGAGGACCTCTGAACTGTTTCCTAAAGAAAGAAGTAATGTAGGATTGTTCTATGAATCCAACACAAATTTGAATATCCAAAGAAATATATTTATTTATTCGATTATTTCTTTATTTATTAGATCCGTGGTTCTCAACCTATGGGTTGCGACCCCTTTGAGGGTCAAACACCCTTTCCCATGGGTCTCCTAAGAACATCAGAAAACCCATATACACAATATTTATAAAGTAGCAACGAAAATAATTAGTGGTGGTCACCAAAACATGAGCAACTGTATTAAGGGGTCGCGGCATTAGGAAGGTTGAGAACCACTGTATTAGATTATAAGCTATAGCAAACAAAAACATGGAATTCTTTAGGATTGAGCAATATTTTACAAGGTAATATTGTCAAAAGTTATTAAATTTATCAATAATTTTTGTGTGTATAATTTAAACGCAAAAAACTTGAAATTCTGAAAATTAAGTCTGTTGCAGACCTGTTTACCCTCAAACTCCTAAAATCGTACAAAATAACCTCAAAATCGTACAATACAGTATCTTAATAGTACATAAATGTAACACACTACTACTCTGACATGGCGTGGGATGTTATTTCTTATGCTGTGGGTTATGTCAGTAGTATGGTTACTTATATTAACGCTTCAGGATGCCGACTCAGTCTTCTTCATTCTTTCACTTATTATTCAGGCACGTAAAGAAGAATGCTCAATTCTAGTTAAAACTCACAGTACTTTATTGAACACACTTTATATTGATAATATTAATAAATAATCCTTGCATGAATGTAATTTCACATATATATCTATAGTATTCCATCATTAAGAAAGACACGTCCTCA
>CAXITT010000313.1:453026-477194 GCA_964033795.1 Lymnaea stagnalis | reverse complement strand
CCCCCCCCCCCCCCCAAAACCCACTTTTGATTGAAATTCCACACCCACCCCACCCTCCCATGTTGCTATCCCCCTTCACACTGTCTTGACTCAAGACATAAGATGAAATTGTATTATCAACTGCCTACAATCAAAATTGAGTAATGATCTACACCAGGCCTGCAGAACTCAAAATGTAAGGCAGGCTGTAAGATAATATGAAAAACTTGTTCAGAACGAAAGAAAATTGGGAGGGGGGGGGAAGCTATTAAAGAATATTTCGTGGGCAGCAACAAGGGTGCTTGCGGGCCACATGCGGCCTGTATGTTTTGCAGGCCTGATCTACACAAAACTTTTTATGTTTACACAGGGCAACTCAAGCTAAGATATGCAACACATGGACATAGCATCTAAATATGAAAATTTACACCGTGACTTTCCAGTTTCATCTAAGTGTTGAAAACAACTGAAAATATTTACATATAGAGCAGTAAACAACCAACAACAGGTAAATGTGTGTGTGTGGTTGAGAGTGGATCAATCCATATTAACACCCCCTACCCCCCCCCCCCCACTTTCTCAAACCACCTTTCCCCAATCCCAAACCATTCAAGCACATCCCACCTTGGTTTGCTTCTCTCCTAAATCTTTCTTAGCTTTGATGGCCAGCTGCTTGAGTTTTGCGTTCATCTCATCTTTTTCTTTCAACTTCTTCCTCAGCTGGTCCACTTCTGTACTCTCCTGGCATGGTGTTCATGGGAGCATGGATTAAATTATCAAATTAAATCATAATCATACCAAAGCATTATTTGAATGATACAAGCTTAAATTTATGAAATGACTGATTTCCTGTTCAGAGATACAAAGCCAGCAGTTAACGCATGCTAAGCCCTTAAGTTAGATTAACATTGGACAATAACTGCTTGTCTGACGTACAAAGCACATTTAGAAAGTGTCGGCTAAGATCAGGCCACTCGTCACCTTTTCATAATGGCAACTCTCCCAATCTTTACAAATATTTAATTTATCCATTATTATTAATAGTTTATTTTGGTTCTAGTTCGTCCTGTGTCCTCTTCAAAACGCGCCGCCCCCCCCCCAACCCCCACTCCACATCAATAGTACTGAGTGAGGAAAAAAGAAAGGCTGTCACACAGCTAGCGTCACACAGCTAGCATCACACAGGTAGCGTCACACAACTAGCGTCATGCATAACGGGGTTCAACTCAGGTAAATAGTTGGGTTTTTTTTTTCACGGGTGTCGTGTATGACTGTCTGTTGGTCTTCTGTTTAAAAGCCGACCGGTAGGGTGTATGACTGTCTGTAGGTCTTCTGTTTAAAAGCCGACCGGTAGGGTGTAGGCTGGCATATATTATATAAAATGAGAAGATTTTGTTTGTGACACTTGGACCCACCAAGTATTGTCTCAAAATAACTGGACCGGGTGTACAAGAAAAACTGCACTCAGTTAAACCCTTGTTGTTATTATTATTTTGTTCATACATTTTTAACATTATTTTGTTAGCATTGTTTGTTAGCATTGTTTGTTAGCATTGTTTGGTTAGCATTGTTTGTTAGCATTGTTTGGTTAGCATTGTTTGGTTAGCATTGTTTGGTTAGCATTGTTTGGTTAGCATTGTTTGGTTAGCATTGTTTGGTTAGCATTGTTTGGTTAGCATTGTTTGGTTAACATTATTTTGTTAGCATTGTTTGGGAAGACTTAAAGGTCAGAGTAGGCAGCAATTTTGCCAGTTTCTATGTCAGCTTTTTTTAATGTGTTTTTTAAAAATATAATACAGAATCATGTAAAGTGACGGATGATTGTCATACAGAATCATGTAAAGTGACGGATGATTGTCATACAGAATCATGTAAAGTGACGGATGATTGTCATACAGAATCATGTAAAGTGACGGATGATTGTCATACAGAATCATGTAAAGTGACGGATGATTGTCATACAAATATATAATATTATACACACCTCACTACTTTTCTGTGTCATCTCCTCATCCTTATCTCTCCTTCCATCCTCTAACACGGCCAACCTTGACTTGAGCTCCTCAGTCTGGCCACTAGAACTCCTGGCGATCTCCTCCAGCTCTGTCAATGCCTGCTTCAAGCGCTGTCTTTCAACTTCAGAACTCTTCAGCTTCTCAATCAGATCTTCTCTCACTGCCTCCATTTCCATCAGTTCCTGTTTCAAATGCTGTCTTTCAACGTCAGAAATCTTCAGCTTCTCAATCAGATCCTCTCTCACTGCCTCCAGCTCATGAAGAGCTGAGAGAAAACTTTCCTTTTCGGTGACTGCTGTTTCTAGGCTGCTCTTCAAGGTTTGCTCTTCTGTTAACGCAGCACGGAGCCTGGACGCCAACTCCTGATTGCCCGCCTCTGCCGCCTTGATATCACTTTGAAGCTTTTCATTTTGCAAGACAAGTTGTTGATGGCTGTTTTCAGAAATGGCCTGGCTGATTTTTAGCTCTTCCACCAGCTTCCCTTCTGTCGCTGTAATTTTACTTTGCAACTCTTCACGCTCTTTTAGAAGTTCTTCAACCTGTAGCCCAAGATCATGAAGTAGTTCCTCAGATTTGGCCAGTTTGGATTTCAAATCGCCAACAATCTCATCTTTTTCTTTGCTCTGGTTATTGACCATTTCCTCAATCTGTGTTTTTAATGCCTCCCTTTCTCCGACGACTTCATTTCGTTCTGTTTCTGAATGTTGCAGCTCAGCTTTTAAATCTTTCGCATTTTCCTCAACAATGACAATCTGTTGAAGCAAGCCCTCTTTTTCTCGGGCTAGTGTCTGAATTTGATCTTCTACAACACCCTTGGCCCTGGCTTGCTCTCCTAACTCTCTGCTTAGATCACCATTGGTCTGGGTCAAGTCATCCACCTCTTTTCTCAACACAGCAATTTCAGAGTCTTTTTGTGAAGCGACATTTTCCAAACAGGTAAGCTCGCTTTTCACAGCCGCATACTTTACTTCATATTCCATTACCTGGGCAGCGGCAGGACCCATGGTGGCTCTCAGTTCCTCCAGCCTCTCCCTAAGTTGATTGTTTTCTCCCTGTAAGTTCTCAACTACCGTCTTCAGGTCAGACAACTCTGTTGTTTGAAGTGATAACTTCTCTTCCATATCCTTTCCCTCCTGCTCCAACGCTGCGGCTCTTTCATGTGTTGCCGACAACTTCTGCTCAAAAGATTCCTCCATGCCTTTCAAGTTCTGGGTCAACTCGGCCGACTGTAAACTTTGCGCTTCCAACTTCTGCATCAGCTCAGTTTTCTCCCTTATGATGGTGGCCAAACTCTCCTGGGAATCCAATTTTCCTTGCTGCTCCGCTGCTCTCAGTTCTGAAATGCTTCTTTCAAGACCCAAGGCCCTCTCTCGTTCTGTGTCCAGCTCTGACATCAAAGTCAGGACTCTTGCTTCCATTGCCCTCATTTCTTCCTGCTTTTGCTCCAGCTGAGCCAAGCCCTCATTGGAATGTTCCACAGACTCACTGGATGCTCTGTACTTTGCAAGTTCTTGCTCCAAAGATTCCACCTTCTCTTTATAGTCTTCAATTAATTTAAGACATTCCTTGAGCCTGACGGTCACTTCCTGATTCTCTGATAAGGCTTTTTCTTTCACATGTGTTAACTCTTCATTATCCGACTGTAAGCTCAGTATCTGAACTTTCAGAATCTCCACAGCTTCCAAAACCTTGGCTCTCTCGCTGAGGCAGTCGGAAAGGAACCTGTCTTTGTCTTCCAGTGAAGTCTGTGCTTCCTTCAGTCCCTCCACTTCACATTTCATTGCCTCTGTCAGTCTCCGTTCAGCCTCCAGCTCACCTTCAAATTGTCTTCTTATGTGTTCGGTTTCTTCTTTAGCCAAATCCACTTCTCTTATCAGCGCATCTTTCTGGGACTCTTTCTTGTCATTGTTTATTTTCATGGCGTCCATTTCACTTCTAACATCCTCAAGTTCACCTCTGGTTTCCTCCAATGTCCTCCCCAACACCTGAAGCTCAAGATTTTTATCAGTTAAATTCTGCTCAAGCTTTAAGATTTCATTTTCTGCATCTTGTTTGCTGGCAGTGAGCTGTTCCACCAATCGCTCAAACTCCCCTTGCTTGGAAGTGAACTCTGTAGATAAATGCTCTTTCTCATGTTCAAGTTTATGATTAGTTGATGTCAGCTGTTCCACCAATCGCTCAAACTCCCCCTGTTTGCTCTGAAGCTCTTCTATCTGTTGGCAGTATTTAGCCACATCAGAAGTACTGGATATTATGCCATCAAATTGTTCTTTCAGCACATCATAGCGTGTCTTGGCATCGGATAGAGAGCTTGACAACTCCAGCACCTTAAGGGAAATTTTTTAAGAAATTAATTTTATTGTTATAAGTGGTTTTATATAGTGTGGTATAACTTCAAATAATGGAAATTCCAAGAAAATAAAAAAAATATAGGAAACATAAGAGCCAGAATGATCAATTCATTGATCGTGGGCCCTCAAAATATAGGAAACATAAGAGCCAGAATGATCAATTCATTGATCGTGGGCCCTCAAAATATAGGAAACATAAGAGCCAGAATGATCAATTCATTGATCGTGGGCCCTCAAAATATAGGAAACATAAGAGCCAGAATGATCAATTCATTGATCGTGGGCCCTCAAAATATAGGAAACATAAGAGCCAGAATGATCAATTCATTGATCGTGGGGCCTCAAAATATAGGAAACATAAGAGCCAGAATGATCAATTCATTGATCGTGGGCCCTCAAAATATAGGAAACATAAGAGCCAGAATGATCAATTCATTGATCGTGATCCCTCAAAATATAGGAAACATAAGAGCCAGAATGATCAATTCATTGATCGTGGGCCCTCAAAATATAGGAAACATAAGAGCCAGAATGATCAATTCATTGATCGTGGGGCCTCAAAATATAGGAAACATAAGAGCCAGAATGATCAATTCATTGATCGTGGGCCCTCAAAATATAGGAAACATAAGAGCCAGAATGATCAATTCATTGATCGTGGGCCCTCAAAATATAGGAAACATAAGAGCCAGAATGATCAATTCATTGATCGTGGGGCCTCAAAATATAGGAAACATAAGAGCCAGAATGATCAATTCATTGATCGTGGGCCCTCAAAATATAGGAAACATAAGAGCCAGAATGATCAATTCATTGATCGTGGGCCCTCAAAATATAGGAAACATAAGAGCCAGAATGATCAATTCATTGATCGTGGGCCCTCAAAATATAGGAAACATAGGAGCCAGAATGATCAATTCATTGATCGTGGGCCCTCAAAATAAAGAAGAAGAAGAGAAGAAGAAAATAATTTTTTTTTCAAATGTCAAAAGGGCTTTGCACATTTCCCAAAAACTAACAAATCTGAGAGTTAGATGTACCATAAAACTAACATTTCAATAATCCTTTAAAGATCCAGAGCTTAACAAACTGGAGAATATTTTCAAGTGTGAACAGAGACACAACTTTACTAAATCTTCAACAGTTAGCTTCTCAGAAATAACTTGAAAACATGACCCTCCCACAGTCCACTTACTTGATTTTCCAGCTGTCTTGCGTAATGACTCCTCTCTTCAGCAAACCTTTCTGCCTCTTTTTGTCCGTTCTCAGCCGTGTTCAAGGCTTGTTTCAGGGAGGCTATTTCTGTTTTGAACATCTCAACCTGTTGTCTGAGCTCAGCTGAGCTCTTCTCAATCTCCGTTGACTTCTGAACCTGTTCCTCGAGGTCTTCAGTCATGCTCTCGCCTTTGTCTTCCGCGAGGTGAAATCGAACAAGCAACGCTTCCTTTTCTCTCTCGATGTCCTCCTTCCGCATCCTCAACTCCTCCATTTCACGTTTCAGCCCTTCAAAGGCCATCAGGACGGAATCCAACTCTGAGAGCAAAGAGTTCCTTTCTGTTATGATTTCTTGAATCATTGTCTTCATTTCCTTGACATCCCCCTGGGCAGAGTCCTCGTGTTGAGACAGTTTGAACACTTCGTCTTGGAGGGTGTCTCTCTCTGTGATGGCCTCGTTGAGGGAAGACAGCAGAAATTCAAGCTCTTTCCTTAGAGAGGCGTCCTTGTCGGCAGAGTCCTCCAACTCGTGGGCCAGGCTGTCTTTTTCCTCCTTCAGCATGGTCATCATGCTCTCCCATTCCTGATGCTGGCGGTGAAGGGACTCCAGCTCCAACCTCAGGCTCTCCCGCTCTGCTCTGAGCTCTTCCAGTTCAAAGGTCAAGGTCTCATGCTTGTCTCCCAGGATGACCAATTTTTCCTCCAGGTGCTGACGCTGATCTTGGAGTCTGTTTACAATCTCTGCGTACTTCTCGGCCGCCGGGGGTACCTCGCCGCCTCCCTCAACGCCGCCAAGCTGCTTGTGTATCTGAAGCTGTTCAACACTCAGCTGCAGGGCACTCCTCTCCTTCTCCAACTCAATGATCCTGGCTTTCAGGGTGTCAACTCTTGCCGAGTCTCCTCTGTCTAAGGTGTCCTCTTCAATCACATGGCTGGACACGTTTATAAATTTCTCAATTCTCTCAGTGTAAACATAGCTTTGTTCCAGATTCTCCTGCGCTGGCTGACCCGATTCTTCTCCACTGCTGAAATTGTTACCAGGCCTATGCTGCTGGTTTTGATGCTCATTGTCGGGTTCCTCTTCGATGTCCGGCAAATCCGACCATCCGTTTTGCTGTGCATCATCTGACTGCCGCCTGCCCTGTTCTTCCCCATCGTTCACAGCCTCCAGCTCAGAAAGCTTCATCTTGACATCAGCCAACTCCTGCTGGAGGTTCTGTATCACATCGATACTGAACTCATCCCCGAGGCTTGCCTCATAGTCTGCCAGCTTGGACCTGGCAGCCATCAAATCTCTCTCCAGTCGTTCAATCTCCTCTTTCTGCTTCTTGTCTAATACTTCATACTGTGGTGAGCTCTCTCCTTCCCGTGCCCCTAGATCTTCCCTGCTCCTATCGGTCAAGCTCTCGGTCAACGTCTCATTTCTACATTTCAGTTCTTCCTCCCTGGCTGCCACCGCCGCCATCTGCCTGGCACCGTCTTCTAGCTCCCCCCTCAACTGATGAATGGTGGCATTGAGTAGTTCATTCTCTCCCTTGATGCTCTCAATTTCTCCTCTCAGATTCTCCTGCATCTCTTTCAAGTCCAATCTCAACTGCTCTTCCTTAACTCTCCATGCCTCACTGTCCTCTTCAAGACCTTTGAACTTTTCCTGACATGCATCGACAGAGGGCATCATCGTTAATTCAGCTTTTAGCTCAGCAATCATCTTCTCAGCGTCACCAAATTTTGAAGTCAATTCTAAGTTTTCGGCCTCCATCCCCTGAAGTCTGTTTATTTCCAGCTGCAGTAATTCAATCTGCTCTTTGCGTTGTGTATAATTTGAATTCAGATTTTCAAATTTTTCTCTCAATTCCGCATTCTCGCTCATGGCAGATTCCAGTTTAACCTTGACTTCTAAAGTTTCTCTCTCAAGCTCTCCAATTTTATCCTTGGCTTCAGCCAACCCTGACAACTCCATCAGGAGAGATGTTTTCTCCTCCTTCCAGGACAAGGCCTCCTCTTCAAGGTCCTCCAGCTTTATTTGCAGGTTGGATTTTTCAACAATAAGCTTCTGTAGACAAAAGAAGTTTGCCATTAAGAACGGAAACAGGTTGTGACATTATCATCTCAACAGTTACAGAAAAAGACAGATAACCAAACATGGACATTATTATAGAAGTTATTAGAAGGGCTACCTTATTGTTTTCCACAAGAGTTGTCTGTTCTTGCTGCAGGACCTGAAGGGTAGAGGTTAAGGTCTGATCCTTCAACCGCAAACACTCCAGTTCCTCTAGCATGTCCTTTGGACAAATCATTTATAAGTTATAACATAACAAAGATTGTTATGGTTCCTTTCTGTAACAGCTTAAATAGTACATAATGAATTGTTTCGGAGAATGTATTGTTTTCATAATTTAGAATTAACAGGAAGTTAATGAGATAGAATATGTCATGCGCAGAAGCACAACGAGACAGCATTGTAATATTGATACAAACAATCTGTGTGAATAACATCTGTGACGTCATCAGACAATATCAATTATGTATCCTCCACTTTAGAAGATGTCTTTTATACAGTGTCAAGTGCAATTTCTGTCAAATAAATTTATGATGCAAATTCATGAAGTTGGCCTCGTGCTTGAGCTGATTATTGAATGAGGATAATCTCATACAAAGAAGTTCATCACTAATACAATAACAGGCCCTCCCCAAGCACTAACCTTAGCTAGGCCCTCCCCAAGCACTAACCCTAGCTAGGCCCTCCCCAAGCAACACTAAGCCTAGCTAGGCCCTCCCCAAGCAACACTAACCCTAGCTAGGCCTTCCCCAAGCACTAACCCTAGCTAGGCCCTCCCCAAGCTAGGAACTCCCCAAGCAGCACTAACCCTAGCTAGCCCCTAACCCTAGCTAACCCCTCCCCAAGCTAGGCCCTCCCCAAGCTAGGACCTCCCCAAGAAGCACTAACCCTAGCTAGGCCCTCCCCAAGCACTAACCCTAGCTAGGCCCTCCCCAAGCTTGAACCTCCCCAAGCTAGGACCTCCCCAAGCAGCACTAACCCTAGCTAGGCCCTCCCCAAAGACTAACCCTAGCTAGGCCCTCCCCAAGCTGCACTAAGCCTAGCTTGACTATCCCCAAGCTGCACTAACCCTAGCTTGGCCCTCCGCAAGCTGCACTAACCCTAGCTTGGCCCTCCCCAAGCTGCACTAACCCTAGCTTGGCCCTCCCCAAGCTGCACTAACCCTAGCTTTGCCCTCCCCAAGCTGCACTAAGCCTAGCTTGACCCTCCCCAAGCTGCACTAACCCTAGCTTGACCCTCCCCAAGCTGCACTAACCCTAGCTTGACCCTCCCCAAGCTGCACTAAGCCTAGCTTGGCCCTCCACAAGCTGCACTAAGCCTAGCTGGGCCCTCCCCAAGCTGCACTAACCCTAGCTTGACCCTCCCCAAGCTGCACTAACCCTAGCTTGACCCTCCCCAAGCTGCACTAACCATAGCTTGACCCTCCCCAAGCTGCACTAACCCTAGCTTGACCCTCCCCAAGCTGCACTAACCCTAGCTTGACCCTCCCCAAGCTTCACTAACCCTAGCTTGGCCCTCCCCAAGCTGCACTAACCCTAGCTTGGCCCTCCCCAAGCTGCACTAAGCCTAGCTTGACACTCCCCAAGCTACACTAAGCCTAGCTTGACCCTCCCCAAGCTGCACTAACCCTAGCTTGGCCCTCCGCAAGCTGCACTAACCCTAGCTTGGCTCTCCCCAAGCTGCACTAAGCCTAGCTTGGCCCTCCCCAAGCTGCACTAAGCCTAGCTCGACCCTCCCCAAGCTGCACTAACCCTAGCTTGGCCCTCCCCAAGCTGCACTAAGCCTAGCTTGACCCTCCCCAAGCTGCACTAAGCCTAGCTTGACCCTCCCCAAGCTGCACTAACCCTAGCTTGACCCTCCCCAAGCTGCACTAAGCCTAGCTTGACCCTCCCCAAGCTGCACTAACCCTAGCTTGACCCTCCCCAAGCTGCACTAAGCCTAGCTTGACCCTCCCCAAGCTGCACTAAGCCTAACTAGGCCCTCCCCAAGCTGCACTAACCCTAGCTTGACCCTCCCCAAGCTGCACAAATGTGTCACGTAGTGTGTCAAAGTAGTTCATCATAAACTGGTGACCCCCGGCCCAAATGATGCGTGAAGTCATTATTTATGAGACACCTAAAGATTTTTAACAGTTGTCAGCAATAGCACCTTTTTTTTAAACCAAAAAAGCAAAGGGTAAATCTATAGTGTCTGCCCCCCTAAGGGTAAATCTATAGTGTCTGCCCCCCAAAGGGTAAATCTATAGTGTCTGCCCCCCAAAGGGTAAATCTATAGTGTCTGCCCCCCAAAGGGTAAATCTATAGTGTCTGCCCCCAAGGGTAAATCTATAGTGTCTGCCCCCAAGGGTAAATCTATAGTGTCTGCCCCCCTAAGGGTAAATCTATAGTGTCTGCCCCCCAAAGTTTTAGTGTCGTCCCCCCAAAGGGTAAATCTATAGTGTCTCCCCCCAAAGGGTAAATCTATAGTGTCTGCCCCCCTAAGGGTAAATCTATAGTGTCTGCCCCCCAAAGGGTAAATCTATAGTGTCTGCCCCCCACCCCTCCTCTCTGTTAAATTGAGTCTCTGTTAAGGTACTGATGCCTTACCTTGTTGGCTTTCTCACATTTGATCAACTTGTCATGGATGGCTTCTTTCTCTTGTTGAAGTTTTTGGCAATCATCTTGTAAAGCCTGGAGGGGACGAGAAACCCTTAATCAACTTAATGTTGAAACTTGTGTGTACTGTAGTGTACATGTATATATTGTGCAAAGCACATGTGTGAGTTATACGGGCGATTGCTGTTAAATTTAGTGCAATAGCCAGTCTCAAGTTTTTTTTTAAAGCAACACTTGAGGAAAAAGTATAATAAGTATAGTGGCTATGGGATAAGGATGACAAGCCACACTGTGGATATGAGATGCCCACCTTCATCTGCTCGGCCGTTGCCTCTTGGTTGGCTTGGACAGCATTGTAGGCCTCCATGACCTCATCCTTTTCTTGTTGGAGTTCTTGGAGCTGATCCTCTAGTTCCTTTAGAAACACAAAGTTTACACTGGCCAGACCATTAGGGGCTACTAAAGAAACACAACAAACGGTGCAGAGGACATCGAGAGCCTATCGCTGAAGACATCAGATGGGAAAGGCGGAGGTGGATAGGGCACACTCTTTGTAAACCCCCCCCCCCCTTTTCCGAAACAAGATGAGACAATCCCTATCATATAACAAACATGGAAAAAGGATGAGAGGATGGCCAAAGAATACATGGTGGCCGAGCTAGGGGCAGAAACACAAAGTATGGGATACACCTGGAAGCAACTGGTCAGGAGAGCACAGGACCGAGATGAATGGAAGGCACTTGTAAACAACCGGCGCCCAGGCGGGCTATAAAAAAATAAATAAATAGGTAATAGTCAGGGGAAAATATTATGAAATATATGTTGAGGTTCATGTTGAGTAATATGAGTCTCCATATTGTCTTTTAAAAGTGTTTGAGAAAACCTATGGTTACAAGACGAGAGAGTACCAATGGTTAACCTGTTTATTGTGTCATATAAGAAGTGTTTCTTTACCGCACCCATCTGTCATTGTTACATGGTACCTGGTATTATGGTACCCTGTATTATGGTACATGGTATCTGTGATAGACATATTTATGTACACTTATTCTTAAGATATGTTTTTTTTTAAAAATGTTATTGTAGACTTGGAAACTATAATCCTACAGATATTGTTCCAAGAGTGTTGAGTATGCACCACTATGTTTTAATCATGTTGTTTGGTTTAATTACTCCATGATACTCCTTATTAACAACTGAATACTTTGTAAATACCACCACTCAAATAAAATAAGGAAAGAGACGTATCTTAAGTGCGCCATGTTTCCTAGATCTTAAGCATTAACAAAGAGTACAAAGTGTCCTAACATTTATTTTTTCATACTTTAATTTTTGCTGTTTCCCCTTCTTTAAGACCTCCTTCCCTGGATGGGTCACTCTTGGTCTTTTCAAGGGCATTTAATCTTTCTTCAAGTTCTGGAAAGGTGATAATATCAGAACAGTTCATTTTTTAATTTTTCAAAGAAAATTGTATTTTAAGTTAAAAAAGGAATACTGAAATAATTTGAAATATAAAAATTAAATTGAATGGCTAAATTAATGGTTTGTTAATTTTACAAGAATATTATGGAAATCGTTATTCAAATCGAAAGAACATTTTTTTAAAAAATTATTGGAATTTTGTGAATACTCACCTGAATTTTTCTGCTTTGCTTTCTGTAGCAATATTGTTTGCCTCTTCACAAATTTAACTAAATCATCCTTGGACAATGAATCAAGCTGTGAATTTTTAAAATGTACATTTTCAGCAAACAAGATCTTAAAAGATTATAATTTATAAACAATATAAAAATGTCAATTAAAAAAAGAAATTTTATGGTAATGAAACCCACAGTATATGAATAGCATCAGCAACAAACTAATTTTAAATTATAATATGGGTCACATATGCTAAAAAAATTATATTTGGTCTTACAAATACACAAGCACAAGGAAAGCTTATTTCTTTAAATATTTTAGAAATCGAAGTGTCTACATGTCCAGCGACCGGATGAATTATTTTCGAGATTTAAAAAAATTTTTTTTTTTTTTTTGCTGTAACAAATTTGGGCCACATATCAGTCCGTCAGCCTTGTCATGTGACCGCTGATAGTGGATCGTAAAACTAGCGACGGAGATGCATGGGGGGCGACGAGTATACACTATACACTTCATTTCAAGAAATAAGGGCGGGAGGGGGTGCAATGCATACTAGAAGGAAGAAATACTGAGAGCGAGAGAGAAAGAATAAAAATGATAGTGAGGGTAATAAATAAATAAGGCGGGGAGGTCGAAAGTTCACAAAGAAATAGACCTTAATAGAATCTTAATCTAGGGCCCACATAGTGTGCTGTTGGGGTAGCCTATTTCTCACGCAATATTAATAGCCTAAAATAAAACTTTTTGACAGTAGATCTATTGACAGTCAAATAGCAAGAATTGGTCTTATGTGCTTTGGTTCATATTTTAAATTTAGGCTACTAGGTAGAGCTTTATAAGATATTTAAACCAAGATAACTGACTTTTTAAAAAAATTTTGTGGCGACCTCTTGTAACATGACATGTGTGCCAGAATAATAACACATGCTAGTCATTCGGCGGTCATGTGACATAACATGCCCACCAGAAGCATATCTCCCGCGCTATTTGTCCTGTCGCGGGATGTGTAGACACTGCCTTTAAAAATTATTATTATTATTATTATTTTTGAAAAATGTATTTACCTTGCCCTTTGGAGTTGCTGCTCCAGATGGGGACAAACAAGATTCCGCTTTTTCATCAGCCATCTCAGAAGAAGCAGGGTTACTGCTATCACAATTAAATTAAAGGAAGCTCAAATGATGTTATGCCAACAGTAACACTAAATGTACATTCACACCACAGATTTATTACTTGGATTCTCAACTTTATATGACCACGTGCTACTTAGGCTACTTGCTGCAACAAAAACAGGGCCCAACAAGTTTCAGCTTGAGAGCTGCAATTTATTGTCAGCTAGCAATATCCAACCCATAATAATTGCAGGTTCCACCAAAAATAGATGCTATTTCAAGTAGATACTTTGGTCAAAAATGTAAACATTTTGTAAAAATAAACCAATGGCACAGTTGAATAGAGCTAATTTTTTTACAGAATTATAACACCAAAATCATATTTTTAGCTGTTGTGGTTTTAAAGTTATGAATTTTTAAAGTACGACTTGGTTTGTCCTTTTTTAACATGGACTGCATCTCCACATTCTGTGACCTCTTTCCGCTGATCGCGTCATGCGCAATGACTATATAGTTTATATAAGGCAACGCATTCCCTTATCACTAAAATACTGTTTAGGGTCGACTTATTTTAAACTTTCAACTTTGGCACATGAATAATTAATAAAAGCTTTCCCTGACCAATGGTTTAATAGCTTTTGCACACGGCAAACTGTTATGAATGAAACTCTGAGATAGTACTACGATATAGCCGTTATGCAAGTGGCTGTGAATGGTTGCCAATGACAACGTGTTGCACAGGGAAAATTCTGATCATTTATAATATGGACTCTGCAGGGTTTTTAAAGCTCAAATTAAAACATTCCAGTTTAAATGTCTTCAAAATGCATTCTGAAACACAAAATATAAAATATTTTGATGTATATAGTGGTAATAATTAAATATTTCCTAAGTATCAGCAACTTCCGCCATTAAAAAGGGGGCGTGACCCACGCCATGTCGAAATTAGGCTGAGCCACCTTATGGTGATATGGGTCACTGTGACAAGCGTAACAAACGTGAGACACGACCTACATCAATGAAACTTGGCACAGATATAGATCAATATCTAATGCTCAAACAGATTTAATTAAAAAAAGGGCCTTATCTTATTATTTCACAAAAAATTTTGTATGCGAAGATGCCTTATATATACCAAAGATTTTCAAAATAAAGGTTGATTGAAAAAAGCAAAATAGCTGGCTAGAAATGTAGGCCAAGATGTCTTCCAAATTATAAGGCCGGAAACGGAACTCAACTCAAATATATGTGGAAAGAACTAATTTAATAATAAATAGACACACACATCGGAAAATTAAAAACTCGGCTTTTTCGGCGCCGACGCCCATTTCTGATACAAAAAAAATAGTAGTCTCTCTTGTTTCATCGAAATATCTACTATTTGGACCCGGGTCCCTTTAGACTAAATTGCTATTTGGATGTCCTTTGTGATAGTTTATTTTAGTTTAACTGAAGAATTAAGTTAACAAACATTGAGTCCATTCAATTATATTTCATTTGATACCAAATTTTGTATTACAAAATCCTAACAATAACCTACTTACAATTTTTTTAACCCAACCTCTCACTTCCACTGCTGAATCCCGGGGTCCAAATAGCCGCAGATGAAATACAAAACAATGATATTCCATTTGAATTTATTAAGCTAAATTAGGAGACTACCGTATAATAAATCCATTAAATTATCCCAATTACCTGAATTTTCATAAACAAATTAAACATCTTTCAGTTCCATTTTCTATGTTCCGATCGGTTTACGGTTTGTTTACAGCGTGTCGCCGGAAGTTGACAAGGATAATACAAAATATGGAATAGCAAAATGTAAAATTAATATTTTTTTGACTGCACACTTAATAGTTTGAAAAGGGCTACACATATTATCTTGTTAGTGTGGGATAAGCCAGGGGAGGGGTGGTGGGGAAGAATGTTCATATTATTTTTTTCACTTAAACTTAAATAGGTAAACTAACTGACTTTTTATCGCCAATCTCGTTTTTCGGAATCAGTATTTTTTTCCACTAGTAATTTACTCATTATTTTTAATTTAAGGGCTAGGGCACAGCTTGGACCCTCTACTAAGTTAAGTAGCTATCTCACCCAGTGACCAGTGTTTCTTTCAATTTCCTCTGTGTGGAAAGCGGGGTGGGGGCATTCCAGATTATTGGGTAGGCAGTGCCACAGGGGCCGTCCATAAAGTAGCCTACGTCACGCTCCAGAAAAAAGGGGGGGGGGGCAAAGAGAACTCATGGCAGTTATTGCCAGAGAGAAAATGCACATTCAGATGATGTTAGGCAGTGCCACAGGGGCCGTCCATAAAGTAGCCTACGTCACGCTCCAGAAAAAAGGGGGGGGGGGGCAAAGAGAACTCATGGCAGTTATTGCCAGAGAGAAAATGCACATTCAGATGATGTTGAGTGGCTATCTGAGGATGAAGTTGATCTGTCTGCAATTATCCGATGATGGTGAAAGATTGATGCCAGTCGTAACTATGGATGAACACTTCACCATGGATGGATGATGTCCAGTGAATATTTAATTAAACATAATTCACAGGTACATTCGCTCATAATAAAGATATTCAATATAGCACAAGAGTTTTTTGTCAATCTAGTATTTTTTTAGTCAAATTGATTTGTTTCCTTTTTATTATTTAATCACTGGGTGAAGTCAAGTTTCGCTAATTTACTTCTTATCCTGTGTAAAAAAAAGATTGCATAATTGGAAATTATCTAAAACTTGACCACACCTTTTGTAAATGAAAAAGCAGCAGACAAATTATGTGTATTATATAATTGTCTAGTCTAATTTTTGCAATTTTTGTTTTCAAATTCACTCTAGATTGAGTTGCTATTTTAATGAATAACTGTGACAACTGTTGAAAATTAACTTTTCTCCTATTAAAGTAATTTTAATAATGTAATAGTTCTTTTAAGTGGAAATTGTATATCTTAATACAGTTTAATAATGAAGTGTGTTTTAGATTAAATTTTAAAAATTTGTTCGAACGTGTGACGTACTTTAGGGGGGGGGTCCAAGATTTGTGACGGGGGGAGGGGGGTAAAAATGGTCAAAAATAGCGTGACGTACTTTATGGACGGCCCCATACATTGATCGTGGTCCCTCAAAATATAGAAGAAGAAGTTGCAAAGTTAAGTCAGTTTGTTTTTTTTTACATTAAATTTACTTTATTAAAAAAATTATTTCCTGGTCTTCAAAGTTGCAAATCTGTCAATCACTTCATCAAATTTAATATCCGTCACCGTGTCACTTTCAACTGATAGTAGAGCCAGATCAAAAAGCCTTGACCATCCCATGGTGGATCCTAAATAGGTCTTGATAGGTCTTAGTTTCGAAAAGCTCCACTCATATGAAGCCACTGACACACAGATCGTAAGACAATTGAAGGCTTAGCGAGAGTATTGGAAAGGATTCTAGGAAGTTCCATTTAGCTATGAATTTCAAAACATCAAATACTGGCCAGTCCTTGAATTCGTGAAATTCAGTATCAGCTGCCTTTAGTGTCGTCTAAGCCTAGGTATTTCTTTTAAAAGTTCATCCTCTGCTAACTTTTTATAGAAAGAGGTTAATTTTGGAATGGACACCAATAACTGTTTTTCTCTTGCTGATAGTATACTCTTGGGTTGAACAGCCCCAAACATATCTGCTACTTCCTTGATCACTGTTGATATGATTTGGAGTTCAGAATGAAAGCGATCAATGCACACGCACATCTCTCTTCTCTTCTCTTCTCTTCTCTTCTTGCAGAGAGAGTCCAGCATCTATTAATTTTTCTCATTTCATCTCTCTTCTTAAACCTTTGTGTTCTCTCTACCGAAATTCCACATGGGTCTGATTTTAAAAGAACATATTCAATAGCATGTTCCACAAAGTGAAACACTCTTAAGGTGTGTCGATACTGGTCAAGAGTAAAGCCTTTAGCCTGCAGATACTTCTGTTTAAGGTTAACTTCCTCAAGTTAGATCATCCCAAAGGTAAATGTAGCAGATACACGTGAAATCACCGACAGCATGTAAAAGACCTTTTGCTGCATGAATATCGTGCTCCAATGTTAAGAGGTGGTGCTAGTGACGAATCGGCGAAAATATATATTTATTTTTGAGTATTTCTGGGTTTCGATATATTTGGTTTCAAAATCGTTTTTTAAAAATTGATTGTGGGCCCTCAAAATATAGAAGAAGAATTAGCAAAGTTAAGTCATGTTTTTTTTTTGTTTTTTTTTACATTAAATTTACTTTATTAAAAAAAAAGTATTTCCTGGTCTTCAAAGTTGCAAGTTCTACCCTAATACACCCCGATGAAAATGATCGCTAACTTTAATGAAGATAAATACACTTATAGACGCAGACATCTTTGATGGAAGCTGTTTCCTCTCCTGACTACTATATGTGGTCCACACTTCGCTACCATATCGGAGCGTACTAGGCACACATGCCTGATAGACACTTATTGTTGTTTTATCAGTTAGATTGAGATTATTCCACACCCGCTTATTCAGTTTAGCCTTAGTTGCTGCTGCCTTTGCGATTCTGATATTTATCTCTTCAGCGAGGGAGAGAGAACTAGAAATATTGGATCCAAGGTATAATACCTGAAATGCTCAACTACCGAAAGATTATCGCCCTTATTAGATATGATTGGAGGGGACGGTGCTTCTTGCATCATTACATTTCTGTAGACTAATCCAAAGTCCAAACTCTTTACAAGCGTGTGATAGACGATTAACCAGCTCCTGAAGACCTTCTTTTGTGTGAGATGTTAAGGCGGCATCGTCATCGAACAGCAGTTCACGAATCAGCACCTATTTTACTTTGGTCTTTGCACGAAGGCGGGCGATATTGAACAGCCTACCATCAGATCTGGTATGGACGTACACAACATCTTCACAGTCCCTAAAGGCATATTAGAGGAGCATTCAGAAGAAAATGGAGAAGAGCGTTGGTGCCAGTACACATCCCCGTTTTACTCCGCTGCTGACTGAGAATGACTTACAGACAGCACCATTGAAAGTTATCGTGCTGTGCATGTTATTGTGAAATGACTGTATGATTGTGAGCAGCGGTGGGGGACAATCTATTCTTTGCAAGATACTTAAAAGGCCTCTCTGACTTACCAAGTCAAATGCCTTTGTCAGGTCTATGAAAGCAATATAAAGAGGCATATGCTATTCACGACATTTCTCCTGCATTTGGCATAACGAGAATATCATGTCTATTGTTGAGCACCCACTCCGGAAGCCACACTGGGATTCTGGGTAGATTTGGTTCGCCAGACTCTGCAATCGTTTAAGGGCAACATGGACAAAAGCCTTTCCAACTAAGCCAAGGAGAGAAATTCCTCGGTAGCTATTGCCATCACTTCAACCCCCTTTATTTTTATACAATGTTACAATGTTGGCATCTCTCATGTCCTGGGGAATGTGACCTGTTTCCCAACAAAGACAGAGGAGCTCATGTAAGGGCTGAAGTAGAATAGGTTTTCCTTTTTTGAGGACTTCCGCTGGAATGCCGTCAATGTTGAACCATAATTACTTCTTTAATTACACGCCAAGTAGTTTCTATTGTAAGAAATATTTAACACAAAACATGCATCTCACTTTAAAATTATTCGTTCAATAAGAAGAAAGAAACATTTCATTAGTTTTACTTTGTATATTTCAATTCCAAATAAATCACAACATTGCGGCATAACTTTTAAATATAAAATTATTTTTTAATACAGTTACTACATACAGTAATATGTACACAGTCAAGTCCCGTCTTGAAGCAGTCAATATCATTTTGGTCCCATCAACATAATAAATAAATTTAAATAAAACTCTTATATACAGAATTATGCTTAGAAAAAAATTTGTAAGCCTATATAATAAATTTATTTGTTAAAATGTCAACAAAATTTGTTTAAAGAATCAATAATTAATTAATTATGATTTACAAAAAAAATAATTGGATGTACTTTTTTAAATTTGAAATTCTCAATGCTCTGTTCCTTTTAACATAACATAACATATATCCAAGACAGATGAAACAAAGACAACTTGTCTGTTTCGTATGGTAAGTCTTTTCAAACCACAGCTTGTAAGTAAAGTACATATGATAATTGTGATTAAAAAAAATGAACGATATTTTTAAATAAAATATAAAATAATTTTTAAAAAACACGTTCTGCGCGGGACGGATTATGAAAATTTAAAATATAGACTATGTTCTTAAAAAAATTAATAAAAAGAAAATTCAATATCACAATTTTACAGATTACCTTTACCTGGCTGGTAGCTGATTTCAAATCATTATTAATACTGATGATACTTTAAAATGTTTTGTACAAAATACTTTGATATCACAGTTGCAAGTCAATATGCTGATATATATTTACCGCTTCAAGTAAATTCAAGAATAGATTAGTTTAGGTCAATAGTAGGCCTAAAGATTAACTACTTTATTCTGTCAAATAAATTTCAAAATATGTACTCATCGCAGCAGGAGAAATCATGCAGTTTCTTATCAGAATATGTAACATTTTACTACCTAGATAATTAATACAGGAGTATGTAAATATCATTGAAACCTTTGGCTGTGACATATTGCACTGCTTTGTTGTTTCTGTTGGATGGAGGCAAGCGCTGGTAGATGGATAGTTTTTTTTTTTTTTTAAATATTTTTTAGTTGATTTAATTCATAATCTAAACACATTTACTTTAAAATGTAAGTTCACATGTAGTGCAGTATTAGCCAAACACTTAAAGGGTTATGTCAATAAATAATTTGTGGAAATTATTTTATCATTGCATATTTAATTATGTTATAGCAATGATTATTTCACAACATTCTCTCCAAGGGGTCACCTACTTTTGTATATTCAATGCAAATAGTAAGTGATTATGTAATGTAAACTCATCTTGTTGCATAGAAATAGAATGCATCGAAGGCAACATCTAATTTAATATTGGTATTATTTAATTTCTTACATTCTTTAAATTTTTTGCTAAATCATTTTTAAAGTGTTTACATTCTCTATTTTTCATTCATGAAAAAAATAACATACAGACTTCCATTTTTCTTATGATACTGAATCCGCTTCATATCCCATGACTTTGCTTCTAGTCCTACATTCATTTTCAAAAACATTTTTAAAAAAGTGTGTCTATTTTTCTCGTTAAAACAAAATTCTCAGAACAAAATTCAACAGTTACAAACACTTTAACTTCAAAACTATTCAAGGAATAAATTAAGAGTCTAAACTCATGAGCAAAGCGCAGCCCCTCTTGACCCAGTGGTCACTTGGCTTTTCCCCTGACTTTAGGTCCACAGCCACGACAAAGCTTGGGCGTCCAGATTTACCAGCTCGGTCAGGGTAGTAATAACACGGTGCTGTGTACATGCCTGGCAAATGAAATTAGAAATTTTAATGGGAGTAAAAACATTTAATTAAAATAGTGTAGTTATATGTTGAGAAACTTCATCAACATCCCAGTTTTAAAGAAGACGCTAAAAAATCATGTCATTAGCCTTAATGACAATTTTGTAGCCACTTATTAATTTGATGTTAAAATAAAGCAATTTGTAATTCAGTACCTCACATTATTTCATAAGTTTAAATTTTTATGGTGATTAAAATTAGAGAAATTTGAATTGTTTTATATTATTCTTCTTTAACCTAACATCTGATTTCAGCTCTGTAGTAACTAGTTAGCATGCACTGATTTCAGCTCTGTAGTAACTAGTTAGCATGCACTGATTTCAGCTCTGTAGTAACTAGTTAGCATGCACTGATTTCAGCTCTGTAGTAACTAGTTAGCATGCACTGATTTCAGCTCTGTAGTAACTAGTTAGCATGCACTGATTTCAGCTCTGTAGTAACTAGTTAGCATGCACTGATTTCAGCTCTGTAGTAACTCGTTAGCATCCCCTATTAACAAAAAGAAGTAGTTATTTATCCCCCCCAAAAAAATCAGATATGAATCTTAGTGTTCATTCTGAATTTCTGTGATGTTCATTGTTAAATGAATAAACTGCTGTTGCATGTCTTCTTTGACATAACGTAGCAGAAATCAAAGTACCCGGTATGGGCTAACATGTTAAGAATTTATAGCATGGACCAAAAGTGCAATGCTATAGTTATAGTACCAGTACAGAATGTGACAATTAATACAAAATGACATGTGCTCTTCTAAGCTGTGCAAGAACAAAATACCTTTTCTTCGTATTAAATATAATACTGCAGTAATACATAATACAATATTGGTGACCTCACTGAGTTTTGAAGTAGACTTTCTTTATTGTGTGCAGGTGTGTAATTAAGCTAATTATTAATATAAAAATTGTCATACATTAAGTGCCTATCACTATTCATAAATTGTTCAAAGAAGAAGGCAGCACAGAGACATAAAAACTTGAGATAAAATTGACGAAGATGAAATCATTGTACATGGTAACGAAATGAAAAGAAATGAATATTTTTCTGTAGTTCCATAAACTATGAAAGTATTGAAAGCTCACCTAACAACTACTTTTGCTTATCTGATCTACAGGACCCAAATAATTTTAAAAATATATATTAACCCCCATTTAAAACAAATATGAAGTTATCAACTTTAAAGAATCAGGAAAAAGACATTGCCGAGGCCAGTGTGCAATTTCCGACTGCCTTGTATTTTCAAGGAAGGTGATATTATTTTTGTTAGAAGGGGGGGGGGCAATGATAGGGGTTTATTGTCTGCTAATGATACCAACAACAGAAAAGGTTAGGCTTAGAGGGACCAGTATGTTTGTTGATCTGAAACAACACAAACATAATAAATGTATCTTTAAATTAGGACAGAGATAATATCTGGTGCACAGAATGTTGCCTGCGGTGTTGTTGCCCTTTTTTCTTTTGGGAAGGTGGGGAAGAGGTGCATTGATTGTGTGTGTTTGTGATGTTTTGGACATTAATACTTTGGACCAAAAATTTAGGAGCTTCTTTGATCTAATTAAATAGGAGGATTCAATTAAATAGAGACCAGAATAACATAAAATTCTAATATAAACAATTTGCCTCCCCTCCACACAGACCCAAGTAATTTTTAAAAGGATTAAACTATGACTGTTATTCGAGGTGTGAACATAGGACAATTAAAAGTGGTAAAGAAATATAAACGAAAACTAAAAACTGAAATAGCTATAACAGTGGTAAAAATTAATTCATAATGCAATGAAACAAAATTCTGCTATTGTAATTACATTCTTTTTTCTTCTTGGGTCCTGTCATAATAAGGAAAAAACTAAATTAATTGAAAGAATGATGAATAAGAATCTTCTGTAGCTTCTTCAGTATTTTAAAGTGATACAAAACAAATTCAAAGAGTGCATATAAAAAAATTCTGAGCCACAAGTCATCTGAGAAGAGCTAAAAAATATTTAATTGTAAAAGAAAAAAAATTTAAATCTTTATCCAGAACTCTTAATTAGAAGAGGTCACACTAAAATATTATAAGATTCAAATATATTAAAATATGAAAGTACCAGCACTTTTGCTATTTAAAATTCTAGGCCACACTAAGAGGAATCAAATTTAATCTGCAAAGATAATATATTATTAATGCTGACTGGGATGGTTTTCATTTATCACTAGAGCCTTTCATTTCACTTTTTAGTAGAAATTCTAAAAATTGATTTTAAAAAGAAAGTAACTATAAATGTGTTAAGATAATGTCCTTTATTATATAGAATGACTTTTGGTGACAGACAATTAACATGAAAATAATGCTTTGTTTCTAGTGTGAGACAAATAAAAAAATCAAGAAACAATAAAAAATATTAAATTCTCTTCACAAGAATAAGAATGTATTTTTTGTTTCAATGATCAATTACAGGTTGCAGGGTAGGCTTGTTATTTGTACACTTATTCCACCAAGTGTACGCTACCAATCTACCGCTTTTTAATAAACAAATGAACTGACAATTTTTTTTTCAAGAGCCTTGAATTGTAAATCATTTATCAACGTACTTTTCCTATTTATTTGTTAGTATTACTTTAAAGGCTGAGAAAATGTAATTCTGAACCATTAATGATCTAGATATATTTTTTAAAACACAGGCTGTGGCACAATAGAAATAAATAGCATTAGCCAGCCATTAACACAGAGCAGTGGGTCACAGACTTTGGCTTATAATTTAAATGGTGACATTGAGTTTGTTTGGTTTCCGTTGTAAAATAATTCTCCAAAGTTGGCACAACCAGTAAGTGGAAGCCCACCACTGATAGCGCACCTCTGACACCACACCACTGAAACCCCAGAATGACAAATCCCCCCTTTAATTACCAGTATCTTAAACTATTTGTTAATGACTAATATCTTGTGTAATGCATTCCATCTCTCTAAAAGACAACAAAACGCCATGAAAACACAGCTCACATCAAGAATTGAACTCATTCCATCCGGGATGAGGTTGTGCTACCAATCAAACCTCACCCAAGCCTCACCTCAACCCAGTAATTTACCTTTGCTTCCTTTCTTCTTGAACTCAACCGGCTTGAACTGAATGGTTGGCATGCTACACACCAGCTGCATGGGGTTGGCTTCCACTAAGACTGCGTTCTTCTTATCCCACCCTGCACCCTGTAGGAACAATCCTTTAACGTAGACACCGTCCTGGGGAAGGGAAAGAGAAATATGTGGATAGAATAGTAGCATATATAAGAAATGGGGTGTCAGACACCGTCCTGGGGAACGGAAAGAGAAATATGTGGATAGAATAGTAGCATATAAAACAACTGGGATGTGAAGACATTGGAACTGCGGAGGGCTGGAGCTGGATCTGTTAGACAGAAATGTGAAAGTGAAATAATGGTCAAGTGTTCCAGTATTAGCCAATAGAAACAATAGACTGTGATGTGAGCTTAGACAAACATTTTCAAAGATTTGTGGCTAAAAAAAGTTCAGCTTTATTGTGGAAACCCTTAGGGGTTGATCATAAAAGATGTCTGCAATAATATCCATTTGTCAACCCCCCCCCCCACCACCCCACCCCCCCCCACCAACAACCACCACCACCCGCTGTCCACATGTGGCTTTACACCCCACCCTCTGGGGTTGCAGAAATCTGCATGTGGCATTATAGTGTGAAATGACAGGGAGTGTAATAATGATTCTAAAGAGCCAGAAGTCACTAGTTTTAGAGGTATAAATAAGTCTGATAATATAAC
>CAXITT010000313.1:314049-452932 GCA_964033795.1 Lymnaea stagnalis | reverse complement strand
ATCAGCCATAAAGGACATGCATAGATCAACCAAAGAGTTGCTTGAAAACATGAAGTGTTTCTAAAGCAAAATCAAACAAAAAATTCTAGCTAGCTGATGTCTGCAAAAACAAACCCCCCCCCCCCCTTTTTTAAGGATCTCTTTTATGATCAACTCCATACTCCAATAAAATTAAGTCTTTACTGGTCCATGAAACTTTTTAGATATTTTTGTTCTAACACAGGTGCACATCTTTAAAATTATGATTTAATTAGATACAACATGAACACTATAAAAATCTTGGATGAATTATAGCTATAAATATATATGATAGAAATAATAACTACTATCCTTTTGAAACTTAATCCGTTACTTTACTTAAATTTACCATGTTCTGTACTGCCAGGGCAGACAGCACTTTTCAATGGTTTTTTATGCATTAAAAAAATGAAAACGATCCTGTCAATCAAAACTAGCAAAATGATTTTTTAAAAGGATGACGTGCAAGAAATAACCAAACTCTAATAGTGATTAGAATAACTGTAAAATTATGAAATGACAAAGTAGAATAGAAAAAATTTAAATTAGAAACATGAGTTTCAAATTATCCTACTTATTCTAATCTGCTTATAAACCCTAAGGAGGTTATGACCCACTCACCTTTGCTGGACCGGTCAGGTTACTGTCATCCACAGTCTGGGGTATAAACTCCCATGACAGTGAGTCAACAGACAGCTGTAGATCAAATAAGTGAACACTTTAAGGAAACATATCCAACCGTTGAGTAGTGAGAGATTTAGAACAATGAAGTGAACATTGTTTATTGTCCTTTATCATTAAGCAATGAGTGATTTAGATCAGTTAATGACACTTTTAATTTTACTAGATAAAAGCTTTACACACCTGCTGAACGCAGGACAGACTCTTGCACTTAAATGGTCTCCATCTCTCAAAAATGAAAACAAAATAATTATATGACACGTGACTTACGCTGTTCTGTCGGGCTGCAGTCTGTAACACAGCTGTAAGGAAACCAGTCGGGAAGGTGAAGGCTGACATCCAGAACACCCATGGTGGCTTGGCTAGAGAGGCCCACTTGGCAAACATATCTACTCTCAGCACCAAATCTCTCGTCCATGCCGCCAGGGGCTTCATGGAGTTGTAGGCCTGAAATATTATGTTGGATGTAGGGATGGAATATTAATGTTGGATGTAGGAATGGAATAATAATGTTGGATGTAGGGATGAAATATTAAAGTTGGATTTAGCCATGAAGTATAATGTCAGATGTTGAGATAGTATACATTTGGATGTCACACTGCAATATTATAAAGATTTGTTGTATGACTAAAATATAGTGTTGGAAGCAGGGCTAAAATATAATGTTGGATATATGAAGTGGGCCTAAAAATAAAATATAATGCTGTCTAAAGGCCTGAAATATAAAGTCAGATCATGCATTAATTAATACATGGTGCTGTTGGATGTCTGGCTAAAATTTAATGTTAGATTTCAGCATGAAATAGTCAATATTGGATGTAGGCCTGAAATATAATATTGGTTTATTTATCACATGTTTGGAGTCACAGGCGCGCACACAATCAAGAAAATGACTTCAAATCTCAAATGACATTCAAGGGGGTGGAACTACATAATTGAGTCTAATGACCACTTCTGTGCAACATTTTGCTGTATCAGTTAAAGAAGGATATAAAAAAGACATAGCCTCAAAGGAATACTGCTGATTGTTTATTGCTTATGCCACACACACACAAATGGCAAACGAAAACAGTACTTTAACAAAAAAAACATCATCAATTCTATTTTTGTAAAATTCAGATCTAAGTAAAATTCATGAGAAAGATCTAAAAATGTGACCAAAAAAAAAAAAAAAAAGACAGCTCACACAAAAATAAAAAACCTGGAAAACATCATCATTTCTATTTAAGTAGATTCAGGTATAAACAAAAATTAAAAAAAAACATCATCAATTCTATTTTTGTAAAATTCAAATCTAAAAAAAATTAAAAAAAAAAAACAAAAAATGTGACCAAAAAAAAAAAAAAAAAAGACAGCTCACACAAAAATAAAAAACCTGGAAAACATCATCATTTCTATTTAAGTAGATTCAGGTATAAACAAAAATAAATTCACGGGAAATGACTTAAATAGCTGCTAATTCAATTAATTCAAGTTTAGCTCTTCAAAAATATAACTGATAGCACCATTTTTCTACGGTACTAAAAATAATGAAAATTTCAAAATTTTAGCCTGCATTCAGCACACAGATAAAAATCTGGCAATGATCAAAGTGAAAGTAGACCTGACTTGAACTTACCCAATCCTGCAATCAAGTTGCACAATTAGATAATTATTTCATTAGTTAGTGCACCTCATATTACATGGAAAGTTGTGATTTGTGGGTTTGGCACAGGTGAATGGCCTTACTTATTGTTTTATCTTATTTAAAAGCATATTGTTTTATTTTAAATGGGATGTATAAAAAAAATTTGGGTGCCAGTCAGGATAAGGGCAATTTTAGAGAGATGGTCTGGAAGTAAAGACAACCCAGAGGCAATAATATGGTGTTGTAATCATCCTGTAATAATAAACATGATAATTGGAGTTGCATGTAAAAAAAATGATTTATTAATATCTTAGTTCATTATAAATTCTTGATGTTTTCTTTTTGTCATGTATAAAATTCCCCCCCCCCCCCCCCCCCCCCCCCCNCCCCCCCCCCCCCCCCCCCCAAACTTATGATAAAGGACTCAGTAGGACACAGCTCAACCATCCAGTGGTACCATAATACAATCATCCTGAGTCATGTGGTAACAAAGAGACATGTAGTTTCAAAGATAGAGTTAAAATCAAGCCTTACCCTCTCCCACAGTGGTGGCACTCTGCCATCAAAGATACAGTTGAAGATATTTTCCAGATCCATCGTCATGACAATAAGACCCTGTATGCCCTTCTCTAGCGCTGTCAGTGATGAACGGATCTCCATCAGCAGGATGTTGTAACGTTGAATCTGTTACAACACCAAACATAAAGTAAAATTTTCACTTTTAATGTCACGAGATCAGTCTTGAGACTTTTTGCAAAAACTTACCATCCAAAGAATTTTACACAGCTGAATCTCTTTTTAAAAACTCACAAATATTGAACATTCGCTCAAAGAAACATTGAATAGCCCCACTTATTCCTACATGAACATCTCACCTTCATTCCAGGCCAAAACTGTAATCTATAAATAGTTTCAAGGCAGCTTCTATTGTGCAGCTTGCCTATGGCAAGTTGAGTTAACCACAGAAGTAGCCAGTTCTTACCTCTTGTAGCAACACAACATTGAGTGGTGATGGGTCCACAGACAGGATCTTAGCTGTACCATCATAGTCCATGTTTTCAGGAATTTGTTTGAAGATATTTGCAGCCAAATCCATGACCTGAACAAGAAATTTTTTTAAAAAATATTTAAAAAATGAAATAGTTTAAAAATTTCATATTTGCGTTGACTAAAAAAATTTTTTTAGAAGTTAGTAAACTAAAATAGATTATTTAGACAGGAACAATGTGTGTCTATAAAACAATAAGTGTTTAGCTTTAATAATAATTTTACATAATACACAAGTAAAAGTTTCGGCACACGCCTTCATCAGTATAACAACAAAACATTTAAATAAGTATAAATTAAAATTACATAATATATTTATTATATATATCCTACCTAAAAAATAGAAAAGAATAAGAGTGGGCGCAAAAACCAGACAAAAACAAAGTAAAGAAGAACGGAAAGGAAGTGATTTGAAGTAAAATGTAAAAATCCAAACAGGAAAAAAAGACATGGCAGCTATGTAAAATTGTGGATTTGCTTTATACTGTATGGAGTCAAAATACCAAATCTTGTTATTAATTTATTTTCCATATAAATCCTCTCCGGTGTATTACTTGCATAAAGTATACCAGTAACTGCGATGTCTAAAATTACATCATGCCTAGTACTACTGAAATTTTCGGAAATTAAACTAACATGGTGTGAACCTTTGATAATGAATTTACAATGGTTTAACTAGTTTATACCAAGGGAAATAGCCATGACAGTAATTGCCTTACTTTATCCTCCCTGCTCTCCCCTGCTGCACTTGAGACCTGAGGCTGAAGTGAGAGGAGGGTGTCAAACAAAAGTCTGGTTTCTTGGATCTGAGAGGAAATGTCTGCATTGGGATGTTGACCAAAAGCCTCTGTAACAATTCAATTAGAGAAAAGAGAGCTGTAGGGGGCAATGATTGGTCAAAAGAAAATGTTGAAAGGGATTTAACGGAATTTGCACACTGCTTTTGTGACGTAAAAAGTATTTTTTAAAAGCCAGATTTCAGTAGAGTTAAAGTTGTAAACCTATCAATATTGAAATCATTCTATTTTCAGCTTTGTTCCGACTAAAATAGTTTCTGATGTCAAGCTATGGTTTCTCTAGAATTTCCCATAATGCAATATCATGAGATACATCAACTCATCTATTCTAAAGTGTACAGTGTAAAGCTCAGTATGACTAGGTTTGTTTTGTCAATGGGTTGATTAATCCCTAGAAAAAAAAACAAGGAATCTCAACCTAATTTGACATAATCCTCTTATCCCAAAAGCTGTCATTAAAAAATTGTAAAATGTAGAGGGTAAAGAGTAAACAAATGTTATTTTCCATTGGCTTCCAGGAATGTTCAGTACAGCTATTTTTGGTGAATCCATTTTTAAAAAACCTTTATTTCAGGTTTTCAGTTTGCTGCCTTTTCCTATGTTCACAAAAGATTGTGATTTTAAAAAAAAAGAAAATTAAAATATTTTTTTCAAAAAAAGATTAGCTCTAGAGCTGTCAGTGATGAACAGATCTCCTTCAGCAGGATGGTGTAACAATGAATCTCTTACAACACCAAATGTCAAGTAACATTTTGAGCTCATAATATTCACAATTGTCGGGGCCAGGGTTAAAATGTCATTTCCCTTAAACACGCTATATCCGTTACATTTTTCAACCAATTGTAATGGGACAACTTTTTAAATTTAACTTGACTGTTGATCTGGTGAATTATTTAGGATATAAACACCACCATTTTAGAATGCGTCCACACTGGGACTCTTATTTTTACTCCAATGGAAAATGTCTAGAGTTAAGGATATTTTTTTAGATGTCTTAAGTTTGAAATAATGATCACATAGAATATTCATTGTCTTCGAATTATTTAGGAGTTTAAATTAAAAGATTATAGCATTTTCCAAGCTCCATATTGTTTTATGTAGCTATAAAATGTATAAAATGGGAATAGGATAAAAAATGTATGTAACTGTTATTTTAGTTTTATAGATTTCTCTGCCGAGTGTCTATGAATTTCCTAAAATTCACTGAAATCAGATTTAAAGATATTTTTTAAGTTTCTAGAAAGTTCCAACAGAGTGTAGGTGGCTCTAACACTGTATTTTATCCTTGGTATTTTCCAATAGCTTTTTATCCTACAACTTTTCTAATAAATCTTGTTCATAATCCAAACTAAAATACACACTGCTGTAAAAGACTAAAAATTTGTTTGGTTTAATATAGAAAATTTAAAAGGCAACATCATTACAAATTCCTTCTGATTCTAATGGGATAAATTAGAAAAAATTAACTTAAAAAGGTATGTGCATAATTTTACCCCTATCTTAGGGATAACAACTCTTTAGGAACGGGGAATCCTATTTCATTTTAATTGATGAACGGCCACAGCTTTGGCATTGATGAATACATTTTTTAAAAAAGACATCAAGTTAGATTTGTCTTTAAATCATGGATTTTGGCAGGTGCCCATGGCAGCTTTTGCCCAGCTGGAATATTAACGAAAATGGGATGGCCCCCAAATTCAATGTTTGGAAGAGTTTGTAAAAATCTGGCTTTTTATAAGAGAAATTCTTACATTTTAATTGGTACGTAAGCGAATTGTTTTTGATTGAGCCCTAAATTTACATGTACGCTGTACAAACCTGAACAAAACCGCTACTATCAAATTTATAAAAATCTCCTTCCAAAAAGAAAATGATAAATCTTAGTGTTAAAAAACTCAAGTAGAAAAAAATATGGCATGCCTGGGTGATCCACATTGGGCAACATGCTGACATATTCTTTGTATGAAGACAATGGACCATCTTTAGGAATGTAGTAGGTTGGCAGACTTGACAATCTGATGTAGAAAACAGATAATGCATAGGAAAGAAATAAAGAAATTGTCAAAATTTCCTATTTAATGTCTTTCAACAAATACAGTCATCCCACCGCTTGTTTTTTTAAGACATCATTTTTTTAATAATCCCTATTATCAGTGGTTGTCAAAAATTCTGATTGATGATTTGTAACAAGAAGACATTTTTAAAGCTTGGTACACAGCATAAGATAAGAGCTTTAAGGAATTCAGTTTAAATTGGTTTCATACTCATCTATCCAGCCCCCTACCCCACCTGCCCCTGGTACTTTATTTTGTGAAAATGCTATAATAATTATCATTACAGCTACATTGGAAGGAACATGCCAACATTATCACCTGCAACAACAACAACAAAAATGACAATAATAAATTTGATCCCTACTTGTTGAAAGGAACTGTTAGAACTGATTCATTCATGTAGTCGCTGATGTAGGTCATCAGCAGGCGTCTGTCCATGTCGTCAGTCACATGACCTCCATAGTTGATGTTGGCAATAAGATATTTGAGAGCTTCCCATGGTGTTTCATCATAGCCGTCAAGGTAAATGGACAATAAGTTTTCAGAAACCTGGCACAGAAAGGGCGATTATTTCAAGACATTAATTTCAAAAGACTTATCAAATTGATGGTACTAGAATTTTCTGAATTTACTTTTTTAGAAATTTAGTCCACTGTGGGAGCTGTCTTCAGTGTACACTAACAGTCATATAGGCAACTGAGAGCTGTCTTCAGTGTACACTAACAGTCTTATGGGCAACTGGGAGCTGTCTTCAGTGCACACTAACAGTCATACGGGCAACTGGGAGCTGCCTTCAGTGTACAATAACAGTCATAAAGGCAACTGGGAGCTGTCTTCAGTGTACACTAACATTCATATGGGCAACTGGGAGCTGTCTTCAGTGTACACTAACAGCCATACAGTCAACTGGGAGCTGTCTTCAGTGTACACTAACAGCCATACAGGCAACTGGGAGCTGTCGTCAGTGTACGCTAACAGTCATATGGGAAACTAAATTAAACTAAAGGCAGTGGTGGCTTAGAAGTATAAGGCAGCTGGTCTGTGTGAGATGCATATACAAGGCAGGTAAGAATAACATACATAATTCAGGTAAGAATAACATACACTAGGCAGGTAAGATAAACATATACAAGGCAGGTAAGACTAACATACACAAGGCAGGTAAGACAAATATACACAAGTACACAAGGCAGGTAAGAATAACATGCACAATGCAGGTAAGACAAACATACACAAGGCAGGTAAGAATAACATACACAAGGCAGGTGTAGCCATGTCATAAAAGCAGTTGATGCTACTTTGATATCTCTGGGTTTTTTTAATAGCTAAATTGTTTTTCTTTAACCTATGCAATCCACTATTTAGAAAGTAGTCCAGTACATTACTAATACAGTCAAACCAGCCACCCACTTGGGTTATTATAAATAATGGCAACCTCCTGAGCTAAATAAGATAACTCCCAGAGCCAAATAAGATGACATCCAGAATCAAATAAGATGACCTACAGAGTAAAATAAGATGACCCCCAGTGTCAAATAAGATGACTTCCAGAGCCAAGTGATGTGAATCTTACCTCAAAATCTGAATCATTGAACTCGTATGCAATGTTCCAACCCAGCATGAGGAACTTCTTTCTCTCGAGGAGCACAGAGTGGAAGAAACAGAGGGTAAACAAAAGCTTCTTGTACTTTTCCTGCTTGTGACAACGATGAAATTGCTGTTCTGTGATCAGGTTGTACAAACGTTTCATATTGGCCTTGAGACCCTGGAAGACAACGCGTTTTGTTTTATGTAAACACAAAACCATTTATGCAATAGTCTGGAATAGAGGCCGACCGAATTTCGGCTTCGGCTTCGGTTTCGGCGCCGAAAGTGGCCATTTCATCACTTTCGGCCAATTTTCGGTTTCGGCCGAAACTGGAAAGTTAACTTTCGGCTTAATTTCGGTTTCGGCCGAAAGAGAAAAGTTAACTTTCTGTTTTTCTTCGGTTTCGGCCGAAATTGACTTAGACTTTCGGCCATCCGGCCGAAAGTGACTCAGGTTTTCGGTCATTTAATACTAAGCAAAAGCGATATTTAACAACAAACTATGCGACATTTAAGAACAAATTAAGCGATCTTTGAGAACAAACTAAATGATATTTAACAACAAACTAAGCGACATTTAAAAACAAACTAAACGATCTTTAAAACAAACTAAGCGATCTTTAAGAACAATCTAAGCGATCTTAAAGAACAAACTAAACGATTTTTAAGACCGAACTAAATGATCTTTAAGAACAAAACAAATGATCTTTAATGATTTATAAGAATAAACTAAGCGATCTTTAACAGAAGACTAAATGTTCGTTAGGAACAAACTGAAAGATCTTTAAGAACAAACTAATTGATCTTAAGGAACAAGATCAATTATCTTTAAGAACAAACTAAGCGATCTCTATGAAAAAAACTAAGCGAATTTACAACAAACTAAGCGATCTTTATGAACAAACTAAACGATCTTTAAGAACAAATAAAGCTATCATTAACAAAAACTAGACGATCTTTAACAACAAACTAATGCGATCTTTAAGAACAAACTAAACGATCTTTAACAACAAACCAGGCGATCTTTATGAACAAACTAACCGATCTTTAAGAAAAAAATAAAGGGATCATTAACAAAAACTGGACGATCTTTAACAACAAACTAAGCGATCTTTTACAACAAACTAAAAGATCTTTACCAACAAACTAAACGATCTTTAACAACAAACTAAGCGATCTTTAAGAACAAACTAAACGGTCTTTAACAACAAACTAAACGATCTTTAACAACAAACTAAGCGATCTTTAAGAACAAACTAAACGGTCTTTAACAACAAACTAAGCGATCTTTACCAACAAACTAAGTGATCTTTAAGAACAAATTAAGCGATCTTTAAGATGAAACTAAGCGATATTTTAGAACAATCTAAGCGATCTTTATGAACAAACTCACCAATCTTTAAGAACAAACTAACCGATCAATAACAACCAACTAAACGATCTTTATAAACAAATTAAGTGATCTTTTAGAACCATATTTTTTAGAGACCCGGAAAAAAAAATTATATTTTGCATTAATTTCCCCTCCTCCCCCCCTCCCCAATTTTTGCCAAATTTTCTCCTACCATACAAATTTGAAAAAAATGTAAAGCAATTTAAATTACTTTTATATTAAAATGGTAAAATCCAAAGTATTCATTAGATCAAGGGTATCAAACTCAAATTATGGGGGGGGCGCAGGAGGTAATGTCTGAATAAGAGTGGGCCGCATCAAATAATCCACAAAAAAGCGATTAGAACTGTTACAATCTGCTCAAACTTTATAAATAACAATGAAATAATTAAGGGATCTCAAGAACTACTCACTGTTGCCAGAGACCTGGCATAAAAAAATATATAGAGTCATTAAAAAAAAAAATCAGAATTACACTAGTCGGTGAGATTCGACTGAAACCGTCGCGGAGAGTCACGTTATAGATATAAGAATGGGGGAAACGGGCCGGCGCATTTACACTAAACTTTTCTGTCATGTAGCGGGCCACAAAATATCGTCTTGCGGGTCACAAATGGCTCGCTGGCCGCGAGTTTGAGACCCCTAAATTAGATGTTTATTTATTAATATTTACGATTATCTCATTTTTATAAAAAGAATGTAAATATTTATACTTTCCCACATCATTTTCGATGTAAGCAGAATGTATGCGGGAACGAATTTCAAAATATCTTAATATTTCATTTTCGGTTTCGGCTTCGGTTTCGGCTTCGGCCAAAATTCATTTTTAACTTTCGGCCTTTTTTCGGTTTCGGCCGAAAGTCATTTTAAACTTTCGGCCTATTTTCGGCTTCGGCCGAAATCAGAAAATCACTTTTGGTCGGCCTCTAGTCTGGAACAGGGGTAGGGAACCTTTTCAGGGCAGAGAGCAGGATATAATTTTTTTTTATCTAGTTTAAAAAAATTGAAGAGCCCCATGAAAAAAAACAACAACATCTAATTTGTTAGAGCTATGCCCCCTAAAAAAAAAAAAGTAACATTTCTGATTTGCATGTATAATATCAATTTTAGTAGATGCCGATCGGCCCAACACCAGCAGCTATGATGTCTAACTCAACTTAAATTTTATTTATACATTTTTAAATAGAAAACCATTTTGGAAAAATATTTAAGTGTCCAAGGGCCGGATAAGAAAGCTGGCCTAGATTATACTTTAAAAAAATGATGAAAAATAAAGCAACAGTCAATTCTTTTTTTTCAACTAAATTTGTAAGATTCAGGTTCAAGGTTATTATAATTCATATAATGTGGAATCTTATATTTATTCATTCATTGAGGCAATAGGCAAAGAATGCCACTTTAATCAGTTGCTTCTGTGGGCAGTGTTATCTAGAGATGTACATTTGACCAAATCATCCAAAGTGTCAGCTGTTACGTTCAACGGCGGCTTACCTTGGGTGGTTCAGTCGTCATCTTGATGCCGGTCTGTAGGATGGAGATGGGGAAGTCGGGATGGGGGGATGAGGACAACCACAACCGGAACTCAGGGTGTGGCTCTTCAACTTGGAGCTGCTCCACGAGTTTGTCCAGCTGTGGCATCCAGCTGAGTGACAAGTGACAGTTGGCCAGGAAAACCCACTTGCCCTGGTGGGGTACAAAATTAACACAATTAGAATTGCATAGAAAACCATTTTAAGACGTTTTCATACATTAAGTACATTTTAGCTTAATTCACAAAATAAGGGGGCTATCAATATATATGAATTATGTGGATATTTATGAACTTATATCCTAATGTTAAATAGTTATTAACAGACACCAAAATGTGTAACAGGACGAGGAGACAAGAGAAAATTAAACACGACAAAATGAATGAATTATACTTCATAAATATTTTATTTTGTGTTGAAATATTTGTGTTTAAATGATTGTGTTTAAATGATTGTGTTTGAGTGTTTGTGTGTACATCTTGCGGCATCCCTCACCTCTCGGACACCTTCTTTGATCATTCTGGTGGCAATGGGAGCCTGACCTTGACCCAGTGACAAGGCATGGAAGCGGGAAGCCATGCCACTGTTTTCAGCCAGTTGTAAGAGGCCGCTAGTTGGGTCCTGGAAACATTGAGTACTTGAGTAAAAAAAGTTTTGAATGTATTTTAAGTAGGACACTTTAAAAAAGAATGATACGAATAATTTCTGCACAGCCTGTAACCTTCCTTCTTTGTTTATAAAAATCAATATGGGCTTTTTAAATAAAAATTGTTTAAAAACTTACAACCAAAACTTATCATCTTGTTTTTGTGTCATTTTTTTCATTTCAATCAGGGAGGGATTAGGCTGAGACCAGAACTCACTGATGATATCTCGTTCTTATTTTTTTTAAACACGTAGAGATTTCGGGAGTGGAAAATCTGGTAAAATATACCACACCACACAACACTTATTACGCCACAAAGGTCCTGATGTGCAACGCTGCCCTAAAGGTCAGCCCACTTACCACACCAGGGGACAGCACAAATATCAAGGGTGTTCTGGTCGTGGAGTCTTCCACCACAGCTTGCATGTCGAGGACAGGGGGCTCGGTGAACTTTGAACCCAGGTTGTTGATGATGAAAGATGTGGCGCAGAAGGAGACTCTGTCGGGTCGCAGTGAGCGGACGATGAGCATGCGCTGCAGCTCATTACAAGCATTGTCCCACTCAGCTGCAAGGTAAAACATTTTGGGGTTGAAAGCTATTGTAAACAAAAATAATGCCTAAGTAAGGGTCTTAAGAACCTACTAGTCAAGGTTTTTGTAATATGGCAAATTTTAAATTTATTAACCTGTACTGAAACTTTTTGAACATAGCAAATTTATATGAACTATTTTTATGTTAAACTTTGCTGATAACCAATAAGTGAAAGTCATACAATGAATCGTACAATTTTTTACTCATGCATTCTAAAGAATTTATTTTTAAAAACTCTTGAACAATTACAATCATTCAACATAAGTCTTTCGTAATTTATCAAAGCCAACCTGGCAATGGTGTGGTCTCTGGTTCTGCAGATGTGTACCAAAGATTCCAGTCACGAGCGTACTGCTCAAATGAGGTGATGATGCCATGGAAGTTGGTCAGCTTGTCCAGTTCTGTGATGTTATCCCAGGAGTTATCAGATAGCCAGTTGGTGCAAGGGTTGTCCATTTGGTTTTCTCTGTCTAACACCTGTATTTAGATTTATAAACCTAGTTTTAGCTTTACCGTGACATAGAAATTAAAAAAAAAAATTTGCAACTATAAATAGTTGGCCTGGTATTCTTACCATCCTTGCACAAACCCTCACAGAATTAACCATAGTAAAATACTTTTTAAAAAAACAACGAAATTTGGATAAAATATTCCATATATTAGAAATGAAACCCATTATTAAAAATTTGCATATTTATATAATTTAAAAAGACGCCCCTGCTCTTTAAAGCATAAGTTAGTATTAATATTTGCATTTCATTACTGCCCAAAGGCAAAGGTACAAATAATTTTATTTATATCAGTTCTCTAAAAATAAAATTGGATCATAAAATGAAAAAATCTGGCCAACTCACAATGCCTCCTCTGAGGAAGAAGTTGTACTCATCCATATTGAGTTTTCCAGCATGTTCCAAGATTTTGGCACACATTTGGAAAGAGAACAGGAGTTTGTGTTTCTCAAAAAGTCCACGGCATGTGTACCTGGTGGGGGGGGGGGGGAGGGGAAAAAATAATTAAATATTTAAAAAAAAACTGGGAAAAAGGAACAATATGGAAATTAAGTGTAATACAAACACATGTAACATTTAAATTTATGTCAGGCTAAAGATCTGAAACAATTATATTGGATACAATTTAAAAAAAAATGTATTTGTGTCATCCCAGCAAGGCAGTAGCTACTGGTATGGGGTTAAAAATGACCTATGCATGTTATGTCAAAAAGAAAGATAGGTGACATCAAATTTAAAATAAAATCTTAATAATAATAATATTTGAAGCAATCAGTGTTTCAAGTGTCTCTTACTTTGAGCTCCATTAGTTTGTTTTAAAAGAAACATACTTTTAAATTTTAGAAGACAGGACAGAACCCAAAGTTGTATCTGAATGTCTGGGGGTGCCTGGACCTGATGTCTGAATGTCTGGGGGTTCCTGGTCCTGATTACACTGTTAAGGGCTTGTTTGTGTTTTGTGATTGCGTGTTTGCTTCGGAGAGTTTTTGGGTAGCAGTTGCTGTATGCTTTGTATTTTGTTACGCTTTTGGGTATGAAGAAATGGCGTCGTTGAATGGAGATGTTATGGTCTGGAATGATGGAGTGTTTGAGTTGTATTATATTTAATAAAGAAACATTTGATCTGTGAAGCATTGGTTTGATTAAGCTAATGAATTACCCCAAGACAAACAAAGCTATTGAACGTGGTAACATCAGGTGCATTACATACACAACAACCAAAACTTTCTACCACAGCCAGCCCAAGTTAACTCAAAGTTCACCTGTACACCGCATACGTGTGATACTCATTCAGATTTGAGATCCTCTCATCCAGCTTAGAGGAACGCTGGGACTTCTCGATGGACAGAGTGAACAGATCGATGTACGAGTCCAGGGAAAACTGATACATGGGGTCGATGCGACCCATGTCATTGAGGACGAAAAACAAGGTGGAGGCTCTCTGAGCACAGGAACGGTAACCCTAAATAAAGAAGAACGGTAACCCTAAATAAAGAAGCTTAAAAAAAATAATAAAAAATTAATAACTTCAAAGAAATAAACACATTAAGGCAAAAAAGAAATCTTTAAATTTTAAAAATATAAGACTCAAAAGCTCCTTTTCTTGCCACAATAAGTAAATGAGGAGGGTTTCGCTTTTGAGATTCCCAGATTATGAATGTGTTTGAAAAATGATTTAAAGAATTAGCATATGGCAGCAAATATAAGATTATTCTTGAAGTTTTAAAAAAAAACCCACAATAATGATGAAAAAGTTTACATTCCCAATACAATGTTTCATTTCAAATAAAAAACAAGGCAAGTAAGTTATAAAACACAAGGAACATGACCAACAAAGCAAGTAAGTTATAAAACACAAGGAACATGATCAACAAAGTAAGTTATAAAACACAAGGAACATGACCAACAAAGCAAGTAAGTTATAAAACACAAGGAACATGACCAACAAAGCAAGTAAGTTATAAAACACAAGGAACATGACCAACAAAGCATGTACATTATAAAACACAAGGAACATGACCAACAAAGCAAGTAAGTTATAAAACACAAGGAACATGACCAACAAAGCAAGTAAGTTATAAAACACAAGGAACATGACCAACAAAGCAAGTAAGTTATAAAACACAAGGAACATGACCAACAAAGCAAGTAAGTTATAAAACACAAGGAACATGACCAACAAAGCAAGTAAGTTATAAAACACAAGGAACATGACCAACAAAGCAAGTAAGTTATAAAACACAAGGAACATGACCAACAAAGCAAGTAAGTTATAAAACACAAGGAACATGACCAACAAAGCAAGTAAGTTATAAAACACAAGGAACATGACCAACAAAGCAAGTAAGTTATAAAACACAAGGAACATGACCAACAAAGCAAGAAGATGAAAAAATGATTGGCAACAAAAAAGGTATTAAAAAAAAAAAGGACTGAGATTGACATTAACCCGCACAACACACGCCACATCAGACGTCCAGTTGTGAGAATAACAATCACATGCATCGGGAACAGTTGTCCACCTTTGTTTCAGTGACTCACCTCACGAGCAAGGTCAATTTTGATCTCGGTCTGCTCTGCAATGTTGACAGACTCTGTGACCTCCTGGGATGTCGTCTTGGACAGTTGAAGGGTGTTGACCAGCTGGGCATCGTCCAGGAGTGAGCCTTTGGTCTCATTCAGCAACCTATATAAGATGAGTATAACATAAGCTTAATATTCAACAATTAAACTAAAAAATTAATGGTTACCCAGGCACAGGTTAAGCCCATTGATACAGTTGACATAAGTGGAGTCAATGCATCCTACTAATTAAGTCCATTGCTACAGCTGGCATCAGTGGAGTGAATGCATCCCACTAATTAAGTCCATTGCTACAGCTGGCATCAATGGAGTGAATACATCCCACTAATTAAATCCATTGCTACAGCTGGGATCAGTGGAGTGAATACATCCCACTAATTAAGTCCATTGCTACAGCTGGGAACAGTGGAGTGAATACATCCCACTAATTAAGTCCATTGCTACAGCTGGCATCAATGGAGTCAATACATCTCACTAATTAAGTCCATTGCTACAGCTGGGATCAGTGGAGTGAATACATCCCACTAATTAAGTCCATTGCTACAGCTGGCATCAATGGAGTGAATGCATCCCACTAATGATTGAAAATTACACACTTCAATGAAGAGATTGTTTCCAGGAAGCAGTCCACTATCCCTCCTGAAGAGCTTCTTTCTTCTTCTTCTTCTTTATTTTAAGGGCCCACGATCAATGAATTGATCATTCTGGCTCATTTGTTTCAGAGGGGTTTGCGCTGTTACTGTCCATGGGTTTCAATGGGATACTTCACTGGTTGCAAGGGCGACTCAGCAGTGGTGTTATGAACTGGGGGTTGGAATACAGGAGGCAATAGACACAAATGTGTCTAGTGTAGCTGCCTCAACTGTTGCTTTTGGAAGCTTGTTCCAGTCCCCTATTGTCTTCGGCAGGAATGAGGAGCTTCTGTACTTTGTTCTTGTTTTTACCAGCCGGAACTGTTTGTCGTGACTTCGTCGCAGTCAGGGGGGAAGATGAACGAGTTTCTGTTTGATTCCGGAGCAGTGCACCAGCCCATTTGTTATCTTGTACAACATGGTGAGCCTGGATAGTCGTCGTCGTTCTTCCAATGTCGACCAGCCCAGTGTTTCCAGCATGCTACCAACACTCGAGGTGCTTCTGTAGCGGTTCATGACAAAGCGCGCTGCCCGTCGCTGGACCGCCTCCAACCTGTTGATGCTTTTCTGGGTAAATGGGTCCCAGACTGTAGAAGCGTACTCTAAAATAGGTCGGACAAAGGCTTTATAGGCTTTTTCTTTCACGCTTGAGTTGCCGATCTTCAGATTGCGCCTTAGGAACCCCAGGGTCTTGTTTGCCCGGTTGCACACACTGTTAATGTGCTCGTCCCAGCGGACCTCTCTTTGGATGGTAACACCCAAGTACTTTACGGAGGAAACTGGCTCAAGAATATGGCCATGCAGTTCGTAAGAGTGGTTTAGAGGGAACCTGCTTCTGGAGACTGACAGGGTCTGGCACTTGACGGGATGAAATTCCATGTCCCAGCTCATCTCTCACTCAGCTAACCGATTGAGGTCTTGTTGAAGCTGGCTCTGGTCAGAGCTGTTGACGATTGTCCTATATACCGCAGTGTCGTCTGCGAACAGTCTTGCTTGAGAGGTCAGCTTCTCGGGCAGATCATTGATATATGCTAGGAACAAACAAGGGCCTAGCACTGAGCCCTGGGGGACCCCTGACTTAACACCGACATAGGAGGAGGTTTTGCCATCTACCACTACTGCCTGGCATCGGTCGCTGAGGAAGCTAAGAGATCCATGTTTTGGTAGTGCCTTGGATCCCATATCTCTGCAGTTTGTGTAATAGCAAGCTATGGTTGACACGGTCAAACGCTTTTGAAAAATCACCATCCCTGGCTGGGAAGATGGGATCAGGCCTTGTCTATACATGTAATCAAGACGCTGATATCACAAGTACGCTGATATCACAAATACGCTGATATCACAAGTACGCTGATATCACAAGTACGCTGATATCACAAGTACGCTGATATCACAAGTACACTGATATCACAAGTACATCATTTCAGATCTGAACAAGTCCTCACTAACCACAGAACAAACAACACTGACATTCTTTCCTACCTGAGGATTTCATCCTCACACTCCACCAACTTCTTCTTGCCTGCAGCTATACTCCTCACCAGGTTGTCCTTTTGTTCCTCCAACTCTGGTCTCTCCTTCCTGACCACAATACCCAGGAGCTGAGCCTCCAGGCCTGAAGTCAAATGATCACACAATTAAAACTCAGCATGGTAAAATCATTTTTATGTCATAATCTTCACCATAACTTAATGAATGGTCTTGTACACATACACTCTGTACACATACACTCTCCTGTACACACACATTCTCCTGTACACACACATTCTCTTGTGCTCATACAATCTCCTGTACACATGCACTCTCTTGTACACATACACTCTTGTTCACATTCACTTTCTTGTTCACATACACTCTCTAGAACACACTCTCTGGTACACAAATACTCTCTGGTACACATACACTCTCTTGTACAATACTCTCTGGTACACATACACTTTCTTCTACACACACTCTTGTGTACACAAACACCCTTGTTAACATGCACTCTCTTGTACACATGCACTCTCTTGTACACACGCTTCCTCTTGTAAACATGCACTCTCTTGTACACATGCACAATCTTGTACAGAACTCAATATCCTTTTTTAAAACCAACAATAACAACAACCAAAAAAGCCACAAGTTCTATAACCTGTTCTAATTCAGTTGCTTAAAAAACAGGTTGTCCTAACTTCACACTTCATTGCACATTAACATTTTCTTACTAGCAGATTTAAAAAAAGCAAATAATTCTCAGTTTTTACCTTGCTCTTTGACAGCAAAGTTGACGATGGTTGCCTTTGTTGAGATCTCTGGCGTGTAGTGGGGGTTGCTCATCTTGGTGGTGATGTAGAAACGGAAAGAGTCATTGTATTCTATCTCTTTGTCTCCCAGTCTCATGATGTTGGCGCCACCTGCTCAACCAATGGGACAGCTTTGAGCTTACCGCCACAATAAATAGATACAATGACACTGAAATCAACCTGGCTTTGACCTATTTAAATACCTTACATGTTACTGTTGTCATTAGATGGGAAAGTCTACTGTGACCTATTTAAATACCTTACGTGTTACTGTTGTCATTATATGGGAAAGTCTATTGTGACCTATTTAAATACCTTACATGTTACTGTTATCATTAGATGGGAAAGTCTATTGTGACCTATTTAAATACCTTACATGTTACTGTTGTCATTATATGGGAAAGTCTATTGTGACCTATTTAAATACCTTACATGTTACTGTTGTCATTAGATGGGAAAGTCTACTGTGACCTATTTAAATACCTTACATGTTACTGTTGTCATTAGATGGGAAAGTCTACTGTGACCTATTTAACTACCTTACATGTTAATGTTGTAATTATACCGGAAAGTTTATTGCATAGTTGCAAATAATGTATGGGACACTTTTTCACATTTCAGAACATGAACAATATTATTAATGAATTAAATTAACATCACTTATTTTGAACTATGGGAAGGATGGAAAGGGGAGCTTATTTCACTAGGATGGAAAAGGCAGCTTATTTCACTAGGATGGATAGGGGTGCTTATTTCACTAGGATGGAAAAGGCAGCTTATTTCACTAGGATGGAAAAGGCAGCTTATTTCACTAGGATGGAGCAGCTTATTTCACTAGGATGGATAGGGGTGCTTATTTCACTAGGATGGAAAAGGCAGCTTATTTCACTAGGATGGAGCTGCTTATTTCACTAGGATGGATAGGGGTGCTTATTTCACTAGGATGGAAAAGGCAGCTTATTTCACTAGGATGGAAAAGGCAGCTTATTTCACTAGGATGGAAAGGGGTGCTTATTTCACTAGGATGGAAAAGGCAGCTTATTTCACTAGGATGGAAAAGGCAGCTTATTTCACTAGGATGGAAAAGGTAGCTTATTTCACTAGGATGGAAAGGGGAGCTTATTTCAATAGGATGGAGCAGCTTATTTCACTAGGATGGAAAGGGGAGCTTATTTCACTAGGATGGAAAGGGGAGCTTATTTCAATAGGATGGAGCAGCTTTTTTCAATAGAATGGAAAGGGGAGCTTATTTCAATAGGATGGAAAGGGGAGCTTATTTCAATAGGATGGAGCAGCTTTTTTCAATAGAATGGAAAGGGGAACTTATTTCAATAGGATGGAAAGGGCAGCTTATTTCAATAGGATGGAAAGGGGAGCTTATTTCAATAGGATGGAAAGGGGAGCTTATTTCAATAGGATGGAGCAGGTTATTTCAAAAGGATGGAAAGGGGAGCTTATTTCAATAGGATGGAAAGGGGAGCTTATTTCAATAGGATGGAGCAGCTTATTTCAATAGGATGGAAAGGGGAGCTTATTTTAATAGGATGGAAAGGGGAGCTTATTTCAATAGGATGGAGCAGCTTATTTCACTAGGATGGAAAGGGGAGCTTATTTCAATAGGATGGAAAGGGGAGCTTATTTCAATAGGATGGAGCAGCTTATTTCACTAGGATGGAAAGGGGAGCTTATTTCAATAGGATGGAAAGGGGAGCTTATTTCAATAGGATGGAGCCGCTTATTTCACTAGGATAGAAAGGGGAGCTTATTTCACTAGGATGGAAAGGGCAGCTTATTTCAATAGGATGGAGCAGCTTATTTCACTAGGATCGAAAGGGGAGCTTTTTTCAATAGGATGGAGCAGCTTATTTCACTAGGATAGAAAGGGGAGCTTATTTCACTAGGATGGAAAGGGGAGCTTATTTCAATAGGATGGAAAGGGGAGCTTATTTCAATAGGATGAAGCAGCTTTTTTCAATAGAATGGAAAGGGGAGCTTATTTCAATAGGATGGAAAGGGGAGCTTATTTCAATAGGATGGAGCAGCTTTTTCAATAGAATGGAAAGGGGAACTTATTTCAATAGGATGGAAAGGGCAGCTTATTTCAATAGGATGGAAAGGGGAGCTTATTTCAATAGGATGGAAAGGGGAGCTTATTTCAATAGGATGGAGCAGGTTATTTCAAAAGGATGGAAAGGGGAGCTTATTTCAATAGGATGGAAAGGGGAGCTTATTTCAATAGGATGGAGCAGCTTATTTCAATAGGATGGAAAGGGGAGCTTATTTTAATAGGATGGAAAGGGGAGCTTATTTCAATAGGATGGAGCAGCTTATTTCACTAGGATGGAAAGGGGAGCTTATTTCAATAGGATGGAAAGGGGAGCTTATTTCAATAGGATGGAGCAGCTTATTTCACTAGGATAGAAAGGGGAGCTTATTTCACTAGGATGGAAAGGGGAGCTTATTTCAATAGGATGGAGCAGCTTATTTCACTAGGATAGAAAGGGGAACTTTTTTCAATAGGATGGAGCAGCTTATTTCACTAGGATAGAAAGGGGAGCTTATTTCACTAGGATGGAAAGGGGAGCTTATTTCAATAGGATGGAAAGGGGAGCTTATTTCAATAGGATGGAAAGGGGAGCTTATTTCACTAGGATAGAAAGGGGAGCTTATTTCACAAGGTCACCACCTGCTGAAATTCCTTTTTTTAAATTCAACCAACTAAACATGCCATCTGTTGAGGGCATTCAGTTGGTTTGAGATGTAACTTAAATGAGCTTTACCTATTTTCATGAGTGATTTATTGAGGATGGGATCAAGTGAGGGGTCCAGTTTCTCCTGTACATTCTGTAACAAGACAGGGGAGCCGTACTGGATAGCTCCCTCCAACACACGCATGTAGTCAGACATTTGCAGGTCAATCACTTTCAAACCCTGGTCAAGAAAAAATACTCAGAAAAATAAAATGGAATCTGTAAAAAAAACAGACAAACTTCCATATAATACTTGAGTGCTTTAAAATGTATTGTGCACACCATCCAGTGTGTATAGTCCCATGAAGTCAACACACCATCCAGTGTGTATAGTCACATGAAGTCAACACACCATCCAGTGTGTATAGTCCCATGAAGTCAACACACCATCCAGTGTGTATAGTCCCATGAAGTCAACACACCATACAGTGTGTATAGTCCCATGAAGTCAACACACCATCCAGTGTGTATAGTCCCATGAAGTCAACACACCATCCAGTGTGTATAGTCCCATGAAGTTTCCCATGAAGTCAAAATTTAAAAATTAAAGATATATAAAAATCACACTTAATTTGTTGTTGTTCTTTCAATCTTCTAAAGCAGGGGAGAGAAGTGCTAACCTATAACCATTGGTGTTAAAGATATGCCAGGTGTCAAAAATGAAGAGACAAGTTAGTAGTCATTCCTCTTAAGTTTTTTTTTGTCCTGCTGTTAAATCATCTTAAAACAACGCCACTGAATGAGACATAAAGGGAGATAATGTTGAATGGACTACTCTCACTTCTGTAAACTACCTTTACATGTTTACTTTTTTTGATACTTCATCAAACGATCAGTCACTAAGTGAGAGAACTCTAAATAATAAAAAAAAAGTCTTCCACTCACCTCTGAGTGTTCCATGTTTTTGATCCACTTGATTGCTTGACCCTGTGGATCCACCATGAGGGGCCACCTCTGACCCCTGGTCACTATGACCCCGTTCTCCGTGGAGAAGCCGTCGCTGGGCAGGCCTTGGATGTTCCAATCTCGAACTTGTGTAGGCTTAGCCATGAACGAACAGAAGTTGAAGGAATCTGCTACCGGTATGCCAAGTTTTTTCACCTGAGGGGAAGAATATCCAAGACACAAGTTTAAATGTATGGCCCAAGACTAATGAAGCTTACCAAAGTCAGTAAGTATTTGAGTCTAGAGAACTATTCTAAAAAGACATTTTAATCTTTAAAAATAATTTATAGTCTTGGAGGGCTGCCAGTATACATTCAAATAATCAACACTTTTTTAACAACAAGATCGATACTCAAAGTAACATCAGGGCACCGATGAATCAATGTTTTCAGTAAGATAGATATATCGAGTTTGACCAACCTCCGTCATCCATTTGAAGTTGACCATCTCGTCACGGTAGGTTGACAGGAAGGGTCCCATGTAGGACATGAAAGCCGCAGCAATGAGGACATCTCCTACAAGATGACCCATGCGCTCCTCCAGATCCTGAAAGAGAGACAAGGTGTGCATCAGTTCATCGTGGTTAATAGGGACAAGAAGACTTCCAAGTTATCCCCCCAATAACTGCCATACCTGCACAAGCAGTTGCTATCAATGCATACAATATAAAGAAGGCTTCCCTAGCAGTGACCGCCCTAAGCAACCCACCCTGGCAATGACCGCCCTAAACAACCCACCCTGACAGTCTCCTCCCAACGAATGCGTTCTCCGGCCAAACCCGACACAAGTTTCTGAGCCCTGTCCAGCATAAGTTCCGTGTGCTCAGCTTTCCTCTTCAGCTCTTCTTTCTGGGCCAGTTTTTCATCATACAAGATCTTCAGCTCAGCCATTTTAGCTTCAACCTGGTGGTGAAATCATTTTTTTTTAAATTTTTCTTTGAGAAATTATTTTTGGTCCTAAATATTTCGTAAGTTTAAGCTTGATGATTAACATTTTCTATCCCATTAAATATTCCAAAATTAATTTTAAAAAATGTTAACTCCAATATTTCTTAATTAATAAATAAAATTCAATAAATTACTCCTAAGGCTAAACAATATTTATAAAATACTCCTATACTATTACATAATGTTTATATCAAATAATAAAAAATTCCCATGCTATTACATATTGGTTATATAAAATATTCCTATCCATATTATTTATATCAAATATTACCATACTATTTCATATTGTTTATATAAGATATTCCTATACTATTACTTATTGTTTATATAAAACATTCCTATGCTATAACATAATGTTTATATAAAATGTTTCCATACTATCACATACTGGTTATATAAAATATTTATTAAGTAACAGGATTAAAATAATCCATCTTTTCCTCACCTCGGCTAATTTGGCTTTGGCGTCGGCCAAAGCTGCCTGCTTCTCCCTCAAAATGGCCATGGCGGCATTCAGTCTCTGCCTCTTTGGTTCCACTACTCTGAAGATACGCCCGTACATCTCCATGGCCCTGACCCACATGCAGAGCGATTTGGCCGCAAGGGACACGCGACCAATAATCTCAGGATGGAAATCTGCCTGAGCGACATACTGGCCAATTTTCTTCAGCACTCTGTCTGAAATATTGTCTTTGTCAAAGTTCATCAGTTGCTTCAAGAAATTTTGGTCACCTGGGAAACAGAATAAGGAAATTATTATCTCAATTAAAAAAACAACTACCTCTGATTATAAAATGTTACGAGACAGGATTCCAAGGAGGAGAAAATATAGTGAACAAATATTCAAAAAAAGATGAAAAAATATAGGGGTTACTAAGATCTTTTAGAATGAAATTAGAAAATAAAATTTAAAAATGTAGATTAATTCTCCATTTGCCAGCAATACCAATCAATGGAACATGATTTTATCAAGCAATGAAACATGACTTTATCAAGCCAGCAATCCAAGCAATGAAACATGACTTTACCAAGCAATGAAAAATGACTTTACCAAGCAATGAAACATGACTTTACCAAGCAATGAAACATGACTTTACCAAGCAATGAAACATGATTTTACCAAGTTGTTTCTTGGCCTCTGGCCATGTGGGGTCATTGCCCCTAAGAATCATGACGGCCTCCATGACTTTCTCAACAAGAGCCGGAGGTCGTCCGTAAGATTTGATTTCAGTCATGTCCTTCTTGTTTAGTGACTCGAGAGCCTGAGGGAGAACAAATAGACCATGAGTGAAATTTTTATCAAGAGGACATCTTACAATCTAATTTTAGAATTTTCTTTAGGCTAAAATCAGTTTTGCTCTTAGTTGTTATTGTCAGAAGACAAATTATGTTTAGCGCAATTTTTTTTATGTTTAAGAGATTCGGAGTTTAGTACACTTGATTGTATGGTTAGATTTGACTCATCTAGCTGCAGCAATACCAAAAAGATCAGCCATAGAAATTAGAGTAAGAAAGAAAGAACTATTTGTCTGACATTCAAGGGTTCAAATCAAGTCAAAGGTAGTCTTACCACACACACCCCAGGGAAAGACAGACTCTCTACACTAGTCTTATCACAGACACCCATAAACAATCTGAAAGAAAGACAAACTTTCTACACTAGTCTTACCTCACATACCCATCAACAACCCAAGGGAAAGACAGACTCTACACTAGTGCACTGAGAAAATCTTGACAAATACAGAACCCAGAAGAACCAAGAAGAGTAATGCTTAATTTTAATTTTGGACATCAATTTCTTTGATCATTAATTGATATAACTTTTCTATTCCAAGGTGTTCACATTATCAACCTAGCATCAACAGTATCCACCTATTCTCAACATTATCAACCTATCACCAATTTATCAATTTTGCAGTCACCTTCATGGCTTCATCCAGGGCAGGAAGAGCTTCATTGAGGTCAGCCTGGGCCAGGTCGGCCATTGTCTGACACTTGACCTCTTCCTCTTTGATTCTTTCACTCTTTTGGGCCACAGACTGGATGAGAAGAACATAGGACATTTTAACAATCATACACATTTGACTTTACAAAATGACTTACTCTGTTGCTACATCTAATAACTTGACAGTGATTACAGCAATGACATGGTCAGTTTAGGTGGTCTGGCTGCAGTGTCTTTAAAGTTGGTTGGGGCATTTGGCACTCTGCAAAGCTTATGGTAAATCATCAGCTCATGGAAACTTACCTTCTGCTGCTCATCAGCCTCTCTCTTCTGCTGCACCAAAGTCTTGAGGAACTCATCGCACTGTTTCTGGTAGGCGGCCACTTTCAGCTTGGCATCCTCCAGCTCCACCTTCATCTTCTCCACCTTCTCTCTGGTGTCGTCAATCTTGCTGAGACCGTTTCTTAGTTTGTCTCTCCCTTCCGTCAGCTCAAACTGTTTCTCGTTCAGAAGTCTATAAGTATTGTTAACACGGAGAAACGATTGTTAAAATAAGTTAAGAGGTGGGCCTGGTGAAGGTGGGGTTAGTGAAGACCAAAATGTTTTAAGCTTATATTTAGCCACATACTAAGACTGGGAGCACTAGTTTTTAAGGGGAAAAAATTTGCATTCCATGGGATAGGCAATTGCCCAAATGTTTGAATTTCTGACAGCGCACAGGTCACCAATGGGCATTCCATGGGATGGGCAATTGCCCAAATGTCTGAAATTCTAATGGCCCTAGGTCACCAATAGGCATTCCATGGGATGGGCAATAGCCCAAATGTTTGAAACTCTAACGGCACACAAGTCACCAGTCTAAACAAATCGTGGGTGTATTGTGATTGAGTTTGGTTGTCATGGATGCATTTGTCTCCGAGGAAAAGTAATCACATTATGTTCTTTTCCACTCTGAAAATAAATGGAATGTAACTGCAGATGACATTATGTGTAAAAAAAAAGAAGGCATGTATGTAATGACCATATATGTAAAACAACAGCCTGTATGAATGACAATACAGTGGAACCTCTCATAACGAGCATAATTCTTGCCAGAATCTTACTTGTTAAGCAAAACACTCGTTAAACGAAACAATTTTTCCCATACTAATCAATGTAAAATACGATACTGCGTTCCATGCTGAAAAAATACTAATTTTTCAAAAAATTTTATTTACATTTATTCAAATAAAAAAATTACTTATGAATTGTTAAGGAGTGTAACAACTTGGAATACAATTTAATACAATTTAGAAAATTGTATCAGCGAAAATAAGTTTCGCCTTCTCACAAATGTTTTCGTTAACAGTGTGGCCTTGTAATCGCTTCTCGTTTATCCATATTAGAAACAACCTCTCAACATCATCAAGAATACGTAACCGTTTCGTAGACATTCTTGACACTCCCTTTGAAGCATCTATCTCCTTAATTTTGTTCTTGAGAATAGTGCAGATAGTTGATGTTGACCGATTGTATGTGCGCGCTAGATTAGCCATGCTCACACCTTGTTCTCGCTTTTCAATGATTTTATGTTTCATGTCAACAGTTATTTCTTCTCTCTTATGATTGTCTTCTTGTGGTTTTTTCTTCGAAGACATTTTAGCACAGGTTATTACACTTTGCACATACAAAAATTACGAATATTGTTTGAATAAAAACTTTGTAAAAACTGGTGATCACACACGAAAACAATACGCTAACAGACCGAGTGCTACACACAATCTAATGCATCAGCGCAGAAGTCCCGGCTCACAAATGAAGTCGGGAAAAAATGGACTTCCCCTTTCTGCGTAACTCGTTATGTGAAATGTCGCTCGTTTAGGGAGCAACTTCTTCACATTTTTTTTGCTCGTTATGCGAATTACTCGTTATGAGAGGCGCTCGTTATGAGAGGTTCCACAGTATATGTAAAAAAACAGCCCATATGTAATGATCATTTATATATATATATAAAAAACCAGCCTGTATGTAATGACCATATCTGTAAAAAACAGTCCATTACATATGACCTTACATATAAACAATATGGTTTCCACATACTTTTTGTACCCAGCCACCAACTCCAGGTAGTTAGTGGGCGTGACATAGTTGTAACGTTTCATCTCTTCCAACATCTTGAGTGAGTAGTCCCCTACAGACTTGTGCATGATGGTGAACATTGTGGCCAGGGCATGCTTATTCTTGTCCTAAACCGGGCATGGCCAAAATAGCATTGACAATCTCTTGTACTTGGATTAAATGTACTGGTACATCACTATCACTTGTATCAATGCTTGGATTAAATCTACTATACTATCACTTGTATCAATGCTTGGATTAAATCTACTATACTATCACTTGTATCAATGCTTGGATTAAATCTACTATACTATCACTTGTATCAATACTTGGATTAAATCTACTATACTATCACTTGTATCAATACTTGGATTAAATCTACTATACTATCACTTGTATCAATACTTGGATTAAATCTAATATACTATCACTTGTATCAATACTTGGATTAAATCTACTATACTATCACTTGTATCAATACTTGGATTAAATCTACTATACTATCACTTGTATCAATACTTGGATTAAATCTACTATACTATCACTTGTATCAATACTTGGATTAAATCTACTATACTATCATTTGTATCAATACTTGGATTAAATCTACTATACTATCACTTGTATCAATACTTGGATTAAATCTACTATACTATCACTTGTATCAATACTTGGATTAAATCTACTATACTATCATTTGTATCAATACTTGGATTAAATCTACTATACTATCATTTGTATCAATACTTGGATTAAATCTACTATACTATCATTTGTATCAATACTTGGATTAAATCTACTATACTATCACTTGTATCAATACTTTGATTAAATCTACTATACTATCATTTGTATCAATACTTGGATTAAATCTACTATACTATCACTTGTATCAATACTTGGATTAAATCTACTATACTATCATTTGTATCAATACTTGGATTAAATCTACTATAAAATCTCTAACAGCAATACTTAAATTAAATCTTCCAACAATCACTTAAAACAATAAATGGTTTATTCCGACCTTTCAATTAATGCACTAAATCTTCAGCCCATAAGTTAGAAAACTTCATATCTTTATGTCTAGCAGTGTATGGAAAGTGTCTGGAAAACTCATCTTATTCCAACAAGGAACACATTAAATAATATTAAACTTCTCTGGAAATAAAAATAAAACATATTTTGTTTGTTTGGATCCAACACTTACCAAGTTATATCTCTCTCTGTCCTGTGGACAAATATGTTTAGAATTAAAAGACACAATTTTAAGCAACTTTTTACCAACAAGTCTATGAAAGTAGTGCAGCAAGAGCCAAGTGAAAGTAGTGAATTTAAAGAGAATCAATGAGCCAGTTTGTTAAATGTAACTTCAAATTACTATAGACATGAAAGATAAAAGTGAGTGATACAATGTGTGTTATCCTTCCAGTATTGATATATTCCCACTGCCTCTCTCAGTTAACTGTCCCCCATGCCAATATCATGGGATTTATTTTATTCTATTCTCAACAGGACTTCACTGACAGTGTTGGTTGGACAGTGTTGGTTGGACAGTGTTGGTTGGACAGTGTTGGTTGGACAGTGTTGGTTGGACAGTGTTGGTTGGACAGTGTTGGTTGGACAGTGTTGGTTGGACAGTGTTGGTTGGACAGTGTTGGTTCGCATCAGGTTCAGTAAAAATGTCAGAGATTTTAAAATTAAATTAACCAACAACAAATTGGTCAAATTGGAGTAATGAGTTTAAGAATTAAATTTTTGTAGTTGCGTTTTATTTTCATTGTTGTATCTTAAATTTTCAGTCGTGCTCCGACAAACAGGGGCTGGAAAGCGTGAACTTGCCATCTAGTAAAGCTACTTGACGAAACATGCATTCAAGAGATGCACTTTATAAGATTCCCAATTAATGCCCCCCCCCCCGACACCCTTGCCCATGAACTATATAAATATTCTAATAGCCCACCCCTTGGACAGATTTATTACACCAACTGTTTCCGTAAAACAAAAGAAAATACTACGTACCAAATGCACTTGTGGTATTTTCAAGGACCTTTAGTGCAGTTATCAGGAATTATTTTGTGCGCTATTGAACCTTAATGTTAGTGACGGACAGTGTTACATAGTGAATTATGTATTTGTTGATTTCATGAGATTCTTACAGAGAAAGTGGTCAACACTAAACACACATTATCTACCTTTGACTTTTTACACTTTATTTCATAGGTTAATTTTGTGCATTAATGATACATTAGCCTTTTGATGGGCAAATGTCTATGCTAGCAGTGATGGACGGGCACATGTTTCAGCTAAGAGTGTTGAATGGGCACATGTTTCAGCTAAGAGTGTTGGCTCTGCTTACAGACCTATGCCAGTATTACCATTAAAGACAGGGGTTATAATAAAAATAGACTGAATCGATCCACTCACAGCTTCATCATTGCCCAGGGTCATGTCAGAGAGATACTTATCAGCCACTTCCAGTAGAGCATCAGCTGGCCATTCACTGAACCAGTCGATGGTTGTACAGTTGACAAATGCTGGGTACATTCTTACACGGTTTCTACAGGATCAAAAGTAAAGTAGTCTGTATTATTTTATTAAATATTACAGAAATAAAGATAAATGTTCCTAATTATAATAAATGTTGCTAATAATGATAAATGTTGCAAGTATTGGTAGATTAGGATAAATTTATAGTTACAAATATAACAATTAAAAAGCACAATGCCTGCCTCCCCATCTTATTCCCCACCCTATTCCCCACCTTATTCCCTCTTTATTCCCCACCTTATTCCCTCTTTATTCCCATACTTTTTTCCCACACTTTCTTTCCCCACTCTCTTCCCCTCCTTAGAAATAAAAATAAATGTTCCTAATTATAATAAATGTTGCTAATAATGATAAATGTTGCAAGTATTGGTAGATTAGGATAAATTTATAGTTACAAATATAACAATTAAAAAGCACAATGCCTGCCTCCCCCCCCACCCCCCCCCCCCTCCCTCACACCACCACCCCAGACCGCTCTAATGCCTAAGCCAAAATAAGAAAGCTGCCATACCTGAAGGCCTCTCCTACCGGACTCATGCACAGGACAACATGCAAGTTAGCTCTGACCCTGTCAATCAAGAAGGTAAAAATACTCTGGGAGTTCTCCTCAATTCCCAGTTTCTTGACTTCGTCCATCAGTGCATTCTTGACCTGGTGAAACAAGCTTCATCATAAATATACACAGAGTTGCCATGCCAGTGAACAAATTACCAATTCAAATATTTTGGCTACATTATCAAGGTCCAATTTAGATTGGCTACTCAGTCTAATTCTGAGTTGGTCTCTCAGCCAAGTTCTGAGATGGTCACTCAGTCTAATTCTGAGTTGGTCACTCAGTCTAGTTCAGAGATGGTCACTCAGTCTAATTCTGAGTTGTTCACTCAGTCAAGTTCTGAGATGGTCTAGTTCTGAGTTGGTCACTCAATCTAGTTCTGAGATGGTCTAGTTCTGAGTTGGTCACTCAGCCAAGTTCTGAGATGGTCACTCAGTCTAATTTTGAGTTGGTCACTCAGCCAAGTTCTGAGATGGTCTAGTTCTGAGTTGGTCACTCAGTCTAGTTCTGAGATGGTCACTCAGTCTAGTTCTGAGTTGGTCACTCAGCCAAGTTCTGAGATGGTCTAGTTCTGAGTTGGTCACTCAGTCTAGTTCTGAGTTGGTCACTCAGTCAAGTTCTGAGATGGTCTAGTTCTGAGTTGGTCACTCAGCCAAGTTCTGAGTTGGTCACTCCGTCTAATTCTGAGTTGGTCACTCAGCCAAGTTCTGAGATGGTCACTCCGTCTAATTCTGAGTTGGTCACTCAGTCTAGTTCTGAGTTGGTCACTCAGTCTAATTCTGAGTTGGTCACTCAGCCCAGTTCTGAGATGGTCTAGTTCTGAGATGGTCACTCAGTCTAATTCTGAGTTGGTCACTCAGCCAAGTTCTGAGATGGTCACTCCGTCTAATTCTGAGTTGGTCACTCAGCCAAGTTCTGAGATGGTCACTCAGTCTAGTTCTGAGTTGGTCACTCAGCCAAGTTCTGAGATGGTCACTCATTCTAATTCTGAGTTGGTCACTCAGTCTAATTCTGAGTTGGTCACTCAGTCTAGTTCTGAGTTGGTCACTCAGTCTAATTCTGAGTTGGTCACTCAGTCTAATTCTGAGATGGTCACTCAGCCAAGTTCTGAGTTGGTCACTCAGCCAAGTTCTGAGTTGGTCACTCAGTCTAATTCTGAGTTGGTCACTCAGTCTAGTTCTGAGATGGTCACTCAGTCTAATTCTGAGTTGGTCACTCAGTCTAGTTCTGAGATGGTCTAGTTCTGAGTTGGTCACTCAGTCTAATTCTGAGATGGTCTAGTTCTGAGTTGGTCCCTCAGTCTAGTTCTGAGATGGTCTAGTTTTGAGTTGGTCACTCAGTCTAGTTCTGAGATGGTCTAGTTCTGAGTTGGTCACTCAGTCAAGTTTTGAGTTGGTCACACAGCCAAGTTCTAAGATGGTCACTCAGTCTAATTCTGAGTTGGTCACTCAGTCTAGTTCTGAGTTGGTCACTCAGTCAAGTTCTGAGTTTGTCACTCAGCCAAGTTCTGAGATGGTCACTCAGTCTAATTTTGAGTTGGTCACTCCGTCTAATTCTGAGTTGGTCACTCAGTCTAGTTCTGAGTTGGTCACTCAGTCAAGTTCTGAGTTTGTCACTCAGCCAAGTTCTGAGATGGTCACTCAGTCTAATTTTGAGTTGGTCACTCCGTCTAATTCTGAGTTGGTCACTCAGTCAAGTTCTGAGATGGTCACTCCGTCTAATTCTGAGTTGGTCACTCAGTCTAGTTCTGAGTTGGTCACTCAGCCAAGTTCTGAGATGGTCACTCAGCCAAGTTCTGAGTTGGTCACTCCGTCTAATTCTGAGTTGGTCACTCAGTCAAGTTCTGAGTTGGTCACTCAGTCAAGTTCTGAGATGGTCACTCAGTCTAATTCTGAGTTGGTCACTCCGTCTAATTCTGAGATGGTCACTCAGCCAAGTTCTGAGATGGTCACTCCGTCTAATTCTGAGTTGGTCACTCAGTCTAGTTCTGAGTTGGTCACTCAGTCTAATTCTGAGTTGGTCACTCAGCCCAGTTCTGAGATGGTCTAGTTCTGAGATGGTCACTCAGTCTAATTCTGAGTTGGTCACTCAGCCAAGTTCTGAGATGGTCACTCCGTCTAATTCTGAGTTTAAGTTTTAAAAAAGGGGAAAAAAAATGATTTGATCCCAGCAAAACAAGTCTGAACAGTTTATGTAGTGTAGAAAGATTATGTGGTGTGTAGGAAGATTATGTGTTGTGTAGGAAGATCATGTGGTGTGTAGGAAGATCATGTGGTGTGTAGGAAGATCATGTGATGTGTAGGAAGATAATGTGGTGTGTAGGATGATTATGTGGTGTGTAGGAAGAATGTTTGGTGTGTAGGAAGATTATGTGGTGTGTAGGATGATTATGTGGTGTGTAGGATGATTATGTGGTGTGTAGGAAGATTATGTGGTGTGTAGGATGATTATGTGGTGTGTAGGAAGATCATGTGGTGTGTAGGATGATTATGTGATGTGTAGGAAGATAATGTGGTGTGTAGGATGATTATGTGGTGTGTAGGAAGAATGTTTGGTGTGTAGGAAGATTATGTGGTGTGTAGGAAGATTATGTGGTGTGTAGGATGATTATGTGGTGTGTAGGAAGATCATGTGGTGTGTAGGATGATTATGTGATGTGTAGGAAGATAATGTGGTGTGTAGGATGATTATGTGGTGTGTAGGAAGAATGTTTGGTGTGTAGGAAGATTATGTGGTGTGTAGGATGATTATGTGGTGTGTAGGAAGATCATGTGGTGTGTAGGATGATTATGTGGTGTGTAGGAAGAATGTGTGCTGTGTAGGAAGAGTATACAGGGTAGTGATTGCAATGTGTGTGGCATGTACACTGAGGTGAATGGACTGACCTCTTCAAACTCCTCTCCCTTGTACAGATTTGGCACCTCACCACTGCTGAGGATGTTGTTGATGTCTTCAAAGAAACCTTCTTCCACTGCTTGTATGTCATTGAACAAAAACACAGTGGGTTTGTTGGTGACACCGGCAAGGAAGTACAGTTTCTTCAAGTCTGAAACACACACACAAACAACATCGATCATTTCTAGATCTATACAGATATAAACACACACAAGCAACATCGATCATTTCTAGATCTATACAGATATAAACACACACAAACAACATCGATCATTTCTAGATCTATACAGATATAAACACAGACAAACAACATCGATCATTTCTAGATCTATACAGATATAAACACACACAAACAACATCGATCATTTCTAGATCTATACAGATATAAACACACACAAACAACATCGATCATTTCTAGATCTATACAGATATAAACACACACAAACAACATCTATCATTTCTAGATCTATACAGATATAAACACACACAAACTACATCGATCATTTCTAGATCTATATATATATAAACACAGACAAACAACATCTATCATTTCTAGATCTATACAGATATAAACACACACAAACAACATCAATCATGTCTAGATCTATACAGATATAAACACACACAAACAACATCGATCATTTCTAGATCTATACAGATATAAACACAGACAAACAACATCGATCATTTCTAGATCTATACAGATATAAACACACACAAACAACATCGATCATTTCTAGATCTATACAGATATAAACACACACAAACAACATCAATCATTTCTAGATCTATACAGATATAAACACTGACAAACAACATCGATCATGTCTAGATCTATACAGATATAAACACAGACAAACAACATCGATCATTTCTAGATCTATACAGATATAAACACACACAAACAACATCGATCATGTCTAGATCTATACAGATATAAACACAGACAAACAACATTGATCATTTCTAGATCTATACAGATATAAACACACACAAACAACATCGATCATGTCTAGATCTATACAGATATAAACACAGACAAACAACATCTATCATTTCTAGATCTATACAGATATAAACACAGACAAACAACATCGATCATGTCTAGATCTATACAGATATAAACACACACAAACAACATCGATCATTTCTAGATCTATACAGATATAAACACAGACAAACAACATCGATCATGTCTAGATCTATACAGATATAAACACAGACAAACAACATCGATCATTTCTAGATCTATACAGATATAAACACAGACAAACAACATTGATCATTTCTAGATATATACAGATATAAACACACACAAACAACATCGATCATGTCTAGATCTATACAGATATAAACACAGACAAACAAAATCGATCATTTCTAGATCTATACAGATATAAACCCAGACAAACAACATCGATCATTTCTAGATCTATACAGATATAAACACAGACAAACAACATCGATCATTTCTAGATCTATACAGATATAAACACAGACAAACAACATCGATCATTTCTAGATCTATACAGATATAAACACAGACAAACAACATCGATCATTTCTAGATCTATACAGATATAAACACACACAAACAACATCGATCATTTCTAGATCTATACAGATATAAACACAGACAAACAACATCGATCATTTCTAGATCTATACAGATATAAACACAGACAAACAACATCGATCATTTCTAGATCTATACAGATATAAACACACACAAACAACATCGATCATTTCTAGATCTATACAGATATAAAGAGAGACAAACAACATCGATCATTTCTAGATCTATACAGATATAAACACAGACAAACAACATCGATCATGTCTAGATCTATACAGATATAAACACAGACAAACAACATCGATCATTTCTAGATCTATACAGATATAAACACAGACAAACAACATCGATCATGTCTAGATCTATACAGATATAAACACACACAAACAACATCGATCATGTCTAGATCTATACAGATATAAACACACACAAACAACATAGATCATGTCTAGATCTATACAGATATAAACACAGACAAACAACATCGATCATTTCTAGATCTATACAGATATAAACACACACAAACGACATCGATCATGTCTAGATCTATACAGATATAAACACACACAAACAACATCGATCATGTCTAGATCTATACAGATATAAACACAGACAAACAACATCGATCATTTCTAGATCTATACAGATATAAACACACACAAACAACATCGATCATTTCTAGATCTATACAGATATAAACACACACAAACAACATCGATCATTTCTAGATCTATACAGATATAAACACAGACAAACAACATCGATCATTTCTAGATCTATACAGATATAAACACACACAAACAACATCGATCATTTCTAGATCTATACAGATATAAACACACACAAACAACATCGATCATGTCTAGATCTATACAGATATAAACACAGACAAACAACATCGATCATTTCTAGATCTATACAGATATAAACACAGACAAACAACATCGATCATTTCTAGATCTATACAGATATAAACACACACAAAAAACATCGATCATTTCCAGATCTATACAGATATAAACACAGACAAACAACATCGATCATTTCTAGATCTATACAGATATAAACACACACAAACAACATCGATCATTTCTAGATCTATACAGATTTAAATCAGAATATCAGTCTGTTGCCTAAGTAACAAGAGATGGCCCATATTTTGATCACATAAGTAAAGAGTATGGCCGATGTTTTGACCATGTAAGTTAAGAGAGATGGCCCATCTTTTGACCATATTAGTTAAGAGAGATGGCACATCTTTAGACCACATAGGTTAAGAGATATGGCCCATCTTTTGACCACATAGGTTAAGAGAGATGGTCCATCTTTTGACCACATAGGTTAAGAGAGATGGCCCATCTTTTGACCATATTAGTTAAGAGAGATGGTCCATCTTTTGACCACATAGGTTAAGAGAGATGGCCCATCTTTTGACCACATAGGTTAAGAGAGATGGTCCATCTTTTGACCACATAGGTTAAGAGAGATGGCCCATCTTTTGACCATATAGGTTAAGAGAGATGGCCCATCTTTTGACCACATAGGTTAAGAGAGATGGTCCATCTTTTGACCACATAGGTTAAGAGAGATGGCCCATCTTTTGACCACATAGATTAAGAGAGATGGCCCATCTTTTGACCACATAGGTTAAGAGAGATGGCCCATCTTTTGAACACATAGATTAAGAGAGATGGCCCAGCTTTTGACCACATAGGTTAAGAGAGATGGTCCATCTTTTGACCTCATAGGTTAAGAGAGATGGCCCATCTTTTGAACACATAGGTTAAGAGAGATGGGCCATCTTTTGACCATATAGGTTAAGAGAGATGGCCCATCTTTTGACCACATAGATTAAGAGAGATGGCCCATCTTTTGACCACATAGGTTAAGAGAGATGGCCCATCTTTTGACCACATAGGTTAAGAGAGATGGGCCATCTTTTGACCACAGTTTAAGAGAGATGGCCCATCTTTCGACCACATAAAAACATTCTTCCCATGAAATGCCGCTGGGCACAACTTGAACTGTATTGCTCGAACCAAGTGGTCGGCAAACTCATTAGTCAAAAGAGCAAAAAATCAGCAGGATGGTTAAAAATTTGTGGAGAGCCAAAATTTATTTTCAAGAACCTGTCAAGAACCAGGTTTTTTGGAGTTATTACCGATTTGTCGCAGAGTGGCCGAGCAGCAATCAGGTCATTAAAGAGCCGCATGTGACTAGCGAGCCGTGATTTGCTGATCACTTCTCTAACCCAAAAAACTTGAGAGAAAATGTCTATATTAGATAAATTCTCAGAAATCTAAAGACTTTCAAAGCATTTGTTCCATTAAGTACTGAGAGATGAACAATAGAAAATATGTTGGACTTTTCATTTTCTCCTATCACTATTTATATTTTTTATACCTGCTGTGGGTCAATCAAAAATATAAACTATAATGCTTAAATTTTTTTAACTGACAAATCCTGACATCCAACAGGTGCCGCTGACATCCAACTGGTGCTGCTGATATCCAACATGTGCCACTGATATCCAACAGGTGCCACTGACATCCAACAGGTGCCACTGACATCCAACAGGTGCCACTGACATGACACAAAGTTTACCGTTACATAACACTTTTTTAAAAAACCTACCGTCCCTGAATTCCTGTTTCCTGTAAATCTTGGACACCTCAATCTGGAACACAGTGTAGTCACACAGGAAGGAGGCCAGTCTGGTCAAGCTCTGCCTTCCACTGCCACCAATGCCGATGAGCAGCATATTGCCACGGGGCTGTCTGATCACACGCACAATCTTTGAGACTGTAGAGATCAAATTTTGTTTTCTTAGTTTTGTACAAAAAAAAATATTTTTTTTTAAAGTAATAAGCCATAAATGAAAATTAAATTAACTTCCCATAAAATTATCTAAGCATCCCAGAAAATTAAATTAACTTCCCATAAAATTAACTTAGCATCCCAGAAAATTAAATTAACTTCCCATAAAATTAACTTAGCGCCCCAGAAAATTAAATTAACTTCCCATAAAATTAACTTAGCATCCCAGAAAATTAAATTAACTTCCCATAAAATTAACTTAGCGCCCCAGAAAATTAAATTAACTTCCCATAAAATTAACTTAGTGTCCCAGAAAATGAAATTAACTTCCCATAAAATTAACTTAGTGTCCCAGAAAATTAAATTAACTTCCCATAAAATTAACTTAGCGCCCCAGAAAATTAAATTAACTTCCCATAAAATTAACTTAGCGTCCCAGAAAATTAAATTAACTTCCCATAAAATTAACTTAGCGCCCCAGAAAATTAAATTAACTTCCCATAAAATTAACTTAGCTCCCCATAAAATTAAATTAACTTCCCATAAAATTAACTTAGCGTCCCAGAAAATTAAATTAACTTCCCATAAATTAACTTAGCGTCCCAGAAAATTAAATTAACTTCCCATAAAATTAACTTAGCGCCCCATAAAATTAAATTAACTTCCCATAAAATTAAATTAGGGTCCCAGAAAATTAAATTAACTTCACATAAAATTAACTTAGCGTTCGAGAAAATTATATTAACTTACAATAAAATTAAATTAGCGCCCTATAAAATTAAATTAACTAAATTACCTCCCCTAAAATTAACTTAGCGTCCCAGAAAATTAAATTAACTTCCCATAAAATTAACTTAGCGCCCCATAAAATTAAATTAACTTCCCATAAAATTAAATTAGGGTCCCAGAAAATTAAATTAACTTCCCATAAAATTAACTTAGCGTTCCAGAAAATTAAATTAACTTCCCATAAAATTAACTTAGCGCCCTATAAAATTAAATTAACTTCCCATAAAATTAACTTAGCGTCCCAGAAAATTAAATTAACTTCCCATAAAATTAACTTAGCGCCCCATAAAATTAAATTAACTTCCCATAAAATTAACTTAGCGCCCCATAAAATTAAATTAACTTCCCATAAAATTAACTTAGCGTCCCAGAAAATTAACTTGAAATCCCAGAAACAAACATAAAAAATGTTCTGTCTGCTTTAAGATTGACTAAAGTTCTGACCAGTGAAATTAATCTTGTACAGTGCAGTTATGATAAGATAATAACTTCAAAACAATTTGTTTGGTGTGTTGGCCTGAATTTGAAACTAACAGACAAAAGGAATATGGCAAGGAAATAAAAATACAAAGCTGACAACACATAAGAGGAAGTATTATTTAAATCACATTCATGAAATAATGAGTGATTTCAACCATTTACCAATTAGAATTATTACACCCACCTTGTTATCTTGAATTAAAAATAATTTTTAAAAAGGGGTGGGAGGCAGATGCAACCTCTTATAAGTCATTTAATCCATCAATGTTTTGACCTAACTTATAATTTAATTAAAATAACAACAGACTGCACTCTGTCTACTAGTGTCAGTTTCAAAATTTGAAAGGTTACGGAACAGTACGTTAAGAGTACGTGAGTTTTTTTAATCAAACCTAGCTAGTCATACAGATCCAAAATACTACTATGACAATCCAACATACTGATCCAAGTTCTACTATGAGAATACAACATACTGATCCAACAGTCTACTATGACAATACAACATTTTATCCAACAGTCTACCATTAGCCTAGAACAGATATGACAATCTAAAAAAAAAGCTTTAGATAATTCCAGCTTCATCTTGACTGGCCAATAAATCCCTCCTCCTCAGAGTCTCCTGACTCACTGTGCTCTATGGCGTCCCTGAAGAGCACCAGGTCCATGGCCACGGTGTTGGGGGTGTTGTTGTAGTCGTTGAGCTGGTCCTGCATGAACTTCTTGAGTTTGTCCGCAGCCTGGATGTCCTCGTACACGTTGTCAGGGTGCATGAAGTCACCTAAACCAAACAGAATTTTTATTACTGATTTACTGTGTGATATCAGGTCAAATTTACAATGAAATGACAGATATTGTGTACGACAACCTTTTTGGAATATGGAAAGCGGTTAAATAGCTTATATCTGTTCAAAAAATATTGAGGTTGTGCCAGGCATGGGCAGATTAGGGAAATGGCATCATGGATCTGTAAAAGAATTAGATGTTAAATAATGAAAAGTCCCACTTTTATTCAAATAAAAACAAAACTGTCACAAGTCAAATGTTGTCAATGTGCACCCTACAGTCACAAGTGAAATGTCATCAATGTGCACCACACCAATGTGCACCCTACTGTCACAAGTGAAATGTCATCAATGTGCACCACACCAATGTGCACCCTACTGTCACAAGTGAAATGTCGTCAATGTGCCCCACACCAATGTGCACCCTACATTCACAAGTGAAATGTCGTCAATGTGCACCACACCAATGTGCACCCTACAGTCACAAGTGAAATTTCGTCAATGTGCACCACACCAATGTGCACAGGAATGGAACACTCACCAAACAGTGGTGGGATTTTGTTGTGGCAGATGTTGTGGTAGGTTTGATCAAAGAGGACACCTAGTTTCTCCGACAACAGCTCGATGAAGGCGCCGGTGTCCTTGCTGTCAATCAGACGATCTGAGAAAACTCTGAAACAGAGGTATCAAATTTTATTACTTCCCTTTGTTAAGATGAGTTGGTATAATATTCAAACTTAATCCTCATGGGAAATTATTCACGATAAGTTTTGGTAAAATAAAATGTGTCGTTGCCGCACGTTCATTAAAAACTTAATATTTGTGTATAGTTTTGAATAAAAGTTTATCACGTTGTTAAAAATCTATGCATTTTTATGTTTAGCTTCTTTGAGCTTTTTTTATTAAATTTTGTTAGTCAACAAATAAAACAGGTTTCAAATGACTGCATCACTTGTTAAAGAAATCAATACATTCCTATGCCGACTGACCTGAAGCACTCATGAATCCAGAGCCTGGTCATGGCTTGTTTAGTGTCATGGTAATGTTTGTGTGCCCGCAGCAGACCTTGGAACACCTGAAATAGGAATGTTGCAGTTGTTAAGGCTACTTCAAAAAACTGGATTTTGAGCTCAACCCATCACAAAACTTGATGCGGGAAACAGTGCTTTGTCTCACGGTCTTGCAGCCTAGACAAAGTCACAACAAGCAAAGGGAACAGTGTCATAGCTCTACACTACGGCAGATGGACCAGGAGGTATAGGACCAAAAAGGACATCAGGAGGCACTCCCTTACATAACACCAGTGGTCAACTTCTGGATCCCCCGGGCAGTCATCTCCCCCCCCCCCCCCTCAGTCATGGATTCAACTAGTAACTCATTCTGGTGTTGGACCCTCATCATTGGGCAGCGGTCAAATCCAATCTTATTATAAATATAATTCGAGTTGGGAATGACATGTAAGAATAAAATGTCTTTTTAGGGTTGAATGAATTCTGCAAATCACCCAACCGTTCACATCTGCCCCTACCTTACCCTGGAGATGTCCCTGAGGTTAAACAGATAGTGTATCCTAGTTGGAGTAGGCAGGAACCTCTGCACAATGGCCTGATACATCTCTATGGTGGCCATTGTCATGACATCACCAATGGGCTTCACATCTTCCTCAAAGTCCTGTAGCTTTTGGTTGATCATGCTACCAAAGATTCGTTTGATTTGAGACTCCTGGGGATGACAAAAGAAAATATTCTTAGGATGGTTCATACAGAAAATGTCCATTTCATAGTTACCTGTAATTCTACAATACAAATCTTTGGATGGTTCATACAGGAAATTGTCATTGCATATATTGCTATAAAAAAATAATATTGTCTTTGCTTGGCTTGTTTCATTTTCCAGCATTCAAATGAAATATGGCAGCTTTACACATGGGCATTGTAAGTAAGTTGGCAGTCCAATTAGTTATTGTTATATTTAATTCACATTTGTTTAAGTAATTCAAAAAAAAAATTATATATTTTCCCTGTGCTTCTGCTCTATATTCCAGAATCTTTAGTGAAAACTATCTTTTGATATATCACTTGGTATAAAAGATTTACTATTTCAATTTAATTTCATGTCTATAAGAAATATAAGAAAAAAATTCAAACAGAAATCTGGGAGGTGACTAGGTGTGACATAAGTGAAAAAAAAGTGCACTGCTCTATCACACTGAAGTCTTTAGGTCATTTTCACCTCTATCACACTGAAGTCTTTAGGCCATTTTCACTCACCTGTGGGAACGTCATGTTGATCAAGTTAAACCGACTCTGAAGACGGCGAGAGATGACCATTCGACCGCCACCCGGGGGGCCCATAGCAGAGACCAGGAGCATGTCCTTGATGTACTTGATGGCCTGTTTCTCTCTGTCGTACCAGAAGCCGTAGTCTAACCAGAGTTTGATCAGTTCCAATGGAGGCTGTGAACACAAAGGAATCAATCCAACAATGACTTAAAACTTCCAGTCCCAGGGTGCCACTTAAAACTTCCAGTCCCAGGGTGCCACTTAAAACTTCCAGTCCCAGGGTGCCACTTAAAACTTCCAGTCCCAGGGTGCCACTTAAAACTTCCAGTCCCAGGGTGCCACTTAAAACTTCCAGCCCCAGGGTGCCACTTAAAATTTCCAGTCCCAGGGTGCCACTTAAAACTTCCAGCCCCAGGGTGCCACTTAAGAGTTGATGTTAAATTTAGTTGGGTTTTTTTTAAATATTTTTTTTTCCAATGACCACTGTGCTTAGGCTGAATGGCTAGGTCAAAGTTTGGATCATCCCTAATTTAGATACAAAAGCTAAAAAAAGCTCCAGAGCTGCTTTGTGGGAAATGGTTGGCTGTCAAATTGTTATTGTGATATTGCATGACTTAATAAAGACAAGATAATTTTGTACTAAACACAATAGCCTTGGTCACAAACAGTGGTGTAGCTAGGGACAAGAGTTCCCAACCCACATTCTATTATAAAACTCTGCAGTTGACTGAAAAATGCTGCATCTCTATGTAAACAAAAAATGAGCTGCATGGGGGCTGACCTCCCCCACCACTGGTCACAAATATTCAAAGTTATAACAAATTCTAAGGGTTAAATTTGCATTTTCCCATGTATGATCCACTATAGACATAAGATATCCATAAATTTATGGGCCACTTACATGAGATAAAAATGTGTCCCTAATGTTAGGTGCAACTCACCTGAGAACCAGATGTGTCCCTAATGTTAAGTGCAACTCACCTGAGAACCAAATGTGTCCTTAGCTGGCATGTTTAGGTCGTCCATGAAGGTAATCATCTTCTTACCACCCACTGGCACGTACACTCCTTTGGTGCGCTTCTCCACCCGTGACTCAATGATATTCTGCACTTGGTTGGATGTAGTCTGAAGATTAAAATCACACATGACTTTGGTGTCCAAAAAGTTAAAATCACACAATTCAAAAAAAGTAAATGTGCAGCTACAGCAATCCTACTGCCACAATAAATAATCAAATCATCCAAATAACCCCAATAAATAATCAAATTATCCTACTACTCCAATAAAAATCAAATCATCCTCCTACCCTATTAAATGATCAAGTCATCCTACTACCACAATAAATAATCAGTCATCCAACTACCCCACAAAGTAATCAAGTCATCCTACTATCCCAATAAATAATCAGTCATCCAACTACCCCACAAAGTAATCAAGTCATCCTACTATCCCAATAAATAATAGTCCTGCATCCATGGTCATCCAGAAGTAAGTGTGGCGGAATTAAAGTATGTTGAACTTAGTTTCATTACTGCTACATAAAAAACTCCTCATATAAACATGGTTTCAATTTATTCCAAACACATTTCATTCTATAACACACACACAGACACAGAAAATGTCCTGAAATTAAATGACAGAAATAAATATTCTCTGCCATTGATAACACCTACTTTAAAAAATCTTCTTGTCAAAGTAAAATCAAATTTAAATACCCGTCTATTTTATTCCTTTAGCAAGTCACTATAAAACTATACTCTGTGTAACATTTCACTATAAACCTATACTACGTATAACATTTCACTATATAACTATAATCTGTATAACATTTCACTATACAACTATACTCTGCATAGCTATATAACTATACTCTGTATAACATGTCACTATATAACTATACTCTGTATAACATTTCACTATACAACAACACTGTATAACATTTCACTATACAACTATACTCTGTATAACATTTCCCTATACAACTGTACTCTGTGGTCTTTCCCCAAAAACATCCATCCAGGTAGCAATAAGTTTCATGATTACCGCAACATACCTGTGCTGACATGTTGACAGTCAGCAGGTTGTACTCCAGCTTGTCAAACTTTGACAGTGTGCTCTCTATGACGGATGTTTTACCTGTGCCCACTGATCCCACAAGCAGGACGGGATTCTGGGCACTGATGAGGGCACTGCACAGGAACTGATACCTGACTGTGTCAACTGTGGGCACGATGAGCTTGAAGAATGGGATACTGGGGAGATAGAAAAATCACTCTTTGGGGGCCTGTGTTTTGTTGTTTTTTTGGTTTTTTTTTTGGGGGGGGGAGGGTTGGTTAAATTGCACCATCCCCAAGACAACAGCAGGTTTAAGTCTCAGCAGCAACATAGCATGGTTATAGTCACACACTGAACAAAGAAAAGAAAACTCATGGGATCAAATTATGTATGGCACCGTTTGAAAACCTCTTAAATTATATTAATTCCATGGAATTAGATTGTATTAATATTTAAATACAAACATGATTACAATTGTTAATGCATTTATGTATTTCATTGTTTTGGATATCTAAGTGTATTGGCTAATGTTCTAATGTAATTCATTATTGTGGAAATATACAAGAGTAATTGATTATGCTGAAGCTAAGTCAAGGTAGAAGCACCCAAGCACTATTTACCATACAGTCATCCAGATATTTTAAAATACCTCAAAGATGATTTTTCTACTTTTCTAAATGACTTAAAACAAATAACACATGTGAAATAGGATTGCTATTAAAGAAAAGAACTTAGTTGTCATTCACCTGGCCCAATATTTTTTTATGCAAAGCTTTCAGGCTAGAAATTTTAAAGCAATTTTGAATTACATTAACAAAAAACAAAAAAAAAAGCAATGGTCTGGTCTATTTAAAAAAAAAAAAAGTTAATTCAAAACAAGGTTGAGCAAAAAAGGTTGAACCAACTTGGGGTTGTATTTCCATCCATCTTTGAGTCTCTCCTCCCAGTGTATCCAGGTCTTGTTTTTCACATCCACAAAGTACTCGTAGATGGAGTCCTTGTTGGGGAAAGTTCCCTCCATCTCGCGGACGTAGTTGTCAATCTTCTTGCGACCATCCTCATCCACCGAGCTGCAGATGGACCAGATGAGACAGAACTGGAACCATATCTCCACCATCCTGGAGAAGGTTTCTGGCTCACTTGGGTCAATCTGGATCAAAAACAAAGAAATGCTCCATACCCACTTTCTTTTATTTCATTATTTTTTTTAATCATTTTAATTTTTACAATTTCAAAGCGATAAATTTATTCTGATGTGAGTGTGGGACAAACATTTTTGTTTGGCTTTGGTTTTAATGAGACTTGCTTGGAAAATGGTGTAAAATTTTATTAGCCTAATTTGGAATTGATGGATTTAATGAGAGCTGCAGCTGTACTATGAGGGATGCTTTCTTTCATCATTAATTTTCTGGTCACAGATTGCATTTTAATAGTTCTGCAGATTCCTGAAGAACATGGTCAGTGATAATCATTAGCTTTTCATTTAAATTTTTAATTGACCTTCGTAAAAATGGAGTGAAAAGAATCAGTAATTTAAACAGAAGTAAACAACACCCAAAAACAAAGTATTTCAAAAACAAAGAGAGAGGAAGGGGGGGCGCCCGGAAAGTTTGACAGAACATGCATACGAGTAAAGAATTTTATAAGCACTACCCCCCCCCCCCTCCAATTGCAACCACACATCTTTTTTCACGCCTCTGAACTATATGAATATTCTAATGACCCGCTCGCTTTTATAGGGCAGATTTATTTCACTTTAAATGTAAAAATGGCAAACGGAGAAAATGGACAGGTTCCCTCGAGACCCCCACCACACATCTTTTTTCACGCCTCTGAACTATATGAATATTCTAATGACCCGCTCGCTTTTATAGGGCAGATTTATTTCACCAATAAAAAAAAAATAACCTAATCTTGGCGCAGTTATCAGGAATTTTATTTTGTGAAATCCTATTTCCTTCATCCTCAACTGGACAAACAGGAAAAAAGCTGCTTTTTGGGGGTTGGGGCTGAACATTTGTAAGAATGTATTGTCATCTATAGCGAGTCTATGTGCCAAGTTTCAGCTTGGCAGGTAGACGGGAAGTCGGTCAATTAGCCATCTGAAGATTTTGACAGTCTTCCCTCAAGCCAGCCCCGAACAAAAGCGAAGTTAAAATAAAGGATTTAATAAAAAAAAGAATGAAAAAACAGTATATGAAATAATTGGTAGTCATTTTTCAAACTCACTCCATTTTCTACAGTTCCAAGAGAATCAAAAAGTTTGCAGAGGGAGACCACTCCATTCATTTCTGCAATGGGTACAAGTTCTTTGCAGTTCAAGGCTTTGAAGTCTAGCATCTTGACAAGATATTTCTCAAAACATTTTTTCAGTTCCTCAGCCAAAAGCTGAAAATTTATGCAATGAAAATTAATTTGACGTAAAAGCTTCAAAGACATTATTTTAGTAATAATTGAGAGGGCACTCATTACTTACAGACTTGGCTAATTGAATAAAAAAAATTGGTTTAACTCTCATTAAAACATTGGTTAGTTTTAACTGTTATTAAATCAATTGGTCACCTGTAACTGTACCCAAAACAATTGGCCCACCTATTTTTTGTATCTAAAACAATTGGCCCACCTATTACAGTAACTAAAATAATTGGCCCATGCTGTTACTGTAACTAAAATAATTGGCCTATGCTGTTACTGTAACTAAAATAATTGGCCCATGCTGTAACTGTAATGAAAACAATTGGCCCATGCTGTAACTGTAATGAAAACAATTGGCCCATGCTGTAACTGTAACTAAAACAATTGGCCTACCTTGTTAGTTTTCTTATTCAACCATGATTCCACAAAAGGCATCCAGCTCAGATCTTTGTAGTCACAGTAAACCATACCAGCTCGGGAGACTGTGGCAGGGGAGGCTACTGAAAGATCCTCAACCTCAAACAGAAGGGAGACCTGGTCCGGCATGGAGATACGCTCACCATTGATAAGGGTGAGAATCTTGTTGTCGTCCATGACAGAGTTCATGCTCTCGATCCAGAGGGTGTCCACTGGCCCATCAAACACTATCCACTTTTCTTCAGGTTTTTCATCTGAGTAAACATCAAATATGTCAATGTTAAACAATTTATTTTTAAAGGCATACAGTAGGCTAAACATTTTTGTCATGAAGGCATTCACTAGACAAAACATATTTTATTCATGAAGACATTCAGTAGACTAAAAAGTTTTTTCATGAAGACATTCAGTAGACTAAAAAGTTTTTTCATGAAGACATTCAGTAGACTAAAAAGTTTTTTTCATGAAGACATTCAGTAGACTAAAAAGTTTTTTCATGAAGACATTCAGTAAGACTAAAAAGTTTTTTCATGAAGACATTCAGTAGACTAAAAAGTTTTTTCATGAAGACATTCAGTAGACTAAACATTTTTGTCTTTCAACGGAATCAATGAAATTTTTTTGGTGAAAAGTGGAAGTGACATTGGGTGTTGAGCTACCTGCACAAGTCTGCCTCATCACAGATGACAGCACACCATCTGTCCACTCGTTAGTGCTGAGGTCAAACTCTCCATACAGTTCACCCAGGGATAAGGCTTTTGGGTTCAGTGGAAACTCCTGGAGACAAAAACAAAGAAGATGGTTTCTATTTATTTTGACAGGTGTGATTGGTTGTATATGTGATTGGTTGTATATGAGTGATTACTTGTATATGTGATTGGTTGTATATGTGATTGAGATTTTACTGTAACACAATAAAATGTTTTCAATGAGTGATATTGAAAATATTCACATGATTAAGAAATATGCTGGTTATAAAATCAGATAAACATCAACAAGTGTTTGTTATAGGAGTTGAAAGAAACATGTCAATAACATCTGCTTCAACTTTCTCATATCACTGTCAACTGATTTGATAATGATGCTATGGAATGAAATTAACATTAGCTTTTTGCCAGGATTTTGAACCAAATTCCTGTATCCTAGTCACTGTCCCAGTCAGCCACACATTTCTAATACTGTGACCAAAACTAAAATTGGAGCTGGTGAAAAAAAACAAGATATTAATGTTCTCCCTTTAGTTTCATTTTCCTTCTCTGATGTTCCTACTTGCCACACAAATAATTTTTGTGAGTTTAGTCTCACTCCTAAAATGAACTACTCGCTTTAACTTGGCTTCTTACATTAACTTGACTAATCACTTTATCGTGACTAATCACTGTAACTTGGCTACTCACTTTAACTTGCTGGAAAGCAGGGTCTCCCAACTTGTTCAGTCTGATCATGGTGGCCTGAAGGACTCTCCACGTGACAGTTTTGGCAGACTGGGTCCCTCCGACTATCATGACAGAGTGACGGGACGACTTGGTCTCAAACAGCTGGACCACTTTCATCATGGTGTGTGGGTTCACCTGGTACTTCTGCTCCCTCAGCTCATCCTCTATGGCATTCTTGATCTGGTCAAGGCATTTATTACATGAATTATCATCTCATCTCATGAACTGATTCAAATCAGAATCTAAACACCTCAACATCACACTGGATACTATCAACTTCAACTCAGAATCTAAACACCTCACATCACACCGGAGACTATCAACTTTTGTAAATATAGTTTTTTTTTCAGCCGACCCCTGGCTGGCTAAATAAGTGAATCCAGACACAAAAATAATCAAGGCGGGAGGGTTTAGAAACCAAATTGGGGGGTGGCGAGAGTGGTGTCAGAAATAAGCACTGTCAGGTTTCCGTTTAAACATGATCATCTCCTTAAGTCAAGAAATATTTAGGTTTGAAAATTCAAGACATAGATGAAGTGTTAAAAAGGGGGTAATTGATGCTCACAGAAGAAGGCCTTGCTATCATAAGGCATTATGGAACACATTTTTAATCTAATATTTTATTTGCTTGTGTTTATCAATATTTTTGCTCTGACCCCTGCCTATCAAAGAAGGCAGAGGTGGGTGAGTCAGTCATCAGAGACCATTTGCTCCAGGCCTCTTATTCACTGGAATCCTCAAATTTACACATGGTTGATTCAGCTACTTCACAAGCAGTTAGCGAAGAGGGTTGCAAAGATAGCCAAATTATATATATTGAGTTTTATATTGGTAGTGTACGTAATGACATTAATGGGCCAACTGGTATATTTTTGTTTGCCTATACAGACACGGTCAGTTGGTAAACTATTTAAAGCCTGTTTAAAATTAAACAAGACATTTTCACAAACTTATAAAGGTTTATGCTTTTAAATTTAATAACAAATCATTGCAAGTGAAAAATAAATCTATTTCAAAATGAATGCAACTTGTGATTAAAATTTATTGTTTGTTTAAATGTATCTACATTTTAAAAAAACAAAGATTGAGGCCCTTCTAGATTATGACCAACTAACCAGCAACTTTTTTTTTTTTTTAGCTTACAGGTGAATCTAGTCCTAAATTAAATCCAAGCCAATGGTCAGTAATAAAATGAATACCAATGGTCAGTAATTAAATCCAAGTCAATGGTCAGTAGTAAAATGAATACCAATGGTCAGTAATTAAATCCAAGTTAATGGTCAGTAATAAAATGAATACCAATGGTCAGTAATTAAATCCAAGTCAATGGTCTGTAATAAAATAAATACCAATGGTCAGTAATTAAATCCAAGTCAATGGTCTGTAATAAAATCAATACCAATGGTCAGTAATTAAATCCAAGCCAATGGTCTGTAATAAAATCAATACCAATGGTCAGTAATTAAATCCAAGTCAATGGTCAGTAATAAAATCAATACCAATGGTCAGTAATTAAATCCAAGTCAATAGTCTGTAATAAAATCAATACCAATGGTCAGTAATTAAATCCAAGTCAATGGTCAGTAATAAAATGAATACCAATAGTCAGTAATTAAATCCAAGTCAATGGTCAGTAGTAAAATGAATACCAATGGTCAGTAATTAAATCCAAGTCAATGGTCAGTAATAAAATGAATACCAATGGTCAGTAATAAAATCAATACCAATGGTCAGCAATTAAATCCAAGTCAATAGTCTGTAATAAAATCAATACCAATGGTCAGTAGTTAAATCCAAGCCTATGGTCAGTAATAAAATCAATAACAATGGTCAGTAATTAAATCCAAGTCAATGGTCAGTAATAAAATGAATACCAATGGTCAGTAATTAAATCCAAGTCAATGGTCAGTAGTAAAATGAATACCAATGGTCAGTAATTAAATCCAAGTCAATGGTCAGTAATAAAATGAATACCAATGGTCAGTAATAAAATGAATACCAATGTTCAGTAATTAAATCCAAGTCAATGGTCAGTAATAAAATCAATACCATGTTCAGTAATTAAATCGAAGTCAATGGTCAGTGATAAAATGAATACCAATGGTAAATCCAAGTCAATGGTCAGTAGTAAAATGAATACCAATAGTCAGCAATTAAATCCAAGTCAATAGTCTGTAATAAAATGAATACCAATGGTCAGTAATTAAATCCAAGTCAATGGTCAGTAATAAAATGAATACCAATGTTCAGTAATTAAATCCAAGTCAATGGTCAGTAATAAAATGAATACCAATAGTCAGTAATTAAATCCAAGTCAATGGTCAGTAATAAACTGAATACCAATGGTCAGTAATAAAATCAATACCAATGGTCAGTAATTAAATCCAAGTCAATGGTCAGTAATAAAATGAATACAAATGTTCAGTAATTAAATCCAAGTCAATGGTCAGTAATAAAATCAATACCAATGGTCAGTAATTAAATCCAAGTCAATGGTCAGTAATAAAATGAATACAAATGTTCAGTAATTAAATCCAAGTCAATGGTCAGTAATAAAATCAATACCAATGGTCAGTAATAAAATGAATACCAATGGTCAGTAATAAAATGAATACCAATGGTCAGTAATTAAATCAAAGTCAATGGTCAGTAGTAAAATGAATACCAATAGTCAGCAATTAAATCCAAGTCAATAGTCTGTAATAAAATGAATACCAATGGTCAGTAATTAAATCCAAGTCAATGGTCAGTAATAAAATGAATACCAATGTTCAGTAATTAAATCCAAGTCAATGGTCAGTAATAAAAAGAATACCAATGTTCAGTAATTAAATCCAAGTCAATGGTCAGTAATAAAATGAATACCAATAGTCAGTAATTAAATCCAAGTCAATGGTCAGTAATAAAATGAATACCAATGGTCAGTAATAAAATCAATACCAATGGTCAGTAATTAAATCCAAGTCAATGGTCAGTAATAAAATGAATACAAATTTTCAGTAATTAAATCCAAGTCAATGGTCAGTGATAAAATGAATACCAATGGTCAGTAATAAAATGAATACCAATGGTCAGTAATTAAATCCAAGTCAATGGTCAGTAATAAAATGAATAACAATGTTCAGTAATTAAATCCAAGTCAATGGTCAGTAATAAAATCAATACCATGTTCAGTAATTAAATCGAAGTCAATGGTCAGTGATAAAATGAATACCAATGGTCAGTAATTAAATCCAAGTCAATAGTCTGTAATAAAATGAATACCAATGGTCAGTAATTAAATCCAAGTCAATGGTCAGTAGTAAAATGAATACCAATGGTCAGTAATTAAATCCAAGTCAATGGTCAGTAATAAAATGAATACCAATGGTCAGTAATTAAATCCAAGTCAATGGTCTGTAATAAAATCAATACCAATGGTCAGTAATTAAATCCAAGTCAATGGTCTGTAATAAAATCAATACCAATGGTCAGTAATTAAATCCAAGTCAATGGTCAGTAATAAAATCAATACCAATGGTCAGTAATTAAATCCAAGTCAATAGTCTGTAATAAAATCAATACCAAAGGTCAGTAATTAAATCCAAGTCAATGGTCAGTAATAAAATGAATACCAATGGTCAGTAATTAAATCCAAGTCAATGGTCAGTAGTAAAATGAATACCAATGGTCAGTAATTAAATCCAAGTAAAAGGTCAGTAAAAAAATGAATACCAATGGTCAGTAATAAAATCAATACCAATGGTCAGCAATTAAATCCAAGTCAATAGTCTGTAATAAAATCAATACCAATGGTCAGTAGTTAAATCCAAGTCAATGGTCAGTAATAAAATCAATACCAATGTTCATTAGTTAAATCCAAGCCTATGGTCAGTAATAAAATCAATACCAATGTTCAGTAGTTAAATCCAAGCCTATGGTCAGTAATAAAATCAATACCAATGGTCAGTAATTAAATCCAAGTCAATGGTCAGTAATAAAATGAATACCAATAGTCAATAATTAAATCCAAGTCAATGGTCAGTAGTAAAATGAATACCAATGGTCAGCAATTAAATCCAAGTCAATAGTCTGTAATAAAATCAATACCAATGGTCAGTAGTTAAATCCAAGTCAATGGTCAGTAATAAAATCAATACCAATGTTCATTAGTTAAATCCAAGCCTATGGTCAGTAATAAAATCAATACCAATGGTCAGTAATTAAATCCAAGTCAATGGTCAGTAATAAAATGAATACCAATGGTCAGTAATTAAATCCAAGTCAATGGTCAGTAATAAAATGAATACCAATGTTCAGTAATTAAATCCAAGTCAATGGTCAGTAATAAAATCAATACCATGTTCAGTAATTAAATCGAAGTCAATGGTCAGTGATAAAATGAATACCAATGGTCAGTAATTAAATCCAAGTCAATGGTCAGTAATAAAATGAATACCAATGTTCAGTATTTAAATCCAAGTCAATGATCAGTAATAAAATGAATACCAATGGTCAGTAATTAAATCCAAGTCAATGGTCAGTAATAAAATGAATACCAATAGTCAGTAATTAAATCCAAGTCAATGGTCAGTAGTAAAATGAATACCAATAGTCAGCAATTAAATCCAAGTCAATAGTCTGTAATAAAATCAATACCAATGTTCAGTAGTTAAATCCAAGCCTATGGTCAGTAATAAAATCAATACTAATGGTCAGTGATAAAATCGATAAAATCAAGATGCTTTATATAAAGTGTCTTATACCTTGCTGTAGTCCACACTTGGTGTCTCGATGCCAGGAAACAAATCAGACATGATTCCGTTAAACAGCGGCAAATCAATAGATGTCAGTTTAGCCAGATTCATGTCTTTCATTGACAGAAGTAGAATCTGTCAACACACAAATTTGAGGAATCTTAATGGAAGACGCAAGTTCTTAACAGATTTATTAACTAGAAAATTCACTATTTTTCAATAAGGTCTAATCTTACAGTACATATTAATAATTTGTTTTTATTTAATGGCTAAACTGCACTGAAATTTTTAGCTTCAAGAAGAATATGTAAAAAAAATATTTATTTAAGTCTGAATGTCATTTCACATCACACACACATGGTACCACTAAATGGTGTATTGTACCACTAAACGGTGGATTGTATAATTAAATGGTGTGATTTTACCACAAAATGGTGGATTGTACCAGCCAATAAAATACATTATATAACCATAAAATAATCGTTTTAAGATAAGATATAATATTACATGTGAAGGAAGAAAATAACATGTCGGGCCAGGAAGAAAATAACATGTCGGGCCAAGAAGAAAATAACATGTCGGGCCAGGAAGAAAATAACATGTCGGGCCAGGAAGAAAATAACATGTGAGGCCAAGAAGAAAATAACATGTCGGCCAAGAAGAAAATAATATATCAGGCCAAGAAGAAAATAACATGTCGGGCCAAGAAGAAAAGGCTAAGAAGAAAATAACATGTCGGGCCAAGAAGAAAATAACATGTCGGGCCAGGAAGAAAATAACATGTCAGGGCAGGAAGAAAATAACCTGTCAGGGCAGGAAGAAAATAACATGTCAGGCCAAACTTCCCAAAAGAAGCAATGTAAGAAAACATTGTAATAGAAACATTTAAATAGAAGAGGTTTGTTATCAAGTTACAAAAAATAGCTAGAAAATAAAAGCACAAGCCTCTTCATCAGAAAGATGAGGATTGGCCCTCTTCTTCTTTCCTGAATATCTGAGCAGAGACACGATGGCACGGAGCTGGAAGTCATAGTGGTCTTGCTTACTCAGCTGCTGCATGGCCAGGTTGTACAGTGTGTACGTCTTTTTTGCTAGGACCTGGAAAACAACAAATCACGTCGTAGGCACGAATTTTATTTTCGGTAGTTTGAAAAGAAAAGTTTTTTCAACCTTAACAGACCTGTTGACCCTCAAACTCTTAAAATCGTACAATATCATCAAAAAATCTTTCAATACATTAACTTAATGGTAAAAAAATAAATATAAAGTATATATAATGTATACACATCAAAATCGTACATTGCACGCCAAAACCGTACGAGTAAAAACGTATGCTTTATCCTAATGTTATTGATAACTTGACACATTCTCTTGTCAGACTATATCATCTAAATGATCCTCTTAGTTTGATTTCAACTACACAGATGGAAACTAGATTGAGAATTATTGCTTTAAAAAACAAAAAAAAACAGAACAAGTCTGAAAACAAATGGAAGAGTTCCATCAGCAATTTCAATTTCTCAAGCCCAATTTTACCCTACAAATAATTCTAGACAATGTATTTACCTTTGTGTTATTGAAACCTTCAGCAAACAGGGTAATTTCTGCAATGAGAGCAGAGTCTGGAACCACCATGGCAATGGGCCGGAACATGGATTTTAAATTATCGGGAAGTTCAGTTCTGCCAGCGTAGCCTGAAAGTAGAATCATACTTAGTTGCGCATTGGGAAGACCTTTAAAATAAAAATAACACAATAAGTTTGTTGATTTTTTGATGGACAGCTTTTGATAATTCTGGCTTTTTAACTTACAACCTTTCTTATAAGGTCAGTCTAAAAAGTAATAGTTGTATGTGCTCAATTTTTTGTCCAATGGGAACAACTCATTTCACAACTGATATCTTCTCCACACTCATGTTTTTTCTGTGTTTTTTCCCCCTAGTGTCTCAAGCCATTTAAAAGAATAGCTGTTCATTTATAATGACCAGACTCAATCACAGAAATTCATGTCTTTACAAACAACCCAACCTGCCTGTGTTCATGTCTTTACGAAATACTCAACCTACCAGGGTTCATGGTGATGAAGATGCCACAAGACCAGACCAGGTCAATGTCACGCCCCTCAAATACAAATCTCTCAGAGTTGGCAGCCAGTGCACTCAAAATGGACAGAATTTGCTGAGCCACAACAGACAACACCTCAATGTTGATACGGTTGAATTCATCGAAACAACCCCAGGCTCCGGTCTGGAAGGAAAACAATAAAAAATGTCTTGTTAGAGTGTGGGGAAAAGCCAAGGTGACAAACGGTTTTATTCTCAGAGCTGAGATGTCATGTGGTTTTGTTGTTACATATATTTCCTTCAAATGCTGACAATTTGGGATTGAGTTAGTTAAAAAAAAAACAATTGCATCAGGGAATCCTTAATTCCAAAAGTGTGTAGTTGTATAGTTCACTTTGAATCACTAGATCAGAAATTAGGCTTAGATTCCAAAAGTGTGTAGTTGCATAGTTCACTTTGAATCACTAGATCAGAAATTAGGCTTAGATTCCAACACAAATATTTCTAAACTTGGCAAATTAATATTTTTAGAAACGTTGGAGAATGTGTTGGGGGTTATGTTTAGAAAATAATTGTCTAACTTTAAATGTACAGACCCACCCCTCCCCAACCCATACACTTTGTTAAGAAATCTGAAAACCCTCTTCCCCAACCTCTCTCAAAAGTCCCTGGCACTCACCTGATCAACCTCCCCTCCCCCCCAACCAAATTCCCTCTAACTCACCTGAGCAAGACCAGAAAACATTCTGCCCATAGATTTATAATCAAGGCCCTCCGAACAGTTGACCACAATCACATACATCCCCAGGGCCTTCCCCAAGTCCTTGACGGTTTCAGTTTTACCTGTACCTGCTGGACCTGTTGACAGACAAAATAATCATGGTTAACATTGTGTAACAAAACATCTACAGTTATAAGATCAGTCACAGTAGATTGCCATGATACATTTCTCCTGTTTCAAGTTACTCCAGTGTCAGAAATCACCAATCTGCCCAGATAGAAGCTCTGTGAACCTACTCTTATTTCATTACTCTTATTTCATTACTCTTATTTGGCTCAAAGAAATTAATTATACACGAACAATTTATGTAAATAAAACAATTTAGATCATACAGAATACAAATGTAAACGCTTCGGCTGAACTTTTTCCTTTTCACTTGGCTTACCTTTGGGGCTACCGCCTCTATGTAGATGCAGTGCAGTGGTCAGTGTGACATAGCAGCGGTCAGTCAGTGGTGTGATGACCAACCTGCCAGAGTTTCCCAAGTATTCATAGCCGTACTGGAACTGGGTGTTGGTTTGTTTGATAACACAGTCATCGTATTCCTGGCACGATAAAGACAAGATACATGGCAAGATAAAGACAAGTTACATGGCAAGATAAAGACAAGTTACATGGCAAGATAAAGACAAGTTACATGGCAAGATAAAGACAAGTTACATGGCAAGATAAAGACAAGTTACATGGCAAGATAAAGACAAGTTAAACAACAAGCTTATATAGAGATATTGGGATATACATGGAGACATGTGGGGATCTGATAAAGACAAGTTAAACAACAAGCTTATATAGAGATATTGGGATATACATGGAGACATGTGGGGATCTGCTTGGGGACAGATGGGGATATACATGGTGACATGTGGGGATCTGCTTGGGGACAGATGGGGATATATGTGGGGATATACACTGGGATATGTTGCAGTATAAAGGGATGTAAATGGTAACATTATTATGGACCTATTTGGGTTTTAGATATGGGGATAAATATGTGGATGAAATGGGGATATATTGGGACATTTAGGCATAAATGAGGACATACAGGGATGTATTGGGATATATAGGGACATAAAGGATATCATTGGCCTTACAGCATTGATGGAGATATATCCTCATTTATACTGGGATATTTGTGTAAGCATATATAAGAAGACATCAAGAGATCATTCACACGCGTCATATTTCTCTGGTTAGAGTCTCTCTAGTTTAGAGTTTTATGGCAGATCTAAACATTTATGATGTCTTAATTGGTGGTTCCTTTTTATTTCTCCCAGATTTCAGTGATCTTGTTTCAATCCTCGACTTAAAAGAAACACAGCACACTCTTTGTTATCCTCACTAATGCATGTTTCTACGCCCTCACTGTTGTCAAGGACGCCGTACTCTCAACCCCTTGCTGAATGAGTCTCACCATAGTGGTGAAACAAAACATTGTCTCCTCTTTATGCAAACATTCACCAAATCCGTCAACACAAATTCTTCTCAATAACCAACGGTACCTTATATTTACCATACCCTTAACCCCTGAATTCTACCCATGCTAAACCATACTCTCTTCCTCATACGAAATGACACTCACCTTGTCCCAGTAAAGTCGGAGCTGTGACAGCCATTCGAATGAGTTGATGTCATTGACATTGCTCTTGGCCAGCTTCTCGATGATGTCACGAGCGTGCACCTCAATGGTCACCACCGCCACAATCTTGGCCCTCTGCATCTTGGTCAGGTTTGTCCTGATGGCTTCAGAAAACTTATTCAGCATTATTACCTATAGATGGATTAGGCAATGAGAACTTATTCAGCATTATCACCTATAGATGGATTAGTCAATGAGAACTTATTCAGCATTATCACCTATAGATGGATTAGGCAATGAGAACTTATTCAGCATTATCACCTATAGATGGATTGGACAAGGTATTGGACAATGAGACATGATTCAGCGTTATCACCTATAGGTGGATTGGGCAAGGTATTGGACAATGAGACATGATTCAGCATTATAACCTATAGATGGATTGGGCAAGGTATTGGACAATGAGAAATAATTCAACATTATCACGTTTTGGTATATTGTGCAAGGTATTGAACAATGAGAAGTTATTCAACATTTTCCCGTTTTGGTATATTGTGCAAAGTGTTACTTAATTTTCTTACAAAAAAAAAAGAAATATCAGATTATAATTTTTTTTAGCAATATTGACGTGTGTTAGTTTTTATTTTTAAGCAAGAAGAAATGTTTATTTGCACTTTAGACACAATGTGAATAAATAGTATACAAAATAATTATTACAACTTTAACTTAAAAAATTCCCCCATCTTTAATTTTTTAGAACAAAATCCGTTAACTTTACTTTTATGTGGTACAGAATGTTGACAAGATTCTACAAAGTTATCTCACAGTAAATCAAAGTTATGTCACAGTAAATCAAAGTTATGTCACAGTAAATCGAAGTTATGTCACAGCAAATAAAATATATGTCACAGTAAATCAAAGCTATGTCACAGTAAATCAAATATTTGTCACATTAAATCAAATTTACATAACAGTAAATAAAAGGAATGCCACAGTAAATCAAAGTTATGTCCCAGTACTTCCAAACTGACAGACTGATAAATTTCACACTTCAACCCACCTGTTTCTTTTTCATGCTTTTCAGAGCCTTCTTATCTCCCCTTTCCTTTGTGATCGCCAGCGCCTTGGTGACGTCCTGTGTCCACTGGATTTGACCCGCTGTTATGCACATCTGTCAGGGTATTAACAAAAGTTCTAGTCACATTTAGAGACATGGCCTCCTTTACTTTGATATAGCACTCAGGATATTCTACAACAAAATAGTTCTCCCAAACACTTTCAGTGTGAGGGACTGCTAAAAATCTATCCACTAATTCAGGAGGTGATGGCGCTCAATTTATTGAACACTGTGCTGTTTTTATCTTAAAATTTTCACCCTTTCCAAGACTGGTGACTGGCGACTGCAGACCAACACTTGGCCTCTCCCAACTAAGAAACCAGTCCTGTCCCAACTAGCTAACAATCCATTGAACATCTATTCTGATTTGACTGACCTGTCCAGGCCACTCTTTTATCCATTTGTCCCTTTTATTCAGGTTCTTCTTGAGAGCTGTCCTGCAATTTCTTAGTATTTCCTTGAGTGTCCACCTCATGGTCTTCTCTACATCACACAGCCAAGCCTGGCAAGAGCAAGTCAATCAAACAACACTACTATTGAATAAACATTAACATTACATAGAATGAATAGCATTGGCCTACATTATTGTCATGTATGAGTTGATGATTTTTTCAGGGAATAGGAACTACTTTATATTTTGTATAACTTCATCTTTTCATCAATAGATATGTTTAAGATTTATAAATGAAGATACATGCCAGTATTGGTACTTGTATATCTGATGATTAACTTCCCCACAATGAATAATGACATATAACTAAATATTGTAATTGTTAATTTGAAATGAAAGACACATAATTTATAGTCATGAGATTCAAACAAAAAAATTAACATAAAGAAATGCAATAACATAGTTGCAAAAAGGTCTATAACCTCTCTTTGGCCTCAAATCATCTGAAAAAATACCGACTACTTCCAAAGCTCATTTTGGCATCTCAAACACACTAGAAACTTAGCTCACTTTGACATCAAATCTTCACCTTCAACAACAAAACTCCCTCTTAGCTCACTTTGGCATCAAATCTACATCTCAAACAACAATATACCTACTAAACTTACTTTGGCAATCCAATCTTCATCTCAAACAACACACAACTCCCTTAACTTACTTTGGCATCAAATCTTCATCTCAAACAACACAATACTACCTTAAAATCACTTTCGCATCATATCTTCAGATTAAAATACACAATACTTACATAGCTATCCTTGGCAATCAAATTTTCATCTCAAACAACAAACTACTCCCATAGCTCACTTTGGAATCACATCTTTTTCCTCATAAAACAAAATGATTACTTAGCTGACTTTTGCATCCAATCTTCAGCTCAAACAACACACTACTTCCTTGGATCACTTTGGCATTCATTCTTGGTCTTAAACAACACACTGCTCTCTTAGCTCCCTTTGGTATTAAATCATTGTCTCAAACAACACATTACTTAGCTCACTTGGCATCAAATCCTTATCTCAAACAATATACTTACGTAGCTCACTTTGGAATCAAATCTGTAACTCAAAGACACACTACTCACATAACTCTTTTTGGCATCAAATCATTATAAAAAATCACAATACTTGCTTAGCTCACTTTGGCATCCAACCTTCATTTCAAACAACATACTACTCCCATAGTTCACTTTGGCATCAAATCTTCAGCTCAAACAACACGCAATTCCCATAGCTCAATTTGGCGTCAAATCTTCATCTCAAACAACACACTACTCCCATAGCTCAATTTGGCATCAAATCTTCAGCTCTAACAACACATTATTCCAATAGCTCACTTTGGTATCAAATCATTATATCAAACAACACAAAATTATATAGCTCACTTTGGCATCAAATTACTATTTCAAACAACACACTACTCCCTTAGCTCACTTTGACATCATATCTTCAAATCAAACAACAAAATACTTACTAAGATAACTTTGGCAATCAAATCTTCATCTAAAACAACACACTGCTTCCTTAGATCCTTTTGGTATCCAATCATTTTCTCAAACAATGCAAAACTTATTTAGCTCACACAACACACTACTCCATAGTTCACTCTTGCATCAAATCTTCATCTAAAACAACACACTATGCCTTTAACTCCCTTTGGCATCAAATCTTCAGCTCTAACAAAACAATAATCCCATAGCTCATTTTGGTATCAAATCTTCAGCTCAAACTGCACACTACTCCCTAGCTCACATTGCATCAAATCATTATCTCAAACAAAATACTACACAGCTTACTTTGGCATCAAATCATTATCTCAAACAACATACTACTCCCTTAGACCACTTTTGAATCAAATCATTAACTCAAACAACAAAATACTTACTTTCCTCACTTTGGCATCAAATCATTATCTCAAACAACACAATACTTACTTAGCTCATTTTGGTGTCCATTGTAAATCTCAAATAACACACCACGCTCTTAGCTCACTTTGGCATCAAATATTCCGATCAAACAACACACTACTCCCATAGCTTACTTTGGCATCAAATCATTATCTCAAACCAAACACTACTCCCTTAGACCACTTTTGAATCAAATCATTATCTCAAACAAAACAATACTTACTTAGCTCACTTTGACATCACATCCTCCGATCAAACAACACTCTACTCCCATAGCTAACTTTGGCATCAAATCCTTATCTCAAACAATACACTTACGTAGCTCACTTTGGCATCAAATCTGTAACTCAAATGACATTGTACTCACTTAACTCTTTTTGGTATCAAATCTTCATTTCAAACAACACACTATTCCCATAGCTCAATTAGGCATCAAATCTCCAGCTCAAGCAACAAACACTACTCCATCAGCTCACTTTGGCATCAAATCTTCAGCTCAAACAACGCAATACTTACTTAGCTCACTTTGGCATCAAATCTTCAGATGAAACAACACACTACTCCATTAGCTCACTTTGGCATCAAATCTTCAACTCAAACAACACACAACTCCCATAGATCAATTTGGCGTAAAATCTTCATCTAAAAAAACACACAACTCCCATAGCTCACTTTGGCATAAAATCTTCAGCTCAAACAACACACAACTCCCATATCTAACTTTGGTATCAAATCTTCATCTCAAACAACACACAACTCCCATAGCTCAATTTGGCATAAAATCTTCATCTCAAACAACACACCACTCACATAGCTCACTTTGGCATAAAATCCTTTCGTCAAAAACTATACTTACGTAGCTCACTTTGGCATCAAATCTGTAACTCAAATGACATTCTACTCACTTAACTCTTTTTGGCATCAAATCTTCATTTCAAACAACACACTAATCCCATAGCCCACTTAGGCATCAAATCTCCAGCTCAAACAACACAATACTTACTTAGCTCACTTTGGCATCAAATCTTCAGATAAAAAACAACACACAACTCTCATAGCTCACTTTAGCATCAAATCTTCATCTCAAACAACACACAACTCTCATAGCTCACTTTGGCATCAAATCTTCATCTCAAACAACACACAACTCCCATAGCTCACTTTGGCATCAAATCTTCATCTCAAACAACACACAACTCCCATAGCTCACTTTGGCATCAAATCTTCAGCTGAAACAACACACAGCTCCCATAGCTCACTTTGGCATCAAATCTTCAGCTCAAACACACTACTCCCATAGCTCACTTTGGCATCAAATCATTATCTCAAACAAAACAATACTTACTTAGCTCACTTTGGTGTCCATTGTCAATCTCAAATAACACACCACGCTCTTAGCTTTCTTTGGCATCAAATATTCAGCTCAAACAACACACAACTCCCATAGCTCATTTTGGCATCAAATCTTCAGCTCAAACAATATACTTACGTAGCTCACTTTGGCATCAAATCTGTAACTCAAATGACATTCTACTCACTTAACTCTTTTTGGCATCAAATCTTCAGATTAAAAAACACACTATTCTCATAGCTCACTTTGGCATCAAATCTTCATCTCAAACAATGCACAACTTACATAGCTCACTTTGGAGTCAAATCTTCCGCTCAAACAACACACAAATGCCATAGCTTATTTTGGCATCAAATCTTCAGCTCATACAATATACTTACGTAGTTCACTTTGGCTTCAAATCTGTAACTCAAATGACATTCTAAGCACTTAACTCTTTTTGGCATCAAATCTTCATTTCAAACAACACACTACTCCCATGGCTCACTTAGGCATCAAATCTCCAGCTCAAGCAACACACTACTCCCTTAGCTCACTTTGGCATCAAATCTTCAGATAAAACAACACACTACTCCCATAGCTCACTTTGGCATCAAATCTTCAGTTCAAACAACACAATACCTACTTAGCTCAATTTGGCATCAAATCTTCGGATGAAAAAACACACTACTCACATAGCTCACTTTGGCTTCAAATCATTATCTCAAACAAAAAAATACTTACTTAGCTATCTTTAGTGTCCATTGTCAATCTCAAATAACACACCACGCTCTTAGCTCACTTTGGCATCAAATATTCAGCTCAAACAACACACAACTCCCATAGCTCATTTTGGTATCAAATCTTCATGTCCATCAACACACAACGCCCATAGCTCACTTTGGCATCAAATCTTCAGCTCAAACAATATACTTATGTAGCTCACTTTGGCATCAAATCTGTAACTCAAATGACATTCTACTCACTTAACTCTTTTTGGCATCAAATCTTCAATTCACACAACACACTACTCGCATAGCTCACTTAGGCATCAAATCTCCAGCTCAAGCAACACACTACTCCCTTAGCTCACTTTGGCATCAAATCTTCAGATAAAACAACACACTACTCCCATAGCTCACTTTGGCATCAAATCTCCAGCTCAAGCAACACAATACTTACTTAGCTCCCTTTGGCATCAAATCTTCAGATAAAACAACACACTACTCCCATAGCTCACTTAATCATTAAATCTTCAGCTCAAACAACACAATACTTACTTAGCTCCCTTTGGCATCAAATCTTCAGATAAAACAACACACTACTCCTATATCTCGCTTTATCATTAAATCTTCAGCTCAAACAACACAATACTTACTTAGCTCACTTTGGCATCAAATCTTCAGATGAAACAACACACTACTCCATTAGCTCACTTTGGCATCAAATCTTCAGCTCAAACAATATACTTACGTAGCTCACTTTGGCATCAAATCTGTAACTCAAATGACATTCTACTCACTTAACTCTTTTTGGCATCAAATCTTCATTTCAAACAACACACTACTCCCATAGCTCAGTTAGGCATCAAATCTCCAGCTCAAGCAACACACTACTCCCTAAGCTCACTTTGGCATCAAATATTCAGCTCAAACAACACACAACTCCCATAGCTCATTTTGGTATCAAATCTTAATCTCCATCAACACACAACGCCCATAGCTCACTTTGGCATCAAATCTTCAGCTCAAACAATATACTTACGTAGCTCACTTTGGCATAAAATCTGTAACTCAAATGACATTCTACTCACTTAACTCTTTTTGGCATCAAATCTTCATTTCAAACAACACACTACTCCCATAGCTCACTTAGGCATCAAATCTCCATCTCAAGCAACACACTACTCCCTTAGCTCACTTTGGCATCAAATCTTCAGATAAAACAACACACTACTCCCATAGCTCACTTTGGCATCAAATCTTCAGCTCAAACAACACAATACTTACTTAGCTCAATTTGGCATCAAATCTTCATCTCAAACAACACACAACTCCCATAGCTCACTTTGGCTTCAAATCATTATATAAAAAAAAAAAATACTTACTTAGCTATCTTTGGTGTCCATTGTCAATCTCAAATAACACACCACGCAATTAGCTCACTTTGGCATCAAATATTCAGCTCAAACAACACACAACTCCCATAGCTCATTTTGGTATCAAATCTTCATCTCCATCAACACACAACGCCCATAGCTCACTTTGGCATCAAATCTTCAGCTAAAACAATATACTTACGTAGCTCACTTTGGCATCAAATCTGTAACTCAAATGACATTCTACTCACTTAACTCTTTTTGGCATCAAATCTTCATTTCAAACAACACACTACTCCCATAGCTCACTTAGGCATCAAATCTCCAGCTCAAGCAACACACTACTCCCTTAGCTCACATTGGCATCAAATCTTCAGATAAAACAACACACTACTCCCATAGCTCACTTTGGCATCAAATCTCCAGCAACACAATACTTACTTAGCTCCCTTTGGCATCAAATCTTCAGATAAAACAACACACTACTCCCATAGCCCACTTTATCATTAAATCTTCAGCTCAAACAACACAATACTTACTTAGCTCACTTTGGCATCAAATCTTCAGATGAAACAACACACTACTCCATTAGCTTACTTTGGCATCAAATCTTCAGCTCAAACAATATACTTACGTAGCTCACTTTGGCATCAAATCTGTAACTCAAATGACACTCTACTCACTTAACTCTTTTTGGCATCAAATCTTCAATCCAAACAACACACTACTCCCATAGCTCACTTAGGCATCAAATCTCCAGCTCAAGCAACACACTACTCCCTTAGCTCACTTTGGTATCAAATCTTCAGATAAAACAACACACTACTCCCATAGCTCACTTTGGCATCAAATCTTCAGCTCAAACAACACAATACTTACTTAGCTCAATTTGGCATCAAATCTTCATCTCAAACAACACACAACTCCCATAACTCACTTTGGCATCAAATCTTCAGCTCAAACAACACAATACTTACTTAGCACAATTTGGCATCAAATCTTCATCTCAAACAACACACAACTCCCATAGCTCACTTTGGCATCAAATCTTCAGCTCAAACAACACAATACTTACTTAGCTCAATTTGGCATCAAATCTTCGGATGAAAAAACACACTACTCCGATTACTCACTTTGGCATCAAATCTTCATCTCAAACAACGCACAACTCCCATAGCTCACTTTGGCATCAAATCTTCATCTCAAACAACACACAACTCCCATAGCTCACTTTGGCATCAAATCTTCATCTCAAACAACACACAACTCCCATAGCTCACTTTGGCATCAAATCCTTATCTCAAACAATATACTTACGTAGCTCAGTTTGGCATCAAATCTGTAACTCAAATGACATTCTACTCACTTAACTCTTTTTGGCATCAAATCTTCAGTTCAAACAACACACTACTCTAATAGCTCACTTTGGCACCAAATCTTCAGCTCAAACAACACAATACTTACTTAGCTCACTTTGGCATCAAATCTTCATCTCAAACAACACAATACTTACTTAGCTCACTTTGGCATCAAATCTTCATCTCAAACAACACACAACTCCCATAGCTCACTTTGGCATCAAATCTTCAGCTCAAACAACACGATACTTACTTAGCTCAATTTGGCATCAAATCTTCATCTCAAACAACACACAACTCCCATAGCCCACTTTATCATTAAATCTTCAGCTCAAACAACACAATACTTACTTAGCTCACTTTGGCATCAAATCTTCAGATGAAAAAACACACTACTCCGATTACTCACTTTGGCATCAAATCTTCATCTCAAACAACACATAACTCCCATAGCTCACTTTGGCATCAAATCTTCATCTCAAACAACACACAACTCCCATAGCTCACTTTGGCATCAAATCTTCATCTCAAACAACACACAACTCCCATAGCTCACTTTGGCATCAAATCCTTATCTCAAACAATATACTTACGTAGCTCAGTTTGGCATCAAATCTGTAACTCAAATGACATTCTACTCACTTAACTCTTTTTGGCATCAAATCTTCAGTTCAAACAACACACTACTCTAATAGCTCACTTTGGCACCAAATCTTCAGCTCAAACAACACAATACTTACTTAGCTCACTTTGGCATCAAATCTTCATCTCAAACAACACAATACTTACTTAGCTCACTTTGGCATCAAATCTTCATCTCAAACAACACACAACTCCATTAGCTCACTTTGGCATCAAATCTTCATCTCAAACAACACAATACTTACTTAGCTCACTTTTGCATCAAATCTTCAGATGAAACAACACACAACACACTACTCCATTAGCTCACTTTGGCATCAAATCTTCATCTGAAACAACACACCATGCTCTTAGCTCACTTTGGCATCAAATATTCAGCTCAAACAACACACCATGCTCATAGCTCTCTTTGGCATCAAATCTTCATCTCAAACAACACACCATGCTCTTAGCTCACTTTGGCATCGAATCTTCATCTCAAACAACACACCATGCTCATAGCTCTCTTTGGCATCAAATCTTCATCTCAAACAACACACCATGCCCATAGCTCACTTTGGCATCAAATTTTCATCTCAAACAACACTACACCCTTAGCTCACTTTGGCATGAAATCTTCAGATCAAACAACACACTACTCCCATAGCTCACTTTGGCATCAAATCTTCAGATCAAACAACACACCACTCCCATAGCTCACTTTGGCATCAAATCTTCAGATCAAACAACACTACTCCATTAGCTCACTTTGGCATGAAATCTTCAGATCAAACAACACACTACTCCCATAGCTCACTTTGGCATCAAATCTACATTTCAAACTACACACTACTCCATTAGCTCACTTCAGCATAAAATCTTCAGATAAACAACACAATACTCCTCATATAGCTCACTTTGGCATCAAATCTACATTTCAAACTACACACTACTCCATTAGCTCACTTCAGCATAAAATCTTCAGATAAACAACACAATACTCCTCATATAGCTCACTTTGGCCTCAAATCTACATTTCAAACTACACACTACTCCATTAGCTCACTTCAGCATAAAATCTTCAGATAAACAACACAATACTCCTCATATAGCTCACTTTGGCCTCAAATCTACATTTCAAACTACACACTACTCCATTAGCTCACTTCAGCATAAAATCTTCAGATAAACAACACAATACTCCTCATATAGCTCACTTTGGCCTCAAATCTACATTTCAAACTACACACTACTCCATTAGCTCACTTCAGCATAAAATCTTCAGATAAACAACACAATACTCCTCATATAGCTCACTTTGGCCTCAAATCTACATTTCAAACTACACACTACTCCATTAGCTCACTTCAGCATAAAATCTTCAGATAAACAACACAATACTCCTCATATAGCTCACTTTGGCATCAAATCTACATTTCAAACTACACACTACTCCATTAGCTCAATCCGGCATAAAATCTTCAGATAAACAACACAATACTCCTCATATAGCTCACTTTGGCCTCAAATCTCCAGATCAAGCAGCACACTAATCCCTTTTCCTTTAATGTTTAGAATATGTTTATAAAATTGTTACTGACTTCAACGGGCCCCTCCAAGAAGACAGCATGTCCAAACTCCACATACTCTCCTTCACATGAAAACATTCCAGTTGCCTCCCACTTCTGTTGGACTCCACCCTGAAAATATGGTCATCATTTTTTTTTTTAATTTGTTTTTAGCATTTTAGATTACCAAAATTCTTTTCTGCCTTTCTACTTGGATGTTTGACAACTTGAACGAAAAATTACTTTTTTGATGTATACATTTGTATAGATAATTTTTAATCTTTAAATAGATGTGATAGGTTTAGAAAATATTAAATAAAAAAATTAAATTTAATTGTCTTTTTGCAGGCTAAGAATATTTTTAGCATATTTTCCAAATTTTTAAGACAGACTTTAAAGGTAAAGTTTTTATGTTTACATCAATGATTTACAGATGGTAAACAGCATGTTTAAAATCTATTTTTAGGTTCAGATATGTTCTTAATGCATGGAATTTCAAACTGAGTTTTGCTCACTTTGGCCATCTTTAGAGACTTGATGTTGTCAAAACATTTCTTCAGGTGTGGCTGGATGGCCTCTGGGTTCTTCGACTGGCCAAGGATTTCCAGGAGATCATCATTGGACAGGAAATAGAACCGCGGGAAGATCTGGCGCTTGGTCTCCAGGTACATGTCCAGGGACTTCTGTATCTCCTCCAGCTTGTTGTTCATGTCATTCAGTTGGTCAAGCATACCTGACAGAGAACAAGGATAGATCACAGCAGTCAGACACAGCATGGACAGATATTGCAATATTTTTATGCAGAATTGTGAAAGGAGGATTACAAAATACTAGAGAACAAAAATAACTGGTTTATGTTGTGACATATGTTGTTATTTATGTTTGATTTATATTTTTTTAAAAACATTTTACTGGAAAATAATGTTCTTTTTTTAACAGTCTCAAAATTATGTGTGATATGTTATTTACCTTTTTATTTTAAAAAAAAAACCCCAGCAGGCACAGAAGATATCAACAAGGTTAGAATAAAATTATTTACTACATGCATTCCGTATATATAAAATAAAATGATCACCCATTGTCTACTCATGATGCAGCTCCAAATCTGGTTACGTCATGCATTGTGTATACATAAAATAAATTAAAACTTTAAAAAAAAAAAAAAAAAAATAAACTGATCACCCATTATCTACCAATACTGCAGCTCTGACTTTGGTAAAATCAATATACCCTTAATGCTAAAATAAAATGATCACCCATTGTCTACTCATGATGCAGCCCCAAATCTGGTTACGTCATGCATTGTGTATACAAAAAAAAAATTAAAACTTTAAAAAAAAAAAAAAAAAAAATAAACTGATCACCCATTATCTACCAATACTGCAGCTCTGACTTTGGTAAAATCAATATACCCTTAATGCAGCTCCAGCTCTGGTTACATCAATCTGCCCATTAAATGTGTCGCTAGCCACATCAGACCCCCCCTCCAACCCATAAGTTTCCTTAACCTCATGACATCCACCCACCTGGGGTAAAGTGTAGCTAAACACAATAAGTTTCCTTAACCTCATGACATCCACCCACCTGGGGTAAAGTGTAGCTAAACACAATAAGTTTCCTTAACCTCATGACATCAACCCATCTGGGGTAAAGTGTAGCTAAACACAATAAGTTTCCTTAACCTCATGACATCATCCCACCTGGGGTAAAGTGTAGCTAAACACAATAAGTTTCCTTAACCTCATGACATCATCCCACATGGGGTAAAGTGTAGCTAAACACAATAAGTTTCCTTAACCTCATGACATCATCCCACCTGGGGTAAAGTGTAGCTAAACACAATAAGTTTCCTTAACCTCATGACATCATCCCACCTGGGGTAAAGTGTAGCTAAACACAATAAGTTTCCTTAACCTCATGACATCATCCCACCTGGGGTAAAGTGTAGCTAAACACAATAAGTTTCCTTAACCTCATGACATCAACCCACCTGGGGTAAAGTGTAGCTAAACACAATAAGTTTCCTTAACCTCATGACATCATCCCACCTGGGGTAAAGTGTAGCTAAACACAATAAGTTTCCTTAACCTCATAACATCATCCCACCTGGGGTAAAGTGTAGCTAAACACAATAAGTTTCCTTAACCTCATGACATCAACCCACCTGGGGTAAAGTGTAGCTAAACACAATAAGTTTCCTTAACCTCATGACATCCACCCACCTGGGTAATGTGTCCCTCTCTGAGCATTCTTGGTGCTGTTGAGGCGTGTCATGATTTCTTTCCAGGTCTTGTTGATGGAATCAAACTCGGCAGACTCGCGTGGCAGCTGCTTCCTGATGTCTTCACCCAAGAAAATGTTCTACAGAATAATTGAAGTCACTTGAGATGATTCCCATTTTCATCTATTCTCGAAATACTCTTTAGTTATCAACAGTTAAATGCCTACATTAAAATAGCTAGGTTTTACTCATTTTTCATGTTACGTTACACCTTTTATGACACTAAAGTAACGTTTTAAGTATTTTTTATTGTGTCCAAATTAATTAGCTGTAAAAGCTGCGCAAACCTCCAAGTACATCCACTGACGCTGTACCAGTAACAGTAACTCTATGGTTTCCATGATGTGCGACAAAGTTCTCTCCCAGAAATCAACATCCTTTTCAAAGGCTTTCACAAAACGAGATGCCTTCATCGTGGACAGCTGGACCTGGTTGTCTTCCAGAGCTTGAAAGACTTCTTCAGTCGTCCTGTCCAGGCATGATAAACGAATGGGAAATATTTAAACACATTCATCGACAGATACAACTGTGCTAAACATACATGAAACATTTAGAGAAATAAAATATTAAAACGAACAAAAATATCTATATAAACCTTTTTTTTATCATCATGTAAGGGAGGTTAGCGTACATTTAGTTCAATAATCAAGAAACACATCTCTCTGAAAGTTATTGACAGTCATGGTTTGACAGTCATGGTTTGACAGTCATGGTTTGACAGTCATGGTTTGACAGTCATGGTTTGACAGTCATGGTTTGACAGTCATGGTTTGACAGTCATGGTTTGACAGTCATGGTTTGTTGTTCTTGCTTTAATTAATAATGGGAGGTAACTCACCTAATTTTAAAATGTCCCTTGTCTTTATATGGGGCCAGGTCCAGCTCCATATGCTCCCATGCTTCCTTGATGGCAGCGATGCCCTGCACAGTAATGAAATGGGGAGAATAGATTTAACATTGCAGTTATAGTTTAAAAGGCATAAATTGTTCCCCATCATCGAGTCAGTCTAGAAAATTACTATTAATTTCAGGATTGTCATACAATACTAATACTTTGATATTTATACATGAGGTCTAATGCCCGACATGATAAGATGTCATCAACACATAGTTTGATAAAATGTCATCTCAGAATACCCCATCAGATAAGATGTAATCTACATATGGTACAATGCTCCACTATATATCTCTATCTGGTCTACTGTCCCACCAGATAGCTACTCATTCTGGTCTACTGCCCCACCAAATAGCCACATATTCTGGTCTAATGGCCCACCATACAGCTACATATGCTGGTCTACTGACCCACAATATTATCTATACATGGCATACTGCCCCACCAGATAACCAAATATTCTGGTCTAATGGCCCACCATACAGCTACATGTTCTGGTCTACTTCTCCACCATATATCTATACATGGCCTACTGCCCCACCAGATAGCCCCATATTCTGGTCTAATGGCCCACCAGTTCAATGGCCAACTCCTTGGTGGCTGCCCCAGAGATCTCATTGATCTGCTCAGCGTACTGGTCAAACCCAAACTCAATGATCTTCTCCAGGGTGAAATCTTGGGACTCGGGGTCAAAGGTCCTGTTCATTTCCATCTGCAGGACATTTGAACAAAGATATATTAGAACACACAAGATCTTTATATCACCTCAAGATATACAAGAGATCAGTAATATTAAAGATTATAACTTTTTTTCTGTACACACAGGTTTTAAAAAAAATTATTATTCAACTTTTAGATATCAAAAGAAAAATAGTCCTAATAATTAGTGATTGAGGTTTAATCTCAAGCATGAATTCCTGTTATTTTAGTATTATTTCTGGGTTATCTTTAATTTATTACTTTCACATTTTTTGCTTGTAGACATTAATAGGGCAATTTTTTAATTTGAAAAAGAACAAAACATTTTGTCATTGAATCCTTTACATCTGCCTCAGGAATATTTGTAGCACTAATAGTATCTTCTCCCACTAATGTCTCCTTTTGCCACCTGATTAGCACATTTCAGATAAAATCTCACACCAGTGAAAAAAACCTAACAGTTAAGTCGTCTGCCCATCTGACTGACCTGAATCTGTGTCCAATGCCTGGGTCTCATAGCCTTGTTCTTGAGGTCAGAGATAAGTGGCATGGTTCTCTTGAACTGGTCAACTTTGTTTTTACTGGTGTCCACAATCTCCCAGTTCTTGTCCTATGCAAATATTATTATTACATTTAAAGACATGAAGCTGTGAGTCAGCAACATAGATACATAGTTAAAAAATCAAATTGTTGTTAAAAAATCAAATTGTTATTTGATTTTTTAACCATGTAATGTTTTAAATGTATTATTGCAAATTTAAATTCAATTATTTCAAACACTCTATAATAACATCCCACTAAAATCATTTTCATGAAAGAAATGCTTATTTTAACCTGTTACATAGGGCGAGTCCTTCTATAAATCCTTTATATTAACTTTGCTTTTGTTCATGTGTTTACGGCAAAATCTTGGGTTGGCTAATTGTCCAGCTTCCCGTCATCCTATCAACCTGATAGTTGGGCACATGGACTCGTTGCTAATTGCAACACATTCTATACAATTTTAAGCCCCGACCCCCAAAATCAGTTTTAGCGCTACCAGATGCCTCTGATTTCAGAAAATGAAATTCTCAATAACTGGGCTAAATGAGATTCTTAAAAATATCACAAGTGCATTTGGTGCCTAATATCTTTTGTTTTACAAAAACAGTTGATGTCATAAATCTGCGGTGTAAAAGTGGGTGGGACATTAGAATATTAATATAGTTCAGTGGTTTGAAAAAAAATGGGGGATTGCGAGTTTTGGGGGGGGGGGGGGGGAGTGAAGGCAATATGATGCAGTGATTTCTTAAGAATCGTAGCCATGGCTAAGTCAAACAAAAATGCATATAAAGGATTTTTTTTTTTAAAACTTTGTTTTTCGGTGCTGTTTATTAGACATGAAAACATTTCTTATCCAATTTAGTAGCAACTTAATTTAAATGGATTCTTTAACACCTTTGCTGTGTCTTTCATTTAAAAGACTTTACCCCGACATCATCCCCCTATTAGTAATGACTACTGCTGGCAATTATTACTGTGATGCCTGTTGATATTGGAGTAGTTCTTAAACCCTTCTGCAAATGTTACCTTCAGCGCCCTGCTGTACTTGGCCAGCTGCTTGAACAGGTTCACAGACACATTCTCCATCTCGGAGGTCTCCAGCTCAGTGAAGTTGCCGCTCTTCCAGTTGTCCCAGTTGGTCTCCCAGTCCTTGGTCAGGTCCCAAACGGCTTTCAGGTTTTCAAGGTCCTGCAAAGGGGCCACATGGAATAATGCATGTTTTATTATAACTTGAAAAGCCGAATTAGCCTTTCCACAAGACTGATATATGTTTGCATTTGATACTAAGGATATTTTACTTTAAGGAAAATCAAAGAACTGATTTGCTCAAAAACATCTCTGAAAATAACCAAACATACATTTTGAATAGAATAATTTCAATAACAAACACAGGGATGAATCTTTCAGTACAGCAGGCTTTTTTAAAAATAATAAACTTTAAAATTATTTCATCATTCATTTATTTTTTTAAATTGACAAGAGAAATTTCAATAATTAGAATGGATTAAATTAGTTAACCTATTTAAAAAAAGGTAAAGTTAAGCGTTAGATCGACTCTGCTCAATAACATCAACCAAATGTAGCATTGATTCAGTCTCACAAAGGTAACTTATTTTATTGTTTAATTCAAGGGCTCTATCTTGTCTGTCAACAACCCTGATTTTAGTGCTATTTTCCAAATATCAATTCCGCAAAATTACAAACATATTTACTTATTCTCCATATGTATACCAACAACAGAAGAACAATCTTGCTAAATCAGTTTCTAAAACATCTTAGCCTAGGTAAAGCTTTATACGGGCTTCCATCTTCTTGGCAAATATTTAGGCTTAAAATGAAATATTAAAATAAAATAATGACTCAATTTAGATTTGAATAAAAGAAATTTATATCTAAAGCAGTGCTCGGATGAACTGTGTGATCTCTTCAGTTATAATCTCCTGCATTGACAAAGCTACAGACACACCTTACCATGTCCTACACACCTAGCCATGTCCTACACACCTAGTCAAGTCCTACACACCTAGTCATGTTCTACACACCTAGCCAAGTCCTACCTTTTCAAGGGCTGCAATGTCTTTTGATGGAGGCTGCTCAATTTTAAAGATGTTCAGTCCCTTTCGGATGACCTGCTCCTGCTCCTTCAATGTTTCCATCTGGGAGTAGACCTGCTCAATGGCCGACAGAGCATCTGCTGTCTTTATACTGGACGTGAATGGCCCATTTGTCTCAAAATCTTTGAGAAGTTCAGCTGCCTGCTTCTTGAAGTCCTCCGCTTGTTGGAGTAGGCCTGTCTTGAAGCGTTCCTATGACACATAGAATAATTACAAAATGTGTTAATTATTGGTAAGTTTGAGCCTTGGGAAGACAGGGTGAACTGAGCAGTGATTGCACACACATTGAACTCAGGATGGAACCAAGGGGATTAGCACCCAACGGTGCTAAATGCAAGGGGATTATTGCTAACTTATTAGAATCAACATTGGTGTTAGAATGTGGCCCATCGCTTCTGATGCCAGAAATGCTTATAGCTAGAAAATCCAATTGCAAAATGATATTTTGTAAAATGATCTTTTTAAAATCATTCCCTACCAAACTCTCCCCCGCCAACACTCTTTTTGCGCTCAAATTTTGTGACCCCAAAAATGTCCCTTTGCCCTTTCAATAAGCCTAACCATAAAACACAATACAAATGTATGTTTCCCTACTTGCATTAAATTTTAGCAACACACGCATTTATTTATAGTTATATAAATCACAGTGTACTATGAAAGCTTAAGAACATTTTATTTCTTTGGTGAATTTCAATATAAACCCTTATGTTTATAGTAATTTATATTTATTTTATTGAAATTAAAACCAAATTAATTTCTAATTACTGAACGCTGTAAACTGCAGTGGTTGCCAAAGCCAAGCTTAAGTTGTTACCGAACCAGACACGAACTGAACCCTGCTGATGACTGAACTGAACTTCTAAGAGAGAGTTCCATTCCCATCTCTAATCAGCACCCCACTGGGGCTAAATGTAAGGTGATTGTGATTAGCACCCCACTGGGGCTAAATGTAAGGTTATTGTGATTAGCATCCCAATGGTGCTAAATGTAAGTTGATTGTGATTAGCACCCCACTGGTGCTAAATGTCAGTTGAATGTGATTAGAACCCCAATGGTGCTAAATGTAAGGTGATTGTGATTAGCACCCCATTGGTGCTAAATGTAAGTTGGTTGTGATTAGCACCCCACTTGTGCTAAATGTAAGGTGATTGTGATTAGCACCCCACTGGTGCTAAATGTAGGGTAATTGTGAGTAGCACCCCTTTGGTGTTAAATGTAAGGTGATTGTAATAAGCACCCCACTGGTGCTAAATTTAAGGTGATTGTGATTAGCACTCCACTGGTGCTAAATGTAAGGTACAATATCTTCGAATAAATAAACTGCTCTTTTAAACTCCATGTTTTAATCCTGGTAACTAGGCAAAACTAATAAAGAGGATAAAATCAAATGGTTGCACTGTATTGATCAATCACAGTGGTTGGCAATATAAGGCTCTGGAGCTGCATGTGGCTCCTTTAAATGTAAATATAGCTTTCTAACTAATCCATAATGGCATGAGGGTCCACAAATATTTCTTAGCCAATATAGGAACCATAGTGTTAAAAATGGCTCCTAACCAAAACAAAAAGGTAGCTGACCCTAATCTCTCCCCTAATTAGTGTGTCTTATAGAGCAAGGATATTTCCAGTCCAAAGAGGTTACCAAGGATGCATTATGACATGGAAGGATGGGGCAGCGTATTTCCCAGTTAAAAATGTTACCTCCCCCCAGCACCCAATCCCAATACTCCAGACGTGGGACAGTAACTTACTTTATGTTTCTTGAGCATGTTCTCAGACTCCACCAACGTCTGCTGGAACTGCTCCCAGAGATTAGGTAAGTGAAGGAGCATTGTCGTGACCTGGAGATGAACAAGTTCTTGATGCTGCATTTTTTTAGCATTGTGCGTTTGCGTATTGAAATAATGACATGTAAGGTGGATAAAAAATAACATTATGCTGGCTGGGAAATTTTGAAAAAGGTGAAAACATATGTGAGGGAACAGGCAGGCCTGACCAAAATAGTTGGAAGATGAGAGAGAAGGTAATCCATCATAGCCATATTTACTTTGCAAGGAATAATTATTACACTGATATTACCACTGAAAGATATCAACATTGAAAGATATCAGGACTGAAAGATTACTGAAATATATCAACACTGAAAGATATCCCCACTGAAAGATATCAACATTGAAAGATATCAGCACTAAAAGATATCAGCACTGAAAGATAACACTAAAAGATATCAAAACTGAAAGATATCAACATACAAGATATCAACACTGAAAGATTACTAAAAGATATCAACACTTAAAGATATCAACACTGAAAGATATTAACACCCTCTGAGTAAAATTCATCAAAAAGTATGGAAATGTTAAAAATATATCGTTGAAAAAAATGCTACGAACTATTCTCATGCAACACACTTTGGAGACAGTTTATGAAGAATAAGAGCAAATATTTTAATAAGACTTTAAGTAACTGTCGTCCCACCTCACTAGGGATGGTGACCTCATATTTCTCCAGGATGACAAACTGCTCGTTGAGAGGAGCAAACTTCTCCTCTGTGGTGGTCACCTCTCCATTCAGTTTGTCCCATAGGGCAAGACTTTCCCCCAGCTCGTCCAGGGTTTGTGGGGCTTGGGCAACTCTGAAATTTATGTGAAACCAAATGATCCAGTCAGTGAGAGATCCTGTATGGTGTTGGATCAGTATGTGAAACCAAATGATACGGTCAGTGAGAGATCCTGTATAGTGTTGGATCAGTATGTGAAACCAAATGATACGGTCAGTGAGAGATCCTGTATGGTGTTGGATCAGTATGTGAAACCAAATGATACGGTCAGTGAGAGATCCTGTATGGTGTTGGATCAGTATGTGAAACCAAATGATACGGTCAGTGAGAGATCCTGTATGGTGTTGGATCAGTATGTGAAACCAAATGATACGGTCAGTGAGAGATCCTGTATGTTGTTGGATCAGTATGTGAAACCAAATGATACGGTCAGTGAGAGATCCTGTATGGTGTTGGATTAGTGCGACTTATTGTTGGCGCTAGTGTGCCAGCTGGCCAAGATGACTGACATCATAAATATTATTATTTTCCAAAAATGCTTACAAGTTTTTATTTGGAGCTGGAGAGACCTTGTCACATCATTCTATCCCTCATCTCAAATAAAATAATTGCAAAAGCTTACCAAACTTGGGATTCTCATCTCTTTAGTCTCTAAGATAGCCGACTGTGTTAAAATCTTACTTGACTTTGTTCTCTTCCAGGTACTTGGTGATGTCTCGCAGTGAAGCCGTGGCGATCTCGCTGAGCAGAGTGGTGAACTTGTTCTGCCACTCCTGGCAGTGGCTGAGGATGGCGTACTTCAGGGGAGAGCAGTCCAAAAGGACAAACTGGATGTTGAGGATTGTCTCCTGCGTCTGAACATTGTTGGCCACTTCGTTATATCTGCACACAGAGTAAGGTCAACAAGTCAACTTAAAAATGGTCAAGTCAATATATCAGCTTACAATAGACATGTCAACGTATCAGCTAGACAAGTCAACATATCAGCTTACAATAGACACGTCAACATATCAGCTTACAGTAGATAACAAATCACATTTCAATAGACAACTCAACAAATCAGCTTACACTAATCACTAAAGTGATAAAAATTCTCAATAGTGCCGCCATTAGGCATACAAGACCTACCTGGCAATGTCAGCATCAAATGATGAGTTTTGTGGATTCAGTTTTTGATAACGTCGGATGAAGGCATCTTTCTGAATTTCCCAGATTTCTCTGTGGATAAAAAACCAAAAGCATTGACTTGGCAACATAGATAATCTAATTTTTAACAAGTAATCTAGATAATCTATTTTCTAACGGGTGATGTACAGAATCTACTTTCTAACGGGTAATGTAGAGAAGCTACTCTCTAACGGGTAATATGGAGGAGCTATTTTCTAACAAATAGTGTAGAGCAGCTATTTATATAAACTAATTCATTGACTATTTAATTTAAACTTATAAGGAGGAAAAAAATAGAAATAGCCTCTGCTTCTGTTACCTTTAGATGGCATATCCCAATGTTAACAGAAGCATCCCTCATTTCATCCTGTCTCACCTGAACCCACCAGTAGCACGACTCACCTGTATGAATCCCAAGTACTGAGATAGTTCTGCAAGTTCTGGGCATTGCTCTGCATGCCTGCATTGATAATGTTCTGTATCTTTTTGATCTCTTCATCTTTGGCCACCACCTCGCTGATGTTCTGCAAATGGGAGAGTGGTTCCTTGTTGTAAAGATACTAGTGGTACTAGTTAGTGGTTAACAGCTGATGTGGCAAGCAGCTTAGCAGAAAGAAACTCACAAGGCTGTCGACCTATTAACCCTGATGGAATTACAACTTAGTCAGTCAGCCCCCCCCCCCCCCCCCCCTTACCTAATCCTTTTCCATTTAGATATGATGACCTTAGAACCATCCATTTTTAGGTTTATTTCTGACTTAAATAGTTTTGTGTATATATTTTATATACCTGGATAGTAAAATGTCTTTTAGATCCTGAATGGCGAGAAAGCTAAACAAACACACTTTTCTAAATAGCCAGGCTGATACTTGCCGTTGAGGATGACACTTTCATATGACACTTCTTGTTTTTTTTTGTTTTTTTCTTTTTTGTTTTAGATTGAGACAAGACGGTGGAGTTTTAGGATTTCAAAAAACTATTTTTTTACTTATCAGTGTATAATTTTTATAATTAAAAAAAAAAACGTTTTATCCCTGATTCTTAAATTCCCACATTTCTACAGTATTATTTTTTTCATATGACACTTTTTGTTTTTTTTTGTTTTTTTCTTTTTTGTTTTAGATTGAGACAAGACGGTGGAGTTTTAGGATTTCAAAAAACTATTTTTTTACTTATCAGTGTATAATTTTTATAATTAAAAAAAAAAAACGTTTTAGCCCTGATTCTGAAATTCCCACATTTCTACAGTATTATTTGACATACCTGCACCAACTATTGTCAATAAAAAAAAAAGGTAGAGATGTGTAATGCAATAACTTTCAAAACATATTTTATATTGCACTACTTTACTAATCCCTGTAGTTTTCACGACTTTGGTGTTAACACATTGGGACAATTTTTTTTTTACTGTCATATACTTAACAAAAAACATGACCACTATGCTTTTTGTTGATATTTATCATGAACGGTAATATGATGAATTTGAAAAAGATAAAAAAAAGCCAATTAAATATTTACATCTTTGGCTGTTTTTTTCTTTGTCAATAAATCTGGCAGCCGCTTGAAATCTGAGATGGCCTTGATGAGGTGGGTCTTGCCAATGTCACCCACAATGGTAGCCAGTTGTAAGAGTGTGGGAGAAAACTCCACCTGAATGGGATCACATTTTTAAATTAGATTATCACTGAATGGTTCAATACAAAAAAAACAGATGCAAGAAATCTTTTGAAAAAAACACACCCTCTACACTAGATTGTAAAATATATCAGCAAATATGTAGGCCTACATCAGAAGCTATGGCACAGCATTGGCATATGTGCGTAAAAGATTGCCTTTCAAGTCCAAAATATCATTATATTTTAATGATGACAAACTCATTTTAAACAAATTATCATTTTGGTTTAGTAGTGTGACACTAATTTTAAACAAATTATCATTGTAGCTAAGTCATTTGACTCTCCAATGCAACAGAGGTTAAAGTGACGTATCAAATCCAATTCTTTTCTAGTTACCTTGTCACCCTCCAAAACAACCTTTACTCTGAACAACGGATTGGGTGCAGACTTTCCATCCCCATTAACGGCCTTGGACAGCTCTTGTAAAGACCATTTGACATTTAACCTTTGCATAAATCAAACAACATCAAGTCAATAATGGGATGAAACTCATCAGTCAAATTTCAAAGCATGCACAGATTAAAATTTTATTTCCCCCATCACTTTTAATGCAGTTGTTAAATACAACACAGCATGTGAATCAGTCTAACACTGTAGGTCAAAAGGTCAGAACTAAGAGTAATTAAGCCAAGGAGCCATTATAATTGTATAGTCCAGACAGAACTGCATACAGCTTTCAATAAAGAGGCTGACAAATGATGTCATGAAGGGGATGGCATATGATGTCATGCGGGGGCTGGCTCATGATGTCATGCAGGGGCTTGTTTTATAACATCTTTTATCTAACTTGTCATGAACTCAGGGAATTTCTACCACTTTAAAATAATGTTGTTTTTTTTAACAACTTCCTTACATCTTGAGTAGCTAAAGATTTGATAAACAAAGTCTGGCCAGATATTTGAATCTTGCAAAGGCTAGCTAGATTTTTAAGTTTGGTTGATCTGCCATTAACCTATTATGAAATACATTGAGTTAAATGATAAGTGATATATGATTTTTTTTTTTTAAGGCAAGATGTTTTGCACATACATTTTACAAGATTTAATAACCTAATTTAAAACAATATATGTGGGGTAAGTTATTAAGTCACCAGACCAATTGATCAACTTATGTGGGGTAAGTTATTAAGTCACCAGACCCACTGATCAACATATGGGGGGGTAAGTTATTAAGTCACCAGACCCATTGATCAACATATGAGGGGTAAGTTATTAAGTCACCAGACCCATTGATCAACATATGGGGGGTAAGTTATTAAGTCACCAGACCCATTAATCAACATATGTGGGGTAAGTTATTAAGTCACCAGACCCATTGATCAACATATGGGGACTAAAATAGAAATGACACAAAATCAAACATTGACCAGAATGTTATTTCCATAGCTCAATGAATGAAGAGATTTATCTTGATATTTTTCCCACAGATTTGTTGATGAGAAACATTTACCTGAAAGCTTCTTCCAGCATCTTGTCCATCTTCTCTGTGTACCTGTGCCAGTGCTGCTGGACCTCAGCTCCATCGTTCTTGTAAACTTCATATGACTGTCTTAGAGTACTGACAATGGACTCGTGGGTCTCCTTCAGTTTCTTCTGTGTATGTTCCCTGTGTTTGGCCTGAAACATTGATGAGCATAGATTATTTTTTCCTTTTTTAAAACTGACGATAATATATTGTAAAATTTACTGGAATAAGTAAAAACTCTGTAGACTCTCAGATGAAATAACACACCAATTTGTTTTTACTAGATAAAGCATTGAATGACAGAAATTTTTAAAATAAATCTGTTAGCCACCAATAAAGCAAAGTGGATCAGATCAAATTATTCTCATTGACACTTGGGCTACCATCATTTACCAAAACATTTAACAGCAGCTTTAAAAAGAATTATTTAACATGCAAACAGGCATAAACTTCCCAGCTACTTTCAATTCATTTAACTTTTTTTTTTAAACAAATAATTTTTACACAAAATTTTTTTCCCAATGAGTCTCCTTGGAATGTTAAACACAGAGAACACGTTGGCAGAACGCCACTATCAGGGTTTCCTCTAATCTGTAGTTAGTATTGCTTTTAGCTAAACCTGATCTTGGTGATTCCCATCTTACATTTAGTCTATCGATGAGCCCTTGAAACTTGGGACTACAACCCTTTAAGTGGGCTGAACAAGACCAAGTGAACAAAATTGACTCAACAAAACAGACTGAACAAAATTGACTGAACAAGACTGACTGAACAAAATTGACAGAACAAGACTGACTGAACAAAATTGACAGAACAAGACTGACTGAACAAAATTGACTGAACAAGACTGACTGAACAAAATTGACTGAACAAGACTGACTGAAGGAGGATCAAACACCTTCATTTCCTCTTTATGGGAAGAGTCGTAATTGGTCAAGGACTCACCTGATCTTCATCAAACTGAAGGTTTTCATAAACAACTCTTGAGTCAATCTTCACCAGCAGGAGTTCACTAATCTTCACACACATCAGAGAGATGTTCTGATTGGCTTGTTTGTAGCCGTCCACAACAGACTGAAAATATTTTAAAATAAAAATAAATTGACTTTGAGATAACTGGGCAGTTGCTGTTGCATCATGTCAAGTCATGATGGCACCTGAAATGGCCTGCACTCATAGCCTGATAGTCATGATATCACCTGAAATGGCCTGCACTGATAGTCGTGATAGCACCTGAAATGGCCTGCACTGATAGCCTGATAGTCGTGATAGCACCTGAAATGGCCTGCACTGATAGCATGATAGTCATGATAGCACATAAAATGGTCCACACTGGTAGCATAATTGTCATCATAGCATCTAAAATGGTCTGCACTGATAGCATGATAGTCATCATAGCATCTACAATAGCCTGCACTCAAATTACAGTAAATCCCATTTAGTAAGAAACTATTTTCTTTAAAATCAACTTGATATCTAAGAAACTAATTGTTCATATTTCACAAAGCCTGTTGTACCGTAGCATCGTCCACTTACTTGAATGCTGCCACAATGAGTACGGCACTCATGGATGAAATAATCCACAGTGCCTTTGGATGCCCATGTCAGTTTAGTTAAACCTGGATGAATGCGCTTGTCGAGGAAACGAATTCTCTCTCTGAACAGACCTCTCTCTTCTATCGAAAGAGCTGCAAGTATTCTGGATGATTTGGGGAATGACAAATAAAATATAATGGAATGGAAAAATAATATTTAAAAAAAATAAAATCTCCAGATTAAACAAAAAAATTGTGACTTTAGTTTAGAGTGGCCCAGATTTAAGTTAAAATTGTTCATGTTTACGACTTTTGAGATCGTATATGAAATGATGAAGTGCAATTACAGTTGACCGTGATCAACCATCACCAGTTTTAACACTGGCTTATTGTCAATGGAATCAAGTTTCTTAAGTCACCTGTTGTAATCTCTGACAACAAGGAGGACATTTTCTTTCAGGAACCGCAGGTCGTCCTTCTTGGAGTAGACCTCCACCATGAAGTGAGGCACCTCAAACACGAGCCTCTCCCAGTAGTAGATCTCTTGGAACATTTTCAACAACTGCCTACCAGATAGACAAGACATTTATCTACCAAGTTTTTTGTCCTATTTGGACATCTCGTATATTTCATGGGCAGCATGGTATATTTCATGCCTTGGTATGCTTGTAATTAGTTTTTGTAGTGTTGCGTTTGTTTTAAATGTGGTAAATTATATATATATATATTTTTTTTTTTTTTTACAGCGCTTCGAGCCTTTGTGGATGAAGCGTGTTTTTGAAATAAACTATTATTATTATTATTATATCATGGGATATTTCATGCGCATATATTTCATGGGCAGCTTGGTATATTTCATGTCTTGGTATGCTTGTAATTAGTTTTTGTAGTGTTGCGTTTTTTTTAAATGTGTTAAATTATATATATATATATTTTTTTTTTTTTGTACAGCGCTTCGAGCCTTTGTGGATGAAGCGTGTTTTTGAAATAAACTATTATTATTATTATTATATCATGGGATATTTCATGCGCAGCATGGTATATTTCATGTACAGCATGGTATATTTCATGTGCAGCATGGTATATTTCATGCACAGCATGGTATATTTCATGTACATCATGGTATATTTCATGTGCAGCATGGTATACTTCATGTGTAGCATGGTAAATTTCATGTACAGCATGGTATATTTCATGTCAGTATCATAAATTTTTATGAATATATTTTTAATAAAAAGTCGGATTTAAACAGATTCTTACCTTTTTTTTTTAAAAGATAAAATAATTTTTAAAAAATCCAGATCCTAATTTAGCATATGAATATACACAACGAAAAGAATATTAAAAGATGAATAACTCACTTGCTGAAGTTCAAGTCCAGCATGGGTGGTCTTTCATGGCTGCGACACATCAATGGAGTGTCAAGAAGTTTGTGTGGCTCCTTAACAAAACAAAACAAATTTTAATTCTGCATAAACAAAGAACGTTTAAAAAAGTTGAAATTTCAAAATATCTTACACAGAAAATTTCTAAAGATCTTACATAGAGAAAATTCCTAAAGATCTTGCACAGAGAAAATTTCTAAAAATCTTAAAGAGAAAATTTCTAAAAATCTTACAGAGAAAATTTCTAAAAATCTTACAGAGAAAATTTCTAAAAATCTTACAGAGAAAATTTCTACAGAACTTTTGATTGTTCATGGAGCTTTCTTTTCTTTCTTTTTTTAAATGCATTGCAACCCTAATTTTAATTGTGCATGTTAAAAATAAGAGTTAGAGATAAACCATCTTATAAGTAGGTCAATAATTATAAAACTATATTTTTCATGAAATAACATATTTTTCTTTGCTTACTTTTTTCAACTTCAATTCAGCATGAACTTTTCCCGTGCCAGCTTAACATTTTTTTGTTTTCATTTGAAATTAAACAACTAAGTAAGGATAAGGGTAATTTAGTGTTTTGATTTTTTTTAAAATGAAATCATATTAACAAATTACAGTTTAAGGAATAGTGTAGAGTTTATCTAGAATAAGAAAATGGTTTATAGCAAATCTAACTATATATCTAAATATGACATCCCCCAAAAATGATACATCCACAACAAGTAGAAAATAAACAGCTTGAAATTTGAAAGTAGTAAATAAAGGAAGCCACCATTTATACAGGTTATAAATCAAAATATGATTGTAAAAATATTTTATTCTATACAGCACAATAATATGGTCTGTGTAACTACCAAAATCAAAAATTTACCACTTCTTAAGTGTCATTGTTTCAAATTGCAGTTGTTATGAATAGCTAAAATAAAGTCAGAAGTAATTTTATGCAATGACTGGTTTCAAGACAAAGTTGTTAATATAACAACATTGCATAGCAGAATCATTGTGTGACTGTTGTTACAACCTGCTAAGAATAATGGCAGATGCAATGTTGTGAAGGGTTAAATAATGACTTAATATCAGCACAAAATGGAAATATAAATAAGATGATATTAACTCATCATTTGCAATACTGTTATCCTCAATAGTTTTAGGCAATTATTTATGTTAAGATCGGTATTAAAAACAAATTCATTAAGGATTATTTCAGCAAGCTGTCCTCATTCAACCCCATTCATACGATCAATTGCCAACTTACAAATACATGTCAAAATACATCTTCAAATTATTTTTTTAAGAGACCAATACAAAGAAAAGATTTAAAATAAAATGTATGATCCCAAGAGAAATTGTTTTTTAAAGAGAAATGTTAAGCTGACATGGTTCAAATAAAATAGTTTGTTTCTATCTGTTCTTCGGTATATTTTTGGCTTATAGAAATTTCACATTTTTACCATCGAGAAGTTGGACTAAAAAAACCATTATGGAAAATTTTTGTACCTCTTGTCTTACTACGAGAATGTGTCTGTTATTATTTTTTTAAAATTGTTTAAAAAAACTACATGATAAGTTAAGAGCCAATGAAAAGACAAGCTATTATAATGCAGAAAAGTTTAAATAAAGATGCAAGAAAAGAAAAGATGTACATTGACACAACATGTACATGCAATAGACAGACATTTTTCATATTACTATGTTTGTCTTTTAAAGCAGATATTGAAGACTTTGATCTTAGCATAAATGTTGTTTGTGTTTTTCAATCCTCAAAAACCATAGAGTTTGACAGAAATAAGTTTTTTTTTCTACAAAATCAAGCAAGTGAATCAAGTTAAAAAATATGGTAGTGAATGTTAACATGTATGGTAGTGAATTTTAACATGTATGGTAGTGGATGTTAACCATAAATTTGGATTCCTGGGAAAAAATGTCCAAAATGTCAATTTTTCTGCTCTCAGCAAGAGCTTTTTTCTTATTTCTTTTAACGTGTTGGTCAATATTATTCTTTGTATATACATACTTTTTTTTATACTGCTTGTTAATTGAACAATTTTTAAAAGTATGTAATATTAAACTAGAAATTGTGAGAGATATAATTCCCCAAAAGCTTTTTGATCAAAGGTTTTAATGTCTAGTTATTTTAGGTCAAAGTTTTTAACAGCATTTTCCACCAGGACTTCCAAATTTACGCAGTGCTAGAAGTAAGAGAGATCATTAGTATGAGAAAAAGTTAAACTTACATGATCCTGTAGAGAATGATTTGAACGGGGATAACAATGAGATATGTTAATCACGCTTTTAATATGGATTAATTTAATTTCTAAGTCCAAAGGTCAAAGGTTAGTACTATCAGCACTCCAACATTATCAAAAACAAATAAAAACAATTACAAAAAAAATGTACATAAGTTTTTTTTTCTTCTTGGTCTGCTGTTATAAAGAAATACCCAGTCTAGGCTCATATTTATTTTCATGTTTATTTAGATGATGTTTATTTCTTGTAAAGCACTGGTCCATGTTTGTTTCTTGTAAAGCACTGCTCCATGTCTATTTCTTGTAAAGCACTGCTCCATGTCTATTTCTTGTAAAGCACTGCTCCATGTCTATTTCTTGTAAAGCACTGCTCCATGTCTATTTCTTATAAAGCACTGGTCCATGTCTATTTCTTGTAAAGCACTGGTCCATGTCTATCTCTCGTAAAGCACTGCTCCATGTTTATTTCTCGTAAAGCACTGCTCCATGTCTATTTCTTGTTAAGCACTGGTCCATGTCTATTTCTTGTTAAGCACTGGTCCATGTCTATTTCTTGTAAAGCACTGCTCCATGTCTATTTCTTGTAAAGCACTGGTCCATGTTTGTTTCTTTTAAAGCACTGCTCCATGTCTATTTCTTGTAAAGCACTGCTCCATGTCTATTTCTTGTAAAGCACTGGCCCATGTCTATTTCTTGTAAAGCACTGCTCCATGTCTATTTCTTGTAAAGCACTGGTCGATGTCTATTTCTCGTAAAGCACTGCTCCATGTTTGTTTCTTGTAAAACACTGCTCCATGTTTATTTCTTGTAAAGCACAGCGCCATTTTTATTTCTTGTAAAGCACAGCGTCATGTTTATTTCTCGTAAGGCAATGCTCCATGCTTATCCAATCAACTTGATCATATTTTCCATCTATATGCTGATAGGTGTATTTCTCATAAACAAAATGCATCCCGACTTACCGCTGACCAGCAGATTCATGTTTGCTGAAAGTTTTCAAATCAACCCAATACTTGTAACAAAAAAACCTGTGTGTGACTTTATGTTACAGAGGCTAAATGATCAACAACCACCTGACTTGGTCAACTAGCCAAGGACTTTACGTTACAGAGGCTAAATGATCAACAACCACCTGACTTGGTCAACTAGCCAAGGACTTTATTCTGGCAAAAATGATTCAGAAATCGGAAACTGAACTTCATGAACTATAAACACGCTAAATTATTCTTAAAAGAAGGGAAAAAAAAGGCTTTCTTACTTTATCCACTGTCAAAGTCCACTCATAGTAAGTTTTGCGAATGTACTCATCCAGGGCTCCTACCAGTGACTTGAACTGACCTCTCACCTCTTCACCTGAACCAATGGATGGCAGGAAGTGAGCCCGGTCAAGAGCCTAAGGGAAATTGTAAATAAAATCACCTTTAGCTCATCGCCATATTCAGATTAAAAAATTCAACAAAAAATAATAACACAGAAACCTGGCATCTTGCTTTATGACAAGAACATGCCAGCTTACTTTGTGGGATACGTTCATGAAGGAAAAAAAATATTATTTTCGGAGAGAAAAGAGCTTAATGGGTTGGTGCATATTATTTCCCCTGTCATATCATTTGTGGTTGTCATGGTTTGGCTGAGTTAACATGGATCAGATGAGATCACCGTGAATTGAGAGGAAAGAAATTATTCAGAGTAAAAGTATACATTTTATTGTTAAAAAACAATATTGGGTCTGTTTTAATGAACCCTACATAACTTACTGGAGTCGAGTTAAGAAACAAAAAAACATGATTTTGGAACCAACCCAAATTGGTAAAAGTAGGAGGCAACCATGGGCAAGCTACTCTGTTTTAAAAAAAATTGAACATATCCCAAAACAAAAACATGCCGACTTGCTTTATAAATAGAGCATGCAATTGATTCCATCATACTTTACACAACTTTCAAAATGAGAGGCCAATGTGATGGAAATAAAAATATGCATTATGTTTAATTGAGCATCTCCACCTACACCATTACCACTTACACATGTGGTGGATCCCTCTCCTTCTTCTCAATGCAGATCATTGATAAGTGAAGGAACACATTCTCACTTTATTATTTCTATAAATACTGTGTACACAATCTAAGGCTTGCATGCATGTGCTCATCAGAAATACACAATCTAAGGCTTGCATGCATGTGCTCATCAGAAATACACAATCTAAGGCTTGCATGCATGTGCTCATCAGAAATTACTAAGCCTTGTTGTTTTTGTTTTTTTTTCAAACAAGCCTTAAACATATTTTACCATATGAAAAAGTATTGAAGAAAATAATGCAAGTTACGGGCGGCCACATTCAAGAAACAACTCAACAGACTCACATTCATGCTCTTCTGAACGCGATTCTTGAGCAGCCTGGACCAGTGGGCAGAGCCTGCGTACTTGGGATGTGATGGAGACAAGGCCTGGTCCTTGTTGGACAGTTCCTTCTTGACTGCGTTGAGCTCATCGTTGAACAGACCGTAAACCTCAACCGTCTTCTTGTCAATGGTGCGTCGGACCGCCTGGAAGAGAAGAGGGAAAGTTTCTTGAGAGCACATTTTTTAAGAGACGCAAAATGGTTAAAATTTTGTATGGTATTATATTGTATGGTAATATTGTATGGTATTATGCTGACCAAATCTCAATTTAACTTTAACTCTTTACCTGCTGGATGCCTTCAAATGAGATGCTTTCTGGCAGAGTACTGATATATGTATATTTATGTATATTAGGGTGGTCCACAATGTATAAAAATAATTAAATTTGCAATGGTCTGACCCCCCCCCCACCCCCGTTCTACTATATAATTTAAATTTTGTAAGATCTTTACACATTGAATTAAAAAAAGCATAATATAATTACAAAAACAATCATATGCAATGATACCTCAAATATCACTGGGGTTAAGTTCCACCACCCACTCTCTTAACAATACCTAGGAGAAAACCAGCGAAGGGGTGAGGACGCGAAATGCAAAGCTGCGGCGTATTAATATATATATCCAAATGTAAATCACTATGAGTATCCACTTACTTCTCTTGTGGCAAGGTGCATAAACACATCTAGCATCTCCACACCCCCTTCCACTGTCTTGACCGTGTCAAATGCTGCCGATATTGTGTTCTGCATCATGACCTCAAGGTCTTTCATGCCAGCCCGGAACCTGGGGATTGGGAGGTTTGCACACTGAAAATTCTTAAAAGGAGAGCTATTTGGCCCTTGAGGCTCCCAATATACTCAATAAAAATCAATGTTCATGTGGCTCAACTACATGTTTCTACCGTTATCAACTGAATGTTACTAATGTTATCAACTGAATTTTACTAATGTTATCAACTGAATGTTACTAATGTTATCAACTGAATGTTACTAATGTTATCCCCTAAATGTTACTAATGTTAACTAAATGTCATCAAATTTTATCAAATAAATGTTACAACAGTTCTTGTAACAAAAACTAACTTGTTGTAGTTATCATGCCAGGATGTGGCCTTGACATCGAGAATGGTTTTCTTCTGGGTCCTCAGCTGCTGAAGGTTCTTCTCAAACTGGGCCTCGATCTCCAAAAGGCTGCGGACAATCTCTGGGCCTTTCTGACCAGGGAAGTGAGGCATCTCTGCCTTAGCACCGTCAACTTGCCTGGCAAAGTGGAACTGGGCTTCACAAACCTGTCAAAAGAAACCAGAAGTCAACAAATTTTGTTTGCTGATCTTGTGGCACAATGGAAGCGCACCCGCCTACAACCAAAAGGTTAGAGGTTTATGTTGGGCAGACAGGTAGTCATCCCCTATTGTTGGAAACATAGCCAGATGGAATGGATTTAGAAAGCTATTGTTGGGTAGGATGTAAAATGTGGGTTTTAAAAAAAACTTCAAAAGAATGGATTTAGAAAGCTATTGTTGGGTAGGATGTAAAATGTGGGTTTTAAAAAAAACTTCAAAAGACAACAGCTATCTCAATGTGGGTTTAGAAATCAGATTTCCCATTATCCCAACAACATACTCAGAAAAACAGTTGTCAAAAGAGAAAAAAAAAACATGGAACTTTGCAAATTCCAATGATATGAGAAATGCCCACGATCTTCCAATGACATATGCTATGGTCCTTATTTACAAGGGTCACTTCACCTCTAGCATGTCTTTAAATCTATGGTCACCATACCTCTAACATGTCTTTACATCTCTGGTCACCTTACCTCTAACATGTCTCTAACCTATCTTTACATCTATGGTCACCTTACGTCTAACATGTCTCTAACATATCTTTACATCTATGGTCACCTTACCTCTAACATGTCTTTACATCTCTGTATAAAGGCATCCACTTGGGCAAAAATACTGCTTCTGTCCAGCAGCCAACCCAAAGTAGAGTACTTGTGATGTAACTTGGATGTCTGAGGGGACAGAAACATTAGTGTGGGGGAGAATGGTGGTCAGCATGCTCAAGCTTTTGATACAACTCCTGGCGCATTGTTAAGTGCAGCACTACAACTAAATAACCTCAATGAGACTTACTTTGTCATAGATATTGAATGAAACTTACTTTGTCATAGATATTGAATGAGACTTACTTTGTCATAAATATTGAATGAGACTTACTTTGTCATAGATATTGAATGAGACTTACTTTGTCATAGATATTCCATGAGACTTACTTTGTCATAGATATTCAATGAGACTTACTTTGTCATAGATATTCTTCCATTCCTCGCAGCAGTCAATGCAGTCATTCAGAGATTGTTTACCACTGACAACAAACCCATCAAAGATATTATCCAGGTTGATCTCGGATGAACAACGGCGGATAATCTCATTGCTCATCTGTCAGACATGGTTAAAAGTATCATCAAACATTGCTCTTTACTGGACAGATACCATATGTTACACAAAAAGAGGTAATATGAAAAAAAAAAAACTCTATATTGACCTTAGGTCATTGGAAAAAAAATGGAATATTTTATAATAAAGCTTATATTAACATACAATTATCTCAGAATAGATTAAATTGTTTAACAGACACCTCCTTTGTTACAATAAGAATGGTGTGTGACAAAACCTTAATTCATTCCACTGAGTCTTAAGATAGAGTTATTCAAGATATATCAATTATTAATTAATTTACTTAAATAATACAATATACACATGTGCAATGCACTCGAATCAATCACTTATATCATCAATCACCTATATCATTAATCACCTATATCATCATCATCAATCAAACAGTATAAAATTAATTTCAATTTAAAAAAGAAATTGTTATGACATTGACTTGGACTGCATGACCCACTTCAGTGTAATTGGTCAACAACTACTCATAAAAAGCATAAACACACTGTACAGAAATGTTTGAACAAATAAGGGGAGAATAAAATTGTGTTCCTTTCAATGCCAGTTTTGATTCAAAAAGGCTAGACAAATAAAAATTAATCAGCATCTTTAATGTAAAAATAAATAATACTAAATAAATTGTGAAGAAGACTTTGACAAAATTTTGAGCTGTACCTTCTTCAGAATCCCAGTGAGCCTCTCTCTGGTCTTGTAGAAGTCTGAGTTGACCCAGATCATGCGAATCAGGTTGAGAATTTTAGGCAGGAGCTTGGGAATATCCTTGGGTTTGGCATCTGCCAGCTCATAGCATGGGTCTTTAAGGACACTCAAAAATTTAAGATTGCTCTCAGCCTGCCTGGAACCTTCCTGTAGAGAAAGTATTTGTATGGTGAAGAAGTTCCAGGCTGAAGTAAAGATTATTTCATATTATGGATGTAAAATGAAGAAGTACCAGGCTCAAGTAAAGATCAGAACATAGTGTGGTTGTACAATGAAGAGGTATCAGGCTCAAGTAAAGCTCAGAACATAGTGTGGTTGTATAATTAAGAAGTACCAGGCTCAAATAAAGATCAGAACATAGTATTGATGTACAATGAAGAAGTATCAGGCTCAAATAAAGATCAGAACATAGTATGGATTTACAATGAAGAAGTACCAGGCTCAAATAAAGATCAGAACATAGTATTGATGTACCATGAAGAAGTATCAGGCTCAAATAAAGATCAGAACATAGTATTGACGTACCATGAAGAAGTATCAGGCTCAAGTAAAGGTCAGAACATAGTTTGGATCATGAACAAGATAAAAAAAATAATTTAAAAAAATAATAGAAGTTAAATAGATTAAACTATTTGTTAAATAACCCATTTATGTCTTTTATTTATTTAAAATATTGATTAAAATCCGTTTTTTGACCTTTAGTATCATTTTGTCATTGATAGAAAGCATTACTTGTTCACTGGTGTTTGCCTATAAAATTTGTCCAGGGCCCATTGGTCTCTACATGACTACAATGGGTTATATGTAAATTAAGATGGGTCTGAGTTTTATACATTAAATAAAGCTTGCTCATCGGTGGATGCTTATCTCCATTTTTATGAAATGGGGTTGCACAAAATTTGTATCTTAAAATGATCTGTCTTGAAACTTTTAGAAACTTGGCCACACAGAAATATCCACTTACAATGATCTGCCCTGACATTTTCAGAAAAGGTGCCACATAGGATGACTTGGCCAGCTCAAGGATTTGGGTTATCTTTTTGACCCCATCTTTGTCAAGCTGTGTTGTGATGCCAGAGAGATCGGCACATCGGTTCTTCCAGAACTCAATCTCTTCCAGTGGTCCGGAGTTCTCTGCCATCTCAAAGGCATCCTGGGTGCTGAGGACTTCTTTGATCTGCCTGGCCCAGTGAATCATGGAGGCTGAAATTATTTAAGATTAATGTTTTAAAATTATCCTCAAAAGCTTTTGGTTCATTTGAATAAAACACCACCAAAGACATCTTTACTGACTTTTTAGTTTCAAACGTTTTAATATTTCACCAGATTTAGCTCTGTTCCAGAAATTCTGATGCACTTAATCAGACGCTCTGAAAATATATATTTTTTTTACAAATGATGTACCTAAAACTACAAGGAAAGTATTTAGTTTTTATAATATTGAATGTATTTGTTGCTCAAGGTAAACTAATTTTGTCTTACAGGTATTTTATGTTTGTTCCAATGTACACAGTTGAAACTTGAACAAATGACATTTTGAAGCACCATAGTTGCAGTCCACTAAGCCAAAATGCCCAGTAAAACATACATGATTGCACTTTGATCTTTTTTTGATTTTAGTTTTGTTGTTAACTAACAAAGGAAATCATTATTTTTTAGAATTTTTTGTTTGAGGCTTCTCTGTTGTTTTTTTTTTTCAGTCTTGAATTTGTTAAATCATAGCAACAGATTCTTTTCTGTAGAAGTGAAGAAAGTATTAATGTAGGAGAAGGACTGGTGAGGGAAAAACTGGCCAGGATTAAAATTAAATGATAAACATATTTACTTTCTAGTCTTTGGACCAGTTCTTTATTTTTGGCAGCCTCCTCCAATGGTATCTTCATCCCTTCGGTGGGGATGTATAGAACAGTTTTTCCCTCCAACTTCCATCTTGTGTCGGTCAAACTGGCCAGGAATCTGTGGAGCTGGGCTGAAAAATCATTCTTAATACCTGGGGTTCAGTCAAAGAAGTTTCAGATAGGTCCATCACAGAGGATAATTAAAGATAGAACCCAAAGACGCCCCGTAGAATGTGCTTACCCACACACCCACACACACATCACTGCTCCACACTTAATTTGATGATAATTCAACAAACTAGGCTATCAATATATTCAATCAACAAACTAGGCTATCAATATATTCAATCAACAAACTAGGCTATCAATATATTCAATCAACAAACTAGGCTATCAATATATTCAATCAACAAACTAGGCTATCAATATATTCAATCAAAAAACTAGGCTATCAATATATTCAATCAACAAACTAGGCTATCAATATATTCAATCAACAAACTAGGCTATCAAAATATTCAATCAACAAACTAGGCTATCAATATATTCAATCAACAAACTAGGCTATCAATATATTCAATCTTCTTCACCATTTATTTTTATATTAAGCCTAATAACTAATAAAAATTAATTTCAGAATCCAGAGTTTTCTAAACTTGAATCCTGTCTTTTGCCTGCACTCACAGGACACTACGCAGGCACCTGATTTTCTTTGCTGATCCTAAGACATAAAAGTCTGTGATATACAATTTGAAAAGCTAAAGGCAAGTCTGGACAACGCAGATAAAAAAATAGAAAAATAAAAAATAAGGTATCAAGGATACTATCAGGCCAAGAACGGTTCTCAAAGAAGATGGGGGCATAGATGCCCATCATGACTCTCAACAGGCTCTCGATGTGGCCTCCCTTGATGGAACCGTACTGAACCTCTTTCAGGAAATTCAAACCTGTGACCACTTTGGTGTTGCTGGTTTTGATGAAGTAGCAGAGCTGCTGGATGGGGAATGTTGGGATGATGTAGTCCACATTAAAGCCCCTGGCCTTGTCATAGTAAGCCACCAGCAGTCTGATGGACTCATCCTCTATGAAGCCTTTTATGGTGTTCTCTTCCTCCGGTGTGAGAGTAATATCGCTCACTCCATTCACAACCAAGCGCCTTCTTATCATCTCCATCTGATTTGGCAAATGAAATGGATACATCAATTTTTATTGAAATTAAAATTTAAAATAGATTAAAGCAATTAAAATGAATATTTGCAGTTTAAGAAGTCAAGTTAAGATTCATACACTTAATTTACGCATATGTGCTTGTCTCAAACAGCATTTCTTAATCACATCTTTAATTTCATTTCTTGTCTCCTTCAGTTTTCAGTAATGTTACGCAGGATCATAGTTTGATGACTGAAAAAAAAGAGGCTCTTGAATCCCAAACTGCAAGTGGCTGTGGTAATTTTACACTGTGAAACAGATGTGATACTGTAACCACTAATCTATTGCTGCTATGGCAAGGTGACCATAAGTCATATTTAAAAAAAGGAGATGTATAAAGTGTTTTCAGATCTTAAGGGCATGAAATAAGAAAGAACGTTTTTGTGATTTTCTGAAATTTCCATGGCCCTGGCTCAATAGCCACAGGTGATTTTGAAAACCAGCCTGTTTGGAAAGAGGAATGTACTGAGCTTTACTAGAAAAGCTTTCAAGTTAATATAATGCACTTAGTTATGCAGCTTAATGATAATGTTTACAAAAATTATTATTATATAATGCAGAACGGTTATGCAGCCTATTCCTAATGTTAACAAAAATTATTATATGATGCCAAATGGTTATGTAGCCTAAAGCTAATGTTAGCTATCCCTTTCTACTTACGGCATCTCTCTCTGGTTGCTCATCTGGTATCAGCTCTGCAGCTCTAAATGCCTCCGAGTCCTGATCTCCTGATAAGACATCTTCCAAAATATTTATTTCTGGTATACCTGTCGGATTACACATTCCTTTTAGATATGTGAATCATAATTTTTAGAAAATAGTTTCTCAGCAGTGTGAATGGTGGGTAACCCAATCAGTACATCTAAAAAGGACAAGCAAGTAAACATACTACTCATACTATTCTCACTCTATTGAAGCTAACCTCACTCTTACCTTTGTCATTCTCTGCATCCACATCTGTGAAGATAGTAATGAAAATGTATCTCAAGACATTAAAGTTGCTTAATTCTTAATTAGTAAATGTGTATTTAATAATTTCTTTGCAAAATTTTTTTTATAGAATGGTAGGGTTACACTTATTTAGAATGGTGGCTCTATAAGTATAATTACACTCATTCAGTGCTTTTTTTAATGGATCCCACTGGAAACTTGTTCTGGGACATTATTTTACACACAACAGAGATTTTACAGTAGTTAATATTTTCACAGTGCCAATGCTATAATAACACTTCTTTACTATTAATTTATCAAACCAATTGAAACTATACAACAATAAAACTTCATCAAAAATCCACACTCACATCCATTATTTATTGCTATTTCCTAATTTCAATTCATTATTGATGCTTCCACATATTATACAATAAATACCTAAAGATCCATCTTCATGGTCAGTCCTTTCACTGTCTATAGTTGATTTTCGCCTTCCAGATTTTGTTGGCTTTCTTTGTTGTGCTTTCGTAGACTTTGTCGATTTTGCACTCATGGTATTACTTATACAGACTATTTGAAATTCTGAAATTGGAATGGAGCTAAAAAATTGCATTGTTCAGAATCATCTTAAACTTAAATCAGGGGAATATTCCTGCAGCATTGCAGATCCCCTTGATTTTAAACATGTTTCCCACCCCCATCTTCATATCAAAACATATTTCCTGCACCCCAAACCATAAAAAGCAAATAAAAATGCAGTGAAACCTGATTTGTTGGGGTCTTCCTGCTCTGGTTCAGAATCCCTGTCAGTGACAATGATGTATGGTAACTCATACAGTGACTGCACTTGTCAGAAAATGACTAACTTAAAGTATAACTCTAAAATCACTAGTGCAGAATTACATATTAGTGTAGAGCATTAGTTACTAGTTATAAGTATATTAGTAATATTACTATTAAAGTAGAGTAAGATTAAGTCCTATTAATTAGTGTATTTATTAATAAAATAATTGATTTTAATTAATTTACTCTCTATACTATACTCTATTAATAATTAATATTGGCAGTATTGATGTAAAGTCTTGATTGTAAATTGTATACTCAATACTCTGTGACTGTAGTCATTATGAGTTTTTTTTATTATTTTAATATTATTTCATCTCCTCTGAAACAAGTAATAGAACTGTCAACTGTTAACTGTCAAACTCAAACTGATTCTAATAACTAATAAAAAGACTAATGTCAATGTCAATGAGTATGATGAGACTCAATGTCTAAGTTAGTCTAAGAGTCTAAGTCTAAGTGACACTAAGTCTAATTCAAATTCACTCACCATTAATATATCAATTCATTGCAAATTTAAGAAGTGTAGGAAAAACATACAAATACTTACAATTTTAAAAAAAGTAATAGTAACTAAAAATCATTCCCGAACATTAAAATCATTTAGCTTAAGAATATAAAAAGACATTTTCAAAAAGTTTCATTATTTATCAGTGAGTATTGTTCGGAAGGGAAATATTTTCCTTAGTGTCTTGACAACACATATTTGCGCATGCGCTTTGAGCACAGGGATAACGGTGCAAGTTAGTTTAACTACCGGTACACATGAAAATTCACGAACATTTTGTTCTCTTGTCATAATAGGTTGAAAAAATCATTGAAATTATTAACATCCAACGCTTTAAAAAAAAAAAAAAAAGGATAAAATATTTCGCTCCAATCACTTTAATTGGGGGAAAGAGAAGAGATCGAGGGCGCCACGCTGAACGAAACTGGTGGTAAGGTTTGAGTCTTATTCCCCTCAACCAGACATTTTTTATAATTAAAATTTAAAATGATGGGATTCATTTTGGCGCATACATTATTTAGTTTTGAATCATTCTAGGCTTAATGGCTAACTAATTTATTTATTTAAACTACGTAATCAATGAATGAATTTATATATTGAAAAATATTTCCGCTCAAAACAGTTGTTCATTATGAAAAAAAAACACAAAAAAAACATACAAACTATTATTGTAATAATTACCATTTTGCATCTATTATAAACTTATTAAATTTTTTTTCAAAATTGACAGTTTAAAAAAAAAAAAAACTGTTTAATAAAAAAGGTCTATAGATTTTTTGTGGCTATCTAAAACATGTATTTTTAAAATATTAATTGTACCTGAATGGTATAACAAGAAGATAGGAAATATTCCCCAAAGCTAAAGGCGTCAGATATTTATTTATGCCTTATCTGAGAGCAGATGAAACAGTATGCATTTCCAAACAAATTCAGTAGCTTGAAAGGTTTAGTTGGAATTTCTAACTAATATAACTTTCTTAATTTAAATGACTAAATAATGGACATATGTTGACTATTGTAAGACTATTTGATTTACTCCCCAGCTCTACCCCCCAAACCCCCAACCCCCCCCCCCAAAAAAAAAAAAAAAAAAAAAAAAAAAAAAAAAAAAAAAAAAAAAAAAAAAAAAATCCCCCCAACCCCCCACCCCCCCCCCCCAAAAAAAAAAAACACACAAAAAAAAAACCACACACACATACACACACGTACACAACATCCCACGCCCCATCAAATTAAAAGAAGATCAATGGAATTTTTTTTCAAATAAACAATATATCAAAAGAAAATTTGTTTAAAACTAGTAGCAAAACATTTCATTGACTTGAACAACGAAAAACGTGTTTAAAAAACAACAACTGGAGAAACGATTTAAATTAAATTGCCAAAAACATTTCCAAATTCATTAATATTAAATTTGCAGAATAATGTTGTTAGGAGCGTGTGGCTCCCTAGGTGCGTGCGGTTTCCCAGAGGTGTGAGGCTCGCTAGAGGCATGAGGCTCGCTAGAGGCATGAGGCTCGCTAGAGGCGTGAAGCACCCTAGAGGCGTGAGGGCCACTAGGAGCGTGGGGCCCCCTAGAAGCGTGAGGCCCCCTAGAAGCGTGAGGCCCTGGGTGCGTGCCCAATGTGCCCATGCTTTAAGATGGCAAGCAAATATACAGACGCACACACAGTATCCATTTACCAAGTACAGCTTGAATGAATGAAACCTGTACCATATCTCATTACATATACAGTTTTCAGTTAGGAGTCATTCGCAAATTACGTCACGCAAAAAATGACCCCCCCCTGTCACAAATCCTTTACCCCCCCCCCCCCACCCCCAACTTAGTGTCACGTCACACCAACAAAAATTCAAAACATAGCCTACATAAAATTTTCATAACTAAAGTAAGATTTTTTTTAAATTCTCTAACTTTGTCCCATAATGGATTAAGATGTAGTATTATTATAAAACTCTAAAGTAAAACAAAATTTCTGACGCATCAACTTTGAACTTTTAATAAAAAAGTCATTTGAATTTTTTTTTTTTACATGTGTGGTAAATTGACGTGTGATTGGTTATCCTTTTATGACATTCGGTTATACCCAGAAGTGTTTGCTCTGGAAATATGCTATTTTTTCAAAGTAGTGTCGAGCCCCGCAACCCACTAGCTACGCCCCTGGCTTGGAGCATGCAAATAGAGGAGGGATAAAAGCGCTATACATCATCATCATTCTACAAGTCATCAATCATCATCATTCTACAAGTCATCAATCATCATCATTCTACAAGTCATCAATCATCATCATTCTACAAGTCATCAATCATCATCATTCTCAGCGGAATAAATGTTAATGGCATGTAACCCTATCAGACTCACCCTTTTTTGAGTTTGTCCTTCTTATTCCCGCTATGATCCAACCAAGTGGGGTACGTTGAATAAATTCCGACCCTCCTCCCCCCCCCAACCACCACACCCACCCACACACTCACCCACCCACGCACGCAGAAAACATAACCCTATCAGACTCACCCTTTTTTGAGTTTGTCCTTCTTATTCCCGCTATGATCCAACCAAGTGGGGTACGTTGAATAAATTCCGACCCCCCTCCCCCCCCCAACCACCACACCCACCCACACACTCACCCACCCACGCACGCAGAAAACACACACACACACACACACACACATGCACGCTATACACATGCGCCACGAAAACAAATGCACAACACCCCCCCCCGGAACACACGCACACACACAATGTACACATGCCACATGTAGTGAGGATCTTTTAATAGCTTGCTTGAAAACTACAATTAAAGTGTTCTATTTTTAGAACTCTATCACTATTTCATCTGATGTTCAGCAAATTATAAAAAAAAAAAAAAACAATTTGCTGTTTTTGCTGACCTTTGGCCTACAGCTAACCCGGGGGGGGGGAACCACTAGCCTGACAATTTTTTTTTCAAGCTCAAGTGTCAACCATTTGGAAGTGAAGTTTTTTTGTTTTTTTTTGTTTTTTTTTGTTTAGAATTTGTAATTGCTATTCAAGTGGACGTTAATGGAAACAGCACATCTGTTTGGCTGTATATGATTTAGGGGCAATCATTCCATAATAGATCGGTCTTAAAGGTCAAGGAAGCAAGTTAAAAATTGTGTATATTTAAAAGAAAAAAATGCTTTCCTGGCAGTAAAATTCGTTCACTCACCTCGATACAGTGGCGTAGGAAAGGAGGGGGGGGGGCGGTCCAACACAGGTTGCACTATTTTGTATCTATATGAAAGGGATGGGAAGCTTTGTCGTCTGAGTGCAACGAAAAGAAAGAGATTTTAGGGATTGGAAAATACGTTTGCTATAATTTGTATGGTATTATCAGTTACTACGCACTATATGACTATTACGCGATAGTATGGTATGGCATCTTTCCGTCTGCGGGAGACGATAGATTATCTTTATTGCTTGCAGCTCTTGGTGTGGCTGGTGAGACCAATCCTCGAATGGCAGTCTCTCATTACATTTCCCACACACGAATACGGTGGAGCAGTATTTACCGGCCTTCCTCCTCGCTCTTTTTGCAGCTGTTTCCCCCCTGTTTTGCTCCTCGGCATGTAGTGATCCTACCTTCACGATGCCCCGCCATGAGAAACGATCCTCTACCAGCTCCTCCCAGTTTGAGATGTCGATGTTAGAGGACTTCATGTCTCTTTTGCATATGTCTAAGTATCCCAGACGAGGCCGTCTAACTGACCTTTTTCCTGTCGCCAGCTCGCTGTATAGCACGTCCTTTGGTATGCGACCAGGTTGCATTCGCTTGACGTGTCTAGGTCAGCGGAGGCGTCTTTGGATTATCATGGCTGGGACGCTACACATGTTTATCCCCCCCACACACACCTTTTTTTCCGTGGAAAACCACTGAAGCTTTCTAAATATAGAAAAAAGTTGCCCCATTTCCATTAAACTGTTAACAGGGGGGGGGGAGGCATTATTCCTAATCAACGTTTCATTCCAGCTCTTTGTCATAGTAACCGATGTTCCCTCTGTTCCCTCTATGGTTTGCTGGTTCGTGTGCAAAATCATATAGTTGTGTGCAAAGTTTTACAGCATCAATTTTTGTGTGTGCAAAATGTTACAGCCCACAAACACAAACACACACTTAGATGGAAATTTGCTGCTCGGATACTCAAAACTGCTGCTCGGCGTCTGTGAGTTAGCTGCGCGGCCGCGCAGCTTAAAGGGAACATTGATGGTGACCCATAAAAAACACCTATTATGAGACGACCGACTACCGGGTGGGAAAGGGTGTTTAGAGTTTGTTCGGCATATGGTGTTGACGTCTTTGCTGACCAGTCGGTTGATCTTCCGATATCTCCGCCTTCAACCGATTGGGAAGGTGGGATGGGGGGGGGGGCTTCGTAGTGGACAATTTTTGCTTACCTGCCGCTTCACGGTCCACTAGCTCGAGGGGATGGGCTTGGGAAGGTTCACTAGTAAGGGCGAAATAAATGAGTTCCTGCTCGACTCATCGCTGTTTTCCCACAGAAGACCGGATTAGGTGTAGGCAACACCCAGGAAAACTGGACACCGGGTCAGTGGTTTCGCATTGGTCTTGTAAAGCACGAGGCCGTACCCACTGCAGGCTCCCCTGCCAACCCATTGCCCGGAGCACAGGTGACAACGCCTTTCGGACGGCTGGTTCTGCGCATGGCACAGAATGATCAGGACGTCACGCACACGCTAGATGTCATGGTGACATCTGCTGCCAATGGACGGGCCTGGATTGTCTTCTTTGAAATGAATGGCGTGTCTCGGAATTTTTACAAAAAATTCTACAGTATCGTGAGAGGCTATTGTCTCGTCAGAGGCTATTTTATCGTCAGAGGTTATTGTATCGTCAGAGGCTATTGTATCGTCAGAGGCAAAAAGGTGAACACTGCTTCATAAAGGCATGGATCAAAAAACAAAAAAAAAAAAACAACACACACAACAGGATCTGTTGGGGAAAAAAAATGAAGCGATAATAATTTAGGGCTATTAAAGTTCTTAATTAGCGATAAATAAAGTGCCTGTTTGTTATGTTAACGTCAGGCGTATACCTCTGGAAAAATGGGTGGATGTGGTTGGACAAGACACCGAGGAGCAATTCGTGGTGTAATAGGTTAATGGAATATTTAATGGGAAGGATTAAAGGTTAGGTAAGTGTTTGTATAAGGTAAGGGTTAAGGTAAGGGTTAAGGTAAGGGTTAAGGTAAGGGTTAAGGTAAACTGAAGGTTCACGATGAGGTTTGGAATAAGGGTTCGGCTAAAGGTTAGGATAGAGTCTTGGTACATGTTCTTGTAAAGGTTATGGTAAGATTTGGGTAGTAGGGTTATGATTAGAAGCGAGTTACTAGTTAGGATTAGAACCTGCCCATAGCTTATGGCAGCATAGTGGCCATGAGATTCAACCAGCCCAGGCATATGGCAGCATAGTGGCCATTAGATTCAACCAGCCCATGGCATATGGCAGCATAGTGGCTATTAGATTCAACCAGCCCATGGCATATGGCAGCATAGTGGCTATTAGATTCAACCAGCCCATGGCATATGGCAGCATAGTGGCTATTAGATTCAACTATTCCATGCCCACGGTGTCATAGATTATTCCGAGCAAGGATCGGCCTAGCAAGCCCCCTACGAGCCCACCGATATCCCCCCCCCCCGCCTCGTCCCTAACCGGATGATTCGATGGTCCTAGTCGACCTCGACGGACGAACACCAAAAACAAAACAAACAATGAGACTCAACCAACTTTCCCAACTTTCCCTAACCGCTGTACTTGAAGTCATCGCGACCGATGGGGCAGCCTTTCTCTGGTTTCACAAGATGTAATAAATACCACTTTTAATAGACCTACGCTAAGTTACATTGCTGTTAACCGATAGTTTTGTTTGTGTGCTTTAAGTTTAACCAATTTAATCGTCTTATTCATTTGCATTTTTTTTTTAATAAGTTGCTGAAATAGCATATTTTATTATCGTCGTGGTGGTTCAACACGAGTGCTAAGTACACGGCAGCTTTTCTGTCACGAGTCCTACGTACACGGCAGCTTTTCTCTCAGCTTCGATTACGAATTCTGTAAAGTTGTTGTCCAAGGTGAAACATGTCATTTGTTTCCCCAGAAGCAGAATAAAGATGCTGCCTTAGTTCAAAATAAAAAAATATATATGTTTTGTTGGATGTGGTCCGAAGTGAATTCTGAAGTTTCCACCGCGACAAATCTTTCTATCGGTAACTTGGCCCCCCCCCCCCCCCGTTTTAACGAATACATTTGTAGCCCCGGGATAAAGCATAGAGTTGTGGTTTTTGGGGATGAGGTGGCGAAAAGGTGGGGGTGGGGGAGAGATCCCAGCTGATCAATCTGTTGTTGGGCTGGGATGATCTCCAGAGACTCAATGGATTGCTCGTGTTCTAATTTGGCCGGTATCCGAGCTCATTAAGGAGGGTAGCTATTGCCTAATCTAGGGCACTAACAACAATATTGCCCGAGGGAAAGAAATTATGTGAATGAGACTGCTGTGACATTTCAAACTATCCATATATTAAATATCACTATTTTCAAAAAGCACCGTTAACATTATAGGCCGTCACATTTTTCAAACGAAAATTTAAGAAAATTTGAGCATGGGCTTAAGCAGCTAGTAACTGGTTATGACGTTTGTAATGTAGTCAATCTCTTATATAAATTTTGATTCTGATTTCGTCCTGCTTTCTCTTCAAAATCGTCTTCTCCCATCCATCCAAACTCATGATTTGAAAAGCGAAAACCTGTTCACAAAAATCTACTAAAAAAAACCTGTTGACAAATACCTGTTCACAAAAACTTGCTCACACAAACCTGTTCACAAAAACTTGCTCACACAAACCTGTTCACAAAAACTTGCTCACACAAACCTGTTCACAAAAACTTGCTCACACAAACCTGTTCACAAAAACTTGCTCACACAAACCTGTTCACAAAAACTTGCTCACACAAACCTGTTCACAAAAACTTGCTCACACAAACCTGTTCACAAAAACTTGCTCACACAAACCTGTTCACAAAAACTTGCTCACACAAACCTGTTCACAAAAACTTGCTCACACAAACCTGTTCACAAAAACTTGCTCACACAAACCTGTTCACAAAAACTTGCTCACACAAACCTGTTCACAAAAACTTGCTCACACAAACCTGTTCACAAAAACTTGCTCACACAAACCTGTTCACAAAAACTTGCTCACACAAACCTGTTCACAAAAACTTGCTCACACAAACCTGTTCACAAAAACTTGCTCACACAAACCTGTTCACAAAAACTTGCTCACACAAACCTGTTCACAAAAACTTGCTCACACAAACCTGTTCACAAAAACTTGCTCACACAAACCTGTTCACAAAAACTTGCTCACACANCCCCCAGAAGCGTGAGGCCCCTAGAAGCATGAGACCCCTAGAAGTGTTAGACCCCCCCAAGCCGCCCCCCCCAGAAGCGTGAGGCCCCTAGAAGCATGAGGCCCCTAGAAGCATGAGGCCCCTAGAAGTGTGAGGCTCCTCGAAGCTCGAGTCATTGCAATTGCCCAGTGTGCCATGCTTATAATACAGCACTGCAACTATTCCCAATGACTCATTTTCGTTATTGCATGAAACCACAGTTATCTTGATTCTAAGCGATTACCCATGCTCCTTATTGGTGACTGAACATCCTGTGAACATTTTGTGAGGTTTGCATAAATACATGTTTAAAAAGTCATAACGATATTGTTGGGATAAAACTAAGAAGACAAGAAAAATCTGAAGACATCCCCATCCCCCCAAAAACCAACACCCGCTCCCTACAAAACAGTGGGATTGTCTGTGAAAAATAAAGATATTTGTTGGTAAAGTTTGGTATTGTCGCCTGAAGAAGGCATTTAGCTGGCACATCCTTTTAAGTCATTCTGTCTTTTTTTCTTTTCAAGCCTCCCGTATCTTGTTCCACTATTGATTATTTGCTGGCAAGGATGCATGTTAAAATAAAGTGACTAATAAATAGCCTGACAGATAAATCCGATAATACATAAGTATCCTATGTTACACGCATCCACAATTACACAGATACACTCTTACGCCAAACAACAAAGACACACACACACATATCAACGGCACACACCACACACTCGCACACTCATATCCAACCATCACGCACATTCTACGTGGTAGGCCATTAGCTTCGAGTCTTCATTTGAAAACACGAGTATCGATATTTGATGAGTAGGTGTCGATATAAAAAGATCGGTCTCCAAGCTAGCGCGTCGCTGGCGGTCTTTTGGGGGATTTGAACTGGGTACCTCGCGTCCAAAAGAAAAGGTAGACTTTCTTAGATGTACTGTCCAGTTTTTGATTTCGCTAATGTGGAAATAAAACTATTTAATGGATTGGATCACGCCACAGGATTTTATCATAATAAATGAAATGAACTCTTCGATTAGTTGTACAAGCGTGTATGACGTCATGTTTCTGTTTGGATGATAAGATCTAGTTTGCAATACCGCGAGCAGGGGATCGAAAAAGGGGGGGGGGACGCCGAGGGCGCTATGGCGGGCTAGTGGACAAGAGTAACAACGGTCAGTGTTGTGGTCACCCTGTGTTGAATCACTTTCACGGTCGATGGACATTGGTGGTTGTCTGTGTGATCCGAAGTAGCCAAACCATTGTTTCTAAAATAGCTTCCCAGCGAAAGGAAGTGTAGTCATTCAAACAAGGGATAACACCAGTGGTGTAGTCCTGCCAGTGGAGGGAGGGGGAGGGGGCGGGTGGCACTATGCCACCCCCCTGCAATGGTGACCCCCTTCACTATATGTATGTGCCCCTTGGTGAACAATGATTCACCAAGTAATTTAAATTTAATTATGTTTTGTTGTGGTTTATTTGCTTCTCCAAATCTCATCTTTGTGTAGTTGTAGATGAACAGCCGAGTCGTGCATTAGCCAGTGTTACATGCTATCTGTGTCATTGCTTATTGAGATAGGTAAGTCTTTTTAATAACCTTGATACTCGTACTCCTACTAATAATAAAAAAACCCAATAATAATAACATTAATAATAATAATAATTATTATTATTAAAAAAAAAATACTCTCTTATATATATTTTGATTCTGTTGCGTCCTGTTTACTCTTGAAAACCACAGCACCCCCAACACCCCATGTTTTATATGGATTGTAATTGTACTTAGTGAGGAAGAGAAAAGCTTGTCATGCAGCGACCTTTATGCATGACCCCTGAACTCCGGTCAAAGGGTTGATTTGGTTTATTTAAAAACTTTATTGAGTGGCGACTATTATTCGATGTTATTATTGTTGGTGTTCCTCTGTCAAAATCAAGGCAGTTAGCGCTACAAAAACTCTAGTCTGTGCTCTTGTTCTCTCTCGTCTTGACTATTGCAACTCTCTTCTGTCAGGTTCACCAAAACACTGCATAGAAAAACTGCAGAAAGTTCAAAACTCTGCTGCTAGGCTTGTTCTTAAGGCAAAAAAACGCGATCACGCCACTCCACTACTCCACTCACTACATTGGCTCCCTATACAGGCACGCATTGACTACAAGCTGTCTCTTCTCTGTCACAACTTTTTCTCGGATTCCTGGCCTTCATTTCTAACCGAACTTCTTTCTGTCTATTCACCCCTTCGACAGCTTCGCTCCTCTGCGGACACGCGTATTCTGTCCGTTCCCAAGACACACACTAAAACATATGGTGAACGATCTTTCTCTTTCTGCGCCCCCAAACAATGGAATTATTTGCCACTACACATACGCAATATAGCAACCAGTCAGGCCTTCAAAACTGCACTAAAACACATGTATTTAAATTATACTATCCTGAGTGATTCCCCTCCTCTGACCGATAAATGATCTTGATGGCTGCTGTCCATGGTTTGCCTTGTAAAATTTAAGTGGTGGGGTGGTGAATATACATTGCTGTTCTTTATTTCAGAAATTTATTTTATTTTAATGTCATGATTATGTCTCAGTTGATAAAATTTTTATGTACAGTGCGGTGAGCCCAGCCCTAGGCTGGGGTACCGCGCTATAGAAGACGTCTTATTATTATTATTATTAATATAGTTTTTTTTAAAAATGTGTGTGTGTTTGTGTGTGTGTGTGTACGTGTGTGTGTGTGTGTGAGGGGGTTAGGGGTTGGGGGGGGGAACAAATTAATTTTTTTCAGAATCCAGTTTGAAACCGGTAATTGGTTCTTTACCTGTATTCCGACTTGCTCCGCATATTTAATGAGTTCGAAAGCGTTCGAGATTTGTTTTGATAATTTACAAGATCGGAACTGTCCGTTTGAAAGAGTTTCTGTGTGTAGAACTGACAAGGCAATAACTACTCTATTAGTATACCGCAGTTTAGCAACGGAGATCGGCAAACAGTAGTAAATTACCCCCAAACGGGTGTAAAAATAAGAAATCTTGTAACTAATGAGCCCTCAATAAACACATGCAAAACAGCGGTATCACTAGCGTTGGTTAAGATTGTGGGGTTAAACTATTTCTCTTCATCAACATCATCATCAGTGGCACTACAGCCCATGTAGGACCCTGGCCTGCTCCACCACAACCTTCCATTAGGAACGATCCATGGCTTTCCGCCTCCATGCGCGAACCCCCAACTGGTGTAAATCCTTATCTACATCGTCGATCCATCTCAGCCTTGGGCGACCGGTGAATCGTCTGCCCCTAGGTTTCTGCCTATAAAGCCCCTTTGCTGCTCTACACTACGGCGTCCTTTCAATAGTCCTCCTAAGCACAGTCTGCCTTTTTTTTTTGGTTATGGGTGGGTCTAGCGTACAATTGGTACAGCTCTTGGTTTGTACAGATTCTCCAGACATCATTTACCATCCCTGGGCCGGATATTTTACGGAGGGTTTTACCGCTCCCGTGTGTTGAGAAGCTTCTCTGCTTTTCCGGTAAGGGTCCAAGTCTCACTAGCGGAAGTTACTACTGGTCTTATGATAGTGATGTTTAGTGTCTTCTTTGTTCTCTTTGAGGGTTCTTTTTGGTGCTTCCCAGTAGCCTTTATAGGCTGAAATAGGAACGGTGGCCTGCTGTTATCCTCTATTTCACGCCCGACATTATCTCATTGTGCTCGTTTATAGTTGCCCCTAGATATTTTGAATGTGTCCACGCTCTCAAAATTGTGATTGTTTCTATTGATGTTGTCATCAGCGTGGGAGTTTGGTGACATCACACATTTTGTTTTCGGTTTATTTACATCAAGACCAGCTTTGAGTGGGGTATTTTCAAGTTCCCTGAATTCTTTAATTATGTTATTACTGTTTCTACCTAGCAGGGCTACGTCGTCTGCATATGCCAGGTAGTGCAGTGGCTGTCTATATAAGGTTATTAATGGTTGTTGTTCTGTAATCCCTCTCTGGATGTAGTATGTAATGGTTCCACTAGTGCTTACGTGTATGCTTCTAATAACTTTTTCTAGCGTGATGTTAAATAAGGATACATGATAGTGAATCTCCTTGTCTGAGGCCCTGATTGACTTGGAACTACCTTGAGTATTTCTATTACTAGTATTAGTATTATTAGTAGTAGCAATATTTTAATAGTGTTAATAATAGCAATAAAATAATTGTAAAAATAAAAATAAAAATAAATAAATAAACCATTGTCCCGAGTCAGATAAAGCTATCCAAGTGCTCTCAGATAAAGCTATCCAAGTGCTCTCAGATAAAGCTATCCAAGTGCTCTCAGATAAAGCTATCCAAGTGCTCTCAGATAAAGCTATCCAAGTGCTCTCAGATAAAGCTATCCAAGTGCTCTCAGATAAAGCTATCCAAGTGCTCTCAGATAAAGCTATCCAAGTGCTCTCAGATAAAGCTATCCAAGTGCTCTCAGATAAAGCTATCCAAGTGCTCTCAGATAAAGCTATCCAAGTGCTCTCAGATAAAGCTATCCAAGTGCTCTCAGATAAAGCTATCCAAGTGCTCTCAGATAAAGCTATCCAAGTGCTCTCAGATAAAGCTATCCAAGTGCTCTCAGATAAAGCTATCCAAGTGCTCGCGTTACATGACGTAAACAATGTAGTAGGCCTTCTAAAGTGTTTTCTTGAGCTGTCAGTTCAATCTGGGTTCACTTGAGGGACCATCCATAAAGTACGTCAAACTATTTATGCCCTCCCGCCCCCCTGTCACAATCTGTCACAAATTTCAGGAACCCTTTCTGAACACGCCCATGCAATACAAAGATGTCGTATGACTTGACAAATAAAACGTTTGCCTTGTTGCAAGTAAGTCACTGTACGTGACACAGTTGTTATAATAAAGATTATAAGTTAATCATGGAGATGTCAGGTGTCAAATCTGCCTTGCGTCACTGGCGCGTGCTCACCATCAACCGTAACCTTGACCAGTGGAGTGACATTAGCGCTACCGCTACGATTTACAAAAGACATTGAATTCATGGGCGCTCTACCAGTCTTTTGGTGTTGCTTTTTTGAATGCCATTTGACTTTTACAACTCTGAAGTTTGGCGGGACATTGAGTTGACAAATTTTAGGTTTAGGACATTTCATGAAAGGCTTTTTTTTTTGTTGTTGTTTTGTTTTTTCCTTTGAAAAGGTATTTTTAATATTATTTTATTCAGCACTTTTTAGTCTCTGCACGTGTCAGCGGTGAGAGTGGTGACCTTTCTGTGGTGACCTTTCTGTGGTGACCTTTCAGTGGTGAGAGTGGTGACCTTTCTGTGGTGACCTTTCTGTGGTGACCTTTCTGTGGTGATCTTTCTGTGGTGACCTTTCAGTGGTGACATTGTTGACCTTTCGGTGGTGACCTTTCAGTGTTGACCTTTCTGTGGTGACCTTTCTGTGGTGACCTTTCAGTGGTGAGAGTGGTGACCTTTCTGTGGTGACCTTTCTGTGGTGACCTTTCAGTGGTGAACTTTCAGTGGTGAGAGTGGTGACCTTTCAGTGGTGAGAGTGGTGACCTTTCTGTGGTGACCTTTCTGTGGTGACCTTTCAGTGGTGAGAGTGGTGACCTTTCTGTGGTGACCTTTCAGTGGTGAGAGTGGTGACCTTTCTGTGGTGACCTTTCTGTGGTGACCTTTCAGTGGTGAACTTTCAGTGGTGAGAGTGGTGACCTTTCAGTGGTGAGAGTGGTGACCTTTCTGTGGTGACCTTTCTGTGGTGACCTTTCAGTGGTGAGAGTGGTGACCTTTCTGTGGTGACCTTTCAGTGGTGAGAGTGGTGACCTTTCTGTGGTGACCTTTCAGTGGTGAGAGTGGTGACCTTTCTGTGGTGACCTTTCAGTGGTAAACAATTAAAAGTTTACATTGTTGACTGTTCTCCGGAGTGATGACCTGATGTCACCATCACTTTCCGTTCCGGAGATGTACGCGGGGGTCACACAAAGGTCACAGGAGCAGGTCACTGGTAACCCACTGATCACGAAGGGTTGTATTATCATTGGGAGCATGTAAGTGTAAAATGCTTCGGCTGGTTTGGAGAACAGGGAGAGGGTCACACTGGAGATGCGACACGTGAATGACGCATCGCTTCTATTCACCTTACCAACCAACACGTGAATGACGCATCGCTTCTATTCACCTGACCACTAACACGTGAATGACGTATCTCTTCTATTCACCTGACCACCAACACGTGAATGACGTATCACTGCTATTCACCTGACCACCAACACGTGAATGACGCATCGCTTCTATTCCCCTGACCAACCAACACGTGAATGACGCATCGCTTCTATTCACCTGACCACCAACAAGTGAATGACGTATCACTTCTATTCACCTGACCACCAACACGTGAATGACGTATCACTTCTATTCACCTGACCACCAACAAGTGAATGACGTATCACTTCTATTCACCTGACCACCAACAAGTGAATGACGTATCACTTCTATTCACCTGACCACCAACCAATGAATGCGAAGCATCGCGGGAGTAGATTGAAATGTAATTAAAATGGCGGAAGCCTTAAGGAAATTAGAAGAAAATTAAAATTGTTCCTATGAAAAAGACTGCGACCATCGGTTTAATTTAAACACAAGTAGTTCATAGATATGCACACACACAATATACAGTAGCAGTGCATTGTAAGACATTGTCGTACCACAATTTTGTCTACAATAAATGAGAGTAGGTGAAGAAATTAATAGAACGGGCAGTTGTTATTGCTGCATTGTACTATCGCATTGTTCGAAAAATATCACTACACGCTTACTATTTTTATGCAGTGGCGTAGGAAGTAAGGGGCGGGGGGCCGTCAGCACCAGATGGCACTTATTTCTTTATGGGAGGCATTTCCGGTCAGCTGTAGAGTTTTTCATTGAAAAGTAATTTTTCATTGGGTGGGGGGGGGGGCGTCTTGCCCCCCACCGGATGACATTAACCCTTTCTCTGCCACTAATTCTGCCATGTGCGTTAATTTTTATTTTAAAATTCATTCAAATTTATTGAAATCTTAATTCTTTTACATTTATTCTATTCAAAATTCTAGTAGTGTACATGGAGCGTGCAACATCTCCTAGTCTGTCCAAGACTGGCGCCAAAAGACCGAGCCGTTTTCTGCTGCTGTGGTTTTTGTTTCGCGCCATGCACGTCACTCACACTGGGGAGGAGTCCAGCAATCCCGAAGATGATCAAGTTGATGCCGCCAACAATGTGACGCCGTCAGAAGATGGCGATCCTTTGGCCAAAGTCAAACTGCCCAGAAAGCTGCCTTCTATTATTGAGATTAAAAAGGTTTGACGCTTCGTTTTCCCCGACGCTGCTAAATGAGCAGTTTGAGTAGATACGTGTGTATTTGGTGTGGTCTACGGAGGGGAGGGAGTGGATGGGTGAGTGGTTGAAGGGGGAACTAGCTTGCTATTTTGATCCCATTTACCCCCCCCCCTTTTACATAAAAAATAAATATATCTGGTTTTTATGTCTGTGTCTATGATGTCTGTGTCTATGACGTCTGTGTCTATGACGTCTGTGTCTGTGATGTCTGTGTCTCCGGGGTCTGTGTCTCTGGGGTCTGTGTCTAAGAGGTCTGTGTCTCTGGGGTCTGTGTATATGAGGTCTGTGTCTCTGGGGTCTGTGTCTATGAGGTCTGTGTCTCTGGGGTCTGTGTCTATGAGGTCTGAGTAAATGGTGTCTGTGTCTAAGACATCTGTATCTGTGATGTCTGTGCATCTGATGTCTTTGTCTTTGTCTATGATGTCTGTGTCTCTGATGTTAACGCACATTCTCCAATTCTGTATTTCGTTCAGGCAATACCGTCTCACTGCTTCGAGTCGAACACCCCACTGTCAATTTACTACGTGCTGAAAGACTTCGTCATCGTCTCTTGTCTGATCCTGCTGGCCGAGTGGACGTGGCTGGTGCTGCCCCCCATTGCCCAGGTAAGAGAGACACAACTGTGTATTTTTTAACAACAACCCATTCATATTTGTATGACAGTTCTTAAATTGTTCACGCTTTTTATTTGTAACGTATTATTTTGATATCACGTTTTTCCAAATAAATTTTGAATGTTCAATCAACTGCTGATCAATTCTGGTTTACTAAATGCTACAGCAATGACCTTTCGTACACTGATTAAAGTCTTCTTTTATATTAAAAAATGGGTTGGGGTGGCTTTTAATTTATAAAAATTTTGAATTTCTTCCATTTACTTTGTATGTGAACTTAATTATAAGTACAGTATTTGGAGTTCCAAAAAAAGAGGGAAAGCAAAAATGGTTGCACATCATTCTTTAAATTTGTATAAAATCAGTGGAACCGAGCGTAAAAAATAAATCTGCATTTTCCATCTTTGTTTCTCAATTCATTCAAATAAAATATTTACATTTGTATTTAAAGATTTATTTTTTATTGGGGGGAAAAGGGGGGGGGGTCTAATAAATGAATTTTTTTGGTCAATTAAATGACATTTTGTTTCGAGTAAACGCCATTCTGTTTTGCCCACAGCTAGTCATCACCCCTCTGTACTGGCTTGTCCAGGGCACAGTGTTTACTGGAATTTTTTTCTTGGGCCATGACGCTGGCCACGGGTCATTCTCTAAGCACGAGATTGTCAACACCATCTTCGGCAACATTTGCCACAACTTTGTCATCTGCCCCTACTACCAGTGGAAGGTGAGCACTTCTCCAGAAGTACAGCCGTCGGTACAATTATAAATACAAACGTGGTCTAATGATTACAGGTTGAAAGAAGCTGAAATTTGACTAAATACAAGAAAACATTACAAGGAACGATTTTTTGTGTCTAATTCCTTTGAAGAACACAAACAGCTAGACACTCGCGTTGCTTGCTGTGTAATATAGTGATAGCGAGAAGATCTCAGGCACTTTCACTTCCTGTATCTACAAAAGAGCAGCGACTGTTTCAGAACAGGCACATGGAGCTTTATATAATAAAATGGATAACATGGGAGGGACCGTGCTCAACCCGTGTGAGGTAAATAAATAGTGGAACGAGATATGTCTAGGCTTAGAAATAAAAGAAAGGACAGGCAAGCAGACGTTTCGGCGAGATGCCTTCTTCAGCAGATGATTACACAAACAAGAAACATACATTTCGGTAGGATTCCTTCTTCAGCAGACAAAACACAAACAAGAAACAGACGTTTCGGCCAGATGCCTTCTTCAGCAGAAATACTTAAACAAGAAACAGACGCTTCGGCCAGATGCCTTCTTCATCAGACAATACAAAAACAAGAAACATGCTTTTCGGCTAGACGCCTACTTCAGCAGACAATACACAAACAAGAAACTGAAGATACTTTGAATTTAACTTTAAAACTTATGAGCTCGAAAATCTCAACAAAGTTCAATGTAGCTCAAGATGATAGGCATTTTTACAGGACGTAAATACTTACTGTCAAGCAGAAGTCATAAATTTCTGTTGCATATATGTTATAAAGTAACCTTACTTCAGATTTATAATAAAAAAGACACCACTCTTTTGCCATGTACAACAGCTGTTGTCGTTCCGAACTATCACAAAATCACCGAAAACAACTAAATCATTTTTCGTCTTCCTCCCCTTAGTCCAGTGGTTCCCAAAGTTTTAAGTTTGGCGGACCGGTGAACAAGTTTCGAAACTTTACCAGGGACCGGTGCATGATTTATTTTTTACTTTTATTTCTATTAGACAATAAATATTTATGTTATGGGGACCGGTGAAGGTCCACAGGACCGCCATTTGGGGACCAATGCGTCAACTTCCACACAGCTACACACAGTTTCATAAGCATCGCATTCACCTTAATATAATATACTCACCAGACACGAATTTTTCCATTTAACAAATAATAAAATGCGCATGATTGTACATGAATGATAAGCTTAACTTTTACCCTTATGATAAACTGAACTTGTACATGAATGATAAGCTTAACTTTTACCCTTATGATAAACTGAACTTGTACATACATTATAAGCTTAACTTGTGCTTCAATGATAAACTTGTATATTTCAGATAACGCACAGGAACCACCACAAGCACACAGGCAACATGGACAAAGACGAGGTGTTCTATCCCGTCTGGAAGAAGGAGCTGACCCCAGGTGGCGTACCCATAGTGCCTTGCTTCGGCTTTGGCATCGGCTGGTTCGCCTATCTCATCAAGGGATATGATCCCAGAGGAGTAAGATTGTACCTTCTTGTGGACCTGTTCACACCCTCGGCCACATAGACAGGAATCTAGAATGTATTCCATGATCTATAACACAGAGGCGTAGTCAAGGGGTTGGGGGCAGATGTCCCTGGGCGCCAGACCAGTTAGGGGCTCCAAAATGTGCTTTGATTGTATTTCATTGAAGAAAATAATTGGGTTCGTGAGTAGATAAAAAAAAAGAAAGGGAGGCTCTTTAAAACGAATCTCGTCCCCAGGCGTCAAACACTCTAGCTACGCCTCTGCTATAACGAGCAAAATTTGTTTGTTTAAGGGGGAACAGTAAAGAAGATATGTAATTTATTTATTTATTTATTTTTTTAAAAACATCGTTAATAGCCCGTGGGCTTAGGCCATTTAGTTATTCCCGACGAAGTCCAATCCCACACATGACGCTTTTCAAGTCAAATTTCAAATCATCTCCTTTGAAAAGGGGCGCTGCTGTTTAAACCTTCATAGATTCTCTATGAAGGGCGTCGGCTTTTTTTTAATATGTGTGTGTGAGGTGGAGCATGTGAGGAAATGATACATATATTTAGCTATTAATTAAATATAGATTATAAAATATTTATTTATATTAACTATAACTTAATATAAATACATTAAAAATAGTGTAAAGAAAAGGGGGTGGGGGTGGCGACTGTGTATGTGTGTGTCAAAATATTTTTAAAAAATAAAATGAGCGATCGCCTAAACCGTAATGCCTATACAATGACACGTGACAGGTAGTTGGAAAATTCATTGGTTGATAGTGAACATGTTGATGATGTTGATGATGTTGATTTAATGTCATTGGTGGATGGTCCCGAGGCCTTTAAAATTTATATAGGGGCCTAATGTCTGAAACCCTCCAAACGTATGTAGCCAACTACGTCAATGGCATGTCATGTCGTGTGAGTGCTAGCCTCCGACCCCATCACTAACATGTCATGTCTCGTGTATGTGCTAGCCTCCGACCCCATCACTGAAATGTCATGCCTCGTGTATGTGCTAGCCTCCGACCCCATCACTGACATGTCATGTCGTGTATGTACTAACCTTCGACCCTGCCAAATGACATGTCATGTGCTGTAAGTGCTAGGACATGTCATGTCGTGTATGTGCTAGCCTTTGACCCTGCCAATGACATGTCATGTGGTGTAAGTGCTAGAACATGTCATGTCGTGTATGTACTAGCCTTCGTCCCTGCCAATGACATGTCATGTGGTGTAAGTGCTAGGACATGTCAGTCGTGTATGTGCTAGCCTTCGACCCTGCCAATGACATGTCATGTGGTGTAAGTGTTAGGACATGTCATGTCGTGTATGTACTAGCCTTAACCTTAACATCTCTCTACTACTGAGAGTGGTAGACATTATTGTTAATGGCACTCGGAGGACCCCAAAAATAATTATAAATGACTGAAATGTAAAGATCAGATAGACTTAAAGGTTGTTGGCAGGCAGAATGAATTAAATATCACACTTTGGAACTATTTTACTGACATCTGATCTACGGTATAATACTCTTTTAATACAAAGATGTATCTTCTTCTTCTATGAATTTTCAACTCCGAGTAGAGCACAGACAAAGTCTTGCAACTCCAGTGGGGCATTAGCCTCACTAAAATTTCTTGCCAAACCTTCCGGTCTCTAGCGTTCTTCACTGTCTCCACTCTATATTACATCGTTGGCTAAAATGGTCCAATCACAAATAATAAAACATTGCATTACTTGAATGTATGTTTTCTCAAATAGCTTTGGTTGAGATGACAGGTTGGCGTACTGCAACCGCCATTGTTTGGCACGTTATTTTAGTTAAGGCAGAATAAAGTAACTGACCAATCATCTGTCTCTGGGTTCAGTGAGAATAAAGTAGCTGACCAATCATCTGTCTCTGGTTTCAGTGAGACTAAAATATCTGACCAGCCATATCTCTTATTTTTGTGAGAATAAAGTAGCTGACCAATCATATCTCTGGTTTCAGTGAGAATAAAGTAGCTGACCAATCATCTGTCTCTGGTTTCAGTGAGACTTAAATATTTGACCAGCCATATCTCTTATTTTTGTGAGAATGAAGTAGCTGACCAATCATATCTCTTGTTTCAGTGAGAATAAAGTAGCTGACCAATCATCTGTCTCTGGGTTCAGTGAGACTAAAGTAGCTGAACCAATCATCTGTCTCTGTGTTCAGTGAGAATAAAGTAGCTGAACCAATCATCTGTCTCTGGATTAAGTGAGAATAAAGTAACTGACCAATCATCTGTCTCTGGGTTCAGTGAGAATAAAGTAACTGACCAATCATCTGTCTCTGGTGTCAGTGAGACTAAAATAGCTGACCAACCATATCTCTTATTTTAGTGAGAATAAAGTAGCTGACTAGTCATATCTCTTGTTTCAGTGAGAGTAAAGTTTCTGGCCAATCACCTGTCTCTGGTTTCAGTGAGAATAAAGTAACTGACCAATCATCTGTCTCTGGTTTCAGTGAGAATAAAGTAGCTGACCAATCATATCTCTTATTTTAGTGAGAATAAAGTAGCTGACCAATCATATCTCTTGTTTTAGTGAGAGTAAAGTTGCTGACCAATCACCTGTCTCTTGTTTCAGTGAGAATAAAGTAACTGACCAATCATATGTCTCTGGTTTCAGTGAGAATAAAGTAGCTGACCAATCATCTGTCTCTGGTTTCAGTGAGAATAAAGTAGCTGACCAATCATCTGTCTCTGGTTTCAGTGAGAATAAAGTAACTGACCAATCATCTGTCTCTGGTTTCAGTGAGAATAAAGTAGCTGACCAATCATATCTCTTGTTTCAGTGAGAATAAAGTAGCTGACTAATCATCTGTCTCTGGTTCAGTGAGAATAAAGTAGCTGACCAATCATCTGTCTCTGGTTTCAGTGAGAATAAAGTAGCTGACCAATCATATCTCTTGTTTCAGTGAGAATAAAGTAGCTGACCAATCATATCTCTTGTTTCAGTGAGAATAAAGTAGCTGACCAATCATATCTCCTGTTTCAGTGAGAATAAAGTAGCTGACTAATCATATCTCTTGTTTCAGGTCCCACATTTTAACCCTCTTCATCCCATGTTCCGTAAGCACGTGATCAACTGCACCGTCTCCCTCGTGCACCTGACCATGTGGGTGATGTGCCTGGCCCGGCTTCAGGAGGCGTTCGGCCTCGGCACCGTCATCTACCACTGGGGCGTCCCGACGTTCATCTTCGCCAGCTACATGGTGGTCATCACGTTCTTGCAGCACACCGAGGAGAACATCCCGTGGTACAGCAACGACACGTGGGAGTTTGTGCGCGGTCAGCTCTCTACCATCGACCGCTCCTACGGATGGTCAAATTTCTTTATACACAGGTACGCTTGGCGCGTCTATTAAATAATGTGTACTTATTGTGTAGACCGGTGGTTCGCAATTTTTTTTTCGTGACATGGGGTATCCGTTTTTTTTTTTTTCTTTCGGCGACCCGAAAATTTGCTCTCGTGTGGCTGAGCGGCTGAGCAGCTGGGTGGCTGAGTGGCTGGGCGGCTGGGCTGCAGGGAATACAGGACAACAGCTCTACAGGAAAATACTGGATCACCCCCTCCGCATCTCGCACCCTTTCCTACTCCACTGTGTAGGACAGAGTCCAGGCAGCAATACAAGGCTGTAAATTATTAGAAGTCCCTTTTTAAGAGTGAACACCTACAATGAAAAACATTCGCCACTGCTCGAGCGGATGGATTTATTTTTGTCATGACAAGCCCGATCAATCTTTTTTTGTTTGTTTTTGCTTCTTTCAGTGTCAACACGCACCAGATTCACCACTTGTTTCCCAAGATACCCCACTACCATCTGCTGGAGGCGACGCTGGCGTTCCGCAAGTCTTTCCCAGACCTGGTCAACATATGTGACGAGTCCATCCTTCCGGCATTTTTAAGAATGTTCAAGAAATATCTCAAGCAGAACGTGCTGGAGGATAAGCCTAAAGTTTTCATATACCAATAATGTAGCCACGTGACGCAGTTAGTTGTTGGGTGCCGTTGTTGGAAGCCTTGACATCCATCTTGGCAGAAGTCTCTAAACAAGATGGAGCGGCCTTGCCAGGATTTTGAAATAAGAATACCCGTCGCATACATGTACATTTAATCTCCATAAGGTTAGAAATAAATTGAGAAAGGTGCGCTTGTGAACATTAAAAAGATAAAACCTTTGTTAAGCGTCTTTTTATTTTTAACTTACATGTTGGGGATTATGGGATACATTTTCAAAGAAGAATCTATTTTTAGATCATATTAGTTCAGAACTTCATTCTTGTATTGCTTTAGCTGTAAACAACATCGATAACAAACAAAAGCAGATTTAGTTTTAAATAAACGATCTTTAAAAGGATTATTTTTTATTTCTCTTAAAATTGTTTGATTTTTTTTTCACTCCAAAAAACTAAATGCCATTAATAATATATATATATTTTTTTAAAATGTTAAAAGGGACACCACCCAGATATGGCCCAAAAAAGGAATTCAATAATTTTTTAATAAGTTTTTACCCCTGAAAGTATTTTACTTAGCAGATTGATTTGATAAAACGAAAATTTGAAGAAAAAAATAAAACAAAAGAAAACAAACGAAAAAAACAGCTGCTTTAGAGATAACGGCTGAATATTTAAATTATCATTAAAAGAATTCTGGAGATGATATGATTGTTTTTTTCCATTGCTTTTTTAAATATATAAAATAATTCGAAGTTCAAAAGTTTATCGTTTAACTGTAATTTTTTTTTTTTGTTAAATGCAGCTCTAATGAAGGAAATGTTATAAATTTTTATTTTCTTTTATGTTGTCACAAAAGAAAAAAGGCGTGTTCAGATTCTTTGGCTATGGGTGTTCGGGAAAGAGTTGAGAATAATATAGATGAGAACCGTTTGTTTTAAATTACATTTTCTAGAAATGTGTTTAAAATTAAACGCAGGAGCCATTTCAAGTTTACAATTAATATTTCTGTCTATATAGATAACGTCTCTTCTTTCTCTCTGACTCTCTCTCATGCTCTCTCTGTGACTATCTCTCTATCCCTCTCTGACTCTATCATTCTCTCCAACTGAATCTCTCTCTCTGACTCTCTCTCAAGCAGTGGTGTGACGTGATCACGTGTTTTTGCCTTTAGAAATAGCCTAGCAGCTGAGTTTTGAATCTTTTCTAATTTTTCTATGAAGTGTTTTGGTGAACCTGAGAGAAGAGAGTTGCAATAGTCGAGACGAGAGAGAACAAGAGCATACACAAGTTTAAGAGATAACAGAAAAAAAGAAAGTTAAGTAGACCACATTACTTTCATGAAAGAAAAACGGATCAAACGGAAGTGACTTAGGAATATTGCATTCAGGAAAGCGAAAAAAAAATAAAGAAACTGACGTAGATCATACTATATTAAGGAAAGAGATGACAGAACAAATAAAAAATTTACATAAATCATATTACATTTAAAAAAGAGATGACAGAATTAAGGAAAGTGACATATATCATATTTCATTCAGGAAAAAGATAACAGAACAAACGAAATTGACGTAGGCAAAATTACATTCAGGCAAGAGATGACAGCATAAGAAATTGAAATAGCCAGTATTATATCAAGAAATAGATAAAAGAAACAAAAGAAAGTGACGTAGTCTATATCATTGTATGAAAGAGATAACACGAAGTCTATATTATTGTATGAAAGAGATAACACGTAGTCTATATCATTGTATGAAAGAGATAACACGTAATCTATATCATTGTAGGAAAGATAACATGTAGTCTATATCATTGTAGGAAAGAGATAACACGTAGTCTATATCATTGTGGGAAAGAGATAACACGTAGTCAATATCATTGTAGGAAAGAGATAACACGTAGTCTATATCATTGTAGGAAAGAGATAACATGTAGTCTATATCATTGTAGGAAAGAGATAACACGTAGTCTATATCATTGTAGGAAAGAGATAACACGTAGTCTATATCATTGTAGGAAAGAGATAACACGTAGTCTACATCATTGTAGGAAAGAGATAACATGTAGTCTATGTCATTGTAGGAAAGAGATAACACGTAGTCTATATCATTGTAGGAAAGAGATAACACGTAGTCTATATCATTGTAGGAAAGAGATAACACGTAGTCTATATCATTGTAGGAAAGAGATAACACGTAGTCTATATCATTGTAGGAAAGAGATAACATGTAGTCTATATCATTGTAGGAAAAAGATAACACGTAGTCTACATCATTGTAGGAAAGAGATAACATGTAGTCTATATCATTGTAGGAAAGAGATAACACGTAGTCTATATCATTGTAGGAAAGAGATAACACGTAGTCTATATCATTGTAGGAAAGAGATAACACGTAGTCTATATCATTGTAGGAAAGAGATAACACGTAGTCGATATCATTGTAGGAAAGAGATAACACGTAGTCTATATCATTGTAGGAAAGAGATAACATGTAGTCTATATCATTGTAGAAGAAAGTGACATAGATTAGATTATATTTCATCCAGAAGAAAGTGACATAGATTAGATAATATTTAGGAAACAGAATACACAAAAAAAGAAGGGGAAATAGAGCAAATTACACTCAGGAAAGACATAGCAGAACAAACGAAGATGACGTAATCTATAATACATTCAGGACAGAGATAACAGAACAATAGAAAGTGACGAAGACCATATTACACTCAGGTACGAAATAACAGAACAAAAGAAAGTGACGTGGATCAAATTACATTCAGAAAAGAGATGACATAATAAAGAAAGTGACGTAGTCCATTCAGGAAAGAAGTAACAGAGCAGAAGAAAGGGACATAGAACATATTAATTTAAGGAAAGTGATAACACAATAAAGAAAGTGGCGTAGACCATATTACGTTCAGGTACTGGATCTGTATTAATAGAGAGGCCTCACTCACTCATCACTAATTCTCCAACTTCCCCTGTAGATGGAAGCCTGAAATTTGGCAGGCTTATTCCTTACGGCTTACTTACAAAAGTTAAGCACGTGTCATTTTGAAACTCTATACAGTTTGGAGCCAGGGGCCCAAAATGTCAATTTTTTCCTATATGAGGTTTATAAATAAAATGATCAACAAATACTGCTACATGAATAGCTGGATCTTGACCAAACTTAATATACATACATTTGATTCTCCATACTCATATACTGAAGGGTGTTTAACACATTATATCCATCTCTCTTGGGCAAAAGGGGGGGGGGGCAATTTCATTTTTTTCTAATATAAGCGTATAAATATCTATCAATAGGCTTAGTACTCCTAAATGAATAGATGGATCTTGACCAAACTTAGTATACATACTCTTGATTATCCATATTCAAATACCGAATGGTAATGGACTCATAATATCCATACCTCTAGGGCTGGGTGCCCCCATTTCATTTTTTCTTATATGAGCTGTATTCTCCAATTTTCGCTGTAAATATAAGACTGAAATTTAGCTGGCTTATTCCTTACAACTTTCTAACAAAAGTTAAACAGGTTTCAATTCGAAACTCTACCCAGAACGGTCACAACCGGGGGCCCCAAATTTTGATTTTTTTTTCTTATATGAGCAATATAAATAAAATTAACAACAAATACTGCTACATGAATATCTGGATCTTGAACAAACTTAATTTACATACATTTGATTATCTACATTCAAATACCGAAGGGTTCTTAACACATAATATCCATCCCTCTGGGGCCGGTCCCTTTTCATGTTTCCTTATATAAGCCAAATAAAAAGCAATAGGCTTAGTACTCCTACATGAATAGATGGATCTTGACCAAGCTTAGTACACATACTCTTGATTATCTATATTCAAATACAGAAGGGTACATAACTCATAATATTCCTACCTCTGGGGCTAGGGACCAATTTTATTTTTTTATTTTATGACCATTATTCTCCAACTTCCCCTGTAGATAGAAGCCTGAAATAGGGCAGACATATTCCTTACGGCTTACTTACAAAAGTTAACCAGGTTTAATTTTGAAACTCTTCTTTGAACGGTCTCAACTTGGGGCCCCGATTTCGTTTTTTTCTTATTTGAGCTATATAAATAAACTTAACAACAAATACTACTTCATGAATAGATGTATCTTGACCAAACTTAATATACATACATTTGATTATCCATATTCAAATACATAACACATAATATCCATCTTCTGTGGCCGGAGGCCCCATTTCATTTTTTCCTTATATAAGCTACATAAATAGCAATAGGCTCAGTACTCCTACATGAAGAGATGGATCTTGACCAAACTGAATACACATAATCTTGATCATCCATACTCAAATAACGAAGGGTACTGAACACATAATCTCCATACATTTGGGGCCGCGGGCCCCATTTCATTTTTTCTAATATAAGCTATATAAATATCAATAGGGTTAGACAACACCATAGGTTATATGTGCTTAGGTGAATCTAGGCCTAGCTTTGTAGCAATACCCTTCTTAGTCCGTTTTAAAATATCGTTTGATTTAATATCCAATCCATTCAAGGCCGATCTAGAATTTTCTAGAAACTTCGATAGTTTAAAAAAGCTATGTCTATGGCAATTGTAAACCACTTTTAATAGGACAAGTTTTAATTATGTAATTTATCTCAATGATTTTTATAGCCCCCCCACCACCCCCCCCCCTTTTCTATCTCAGACATAAATAAAACGGTACTTTATCAAATAGGCCCCCAACGGGGCCCCTCTATCAATTTAAATGTATTATAGTTAGTAGCACAATTTAGTTGTATAAATATTTCGCATTCGAGAAATAATTACGTAGAAATTTAATTTTCATGGAGGATATTAAATTTAATCTAGAATGTTCTATACTTTTCTACTTGGATATATAATTAGATCTAAAAGCTTATTTAAACAAAATCGCACTGAGCATGATCCCATAGAGGAACAGGATCCTAATGGGACACATCGGTTACGCGCTTCCATCGGGGAACAGGATACATCGAGATCCCATCGGGTAACGGGCTTAAACTGGGATCAGGATCCTACCAGGTAAAGGGATAACATCGGAAAGGAGAGTCCCTAGGTGGAACGGGATCCCTCAGTGAACGGTATCCTAACGGGATCGATAGCGCATCGGGATCCACCGAGATCAGGATCTCACTGGGATCAAGACACCGACGGGATCGTGATCCGAACGGGATCTGGATTCCCCCTGGATCCGGAGCCTCAAAGAAATAAGATTCCACCGGGAGCAGGATAAAACCGGGAAAAGGGATTTCACCGGGGTCGGGTTCAGAATGGATTAGGGACTCATTAGAATTGGGGTCTTACCAGGATCGGGGTCCCAAGGACACACCCTAGAAAAAGTTGGCATTGATCTGAGACAGGTTTGATTTTCGCAAGGGAATGCATTGTATAGTCTCCGGAATATGCGAATTGTAACACACCTACTCTGACATGGCGTGGGATCTTATTTCTTATGCTGTAGGTTATGTCAGTAGTATGGTTACTTATGTTATGTTGATATTTCAGGATGCCGACTAAGACTTCTTCATTCTTCCACTTATCATCCGGGCACGCAAATAAGAATACTGAATCCTGGTTAAACTTACAGTACTTTATTGAACACACTTTATATTGATACTATTAATAAATAATCCTTGCATGAATGTAATTTCATATATATATATCCATAGTACTCCATTATTAATAAAGACACGTCCTCACACTCAACTGTCAACTGTCTAATCACACAGCTCTCACGCTACTGTTCTCTACTGCTCTGCGCTCAGCTCTCTCTATCTCAGTCAACTCATACTTTATTACCAGCAAAGCGTGGAAAACAACCGCTCTGACAAAAACATGATTTTACTCTCCAAAAACGTGGAGTTCACATTTGCATCTCAAAATACAATCCATTGATTGTTTATCTCAGTCAACTCATACTTTATTACCAGCAAAGCGTGGAAAACAACCGCTCTGACAAAAACATGATTTTACTCTCCAAAAACGTGGAGTTCACATTTGCATCTCAAAATACAATCCATTGATTGTCTCTCCCCGTGGAAAAAAACATGATCAACACTATTCACTGTTCACTCATGCTACCTCTCTGTTTTCATGTGAAAACATAGTCCGTTACATGCCCCACCCATCTGAAAAAATTTTGTGCAACAAAATTTTTGGCATTATATGTTGAAATAATGATAATGTCTCTTAGAAAATTTCAATCCCACATCTATCAATCAAATAAATGTAACAACATTAACATTTCATCATAATGAAATACAGGGCATTTGACTGTTAATATCACACATAATAGTGAATAATTTACCCTGCCAAAAAATTTTACAAAATCACCAATGACAACCTCTTAAAATCTTTATGTATGATAATGTGAAGTGACATTAACATCTTAATGAATAATAAACACTGCAAAATGAATGCAACAACCTTAAATTTTGCATTAGAAAATTTACAATTGGTTAAAATCTGATATTCATTTACAAAATTGATATGTACAAGTATATTGTCAAAAATTGATTGAATGTGTATTTTAATGCTCTTTATGCTCATTTTAACCTTAATGTTATTGTCTTATACAATCTTAAGAAAAAGTTGATGACCAAGAATGTAAACAGTTTAAAAAATAGTTCTGTGTAGACAATTACTACATTTGAAAAATTGTTTGCTCCCAACAGCTAACAGTTGTTTTATTAGAAAGTGTTATGCTAGGTTAGCTAAAATGGAATGTTAAGTATTTCTCCGCACTGAAGAAAATGACAATTGTGATCTGTTATCTCTTTGTCTATCTTTTCCATAAAATTGTTATTTGTAGTTGTGTAATGTTCATCTTGAAACTTGTTTTCTCTGTCTTTGATTTCATTATTGAATTTTCCAGCCTGTCTGTATTGTTGATGAATATTGCCTGACTTTAGTCTAAAAATGTGTTTTGTCCTGTCTGATTTTTGTTCTGTATATGTTTTATTAAGAATACCTTTATAATGTTGTCTTGTTATGCTATGTGTTGGATTCATGTTAAAATGTCTTCCTCTTATCCCTTCTGTTATTAGATCCTTGTTATTTCCTAGTTCTTTAATATTGCCAATAATTAATGGACACACTGGATTATCCATTACAACAGCTGTTACAGATCCTGTGATCCATGGACAATCAACTTTGATTCTAGCTTTCTGACATACTATTCTATTATTGTTGGTTAAAATAACTATGGCTTTTTCATTTGTGTAGTAGTTGTCATTTACTAATTTTCTATCTACAACTATTGTTGTACAACCAGTGTCTCTGAGACATTTAACTACTTTATTGTTTACAATTGCTGGTGAAAATTTGAGTGTTCCATCAGTGTGATAAATACTAGCTGATGTTTCATGCGGTGTATTCTGATCGTGTCTACTATTTGTTTGATTAGTGTTGTGTCTCTGGTGATCACTTGGTTGATTTCTATATTGTTGTCTACTCCTATTTGCACTGTTGTGTCTAATTGGACTAGTGTTGGGTGATGTTCTCTGATAGTATTGTTGTGAATGTCCTAAATCTCTATGTAATTTTCTACACTCATATTTTTTGTGACCTGGAATGCCACAGTAGAAACATTTGTTGTTGTTTGAGTAATTAGTATATGGTGTCTGGTAATTATTTTGATAATTTTTCTGAAATTTATTGTTTTGCCATCTGGCAGGTAGGCTATGGTATCTTCTGTTTTGATATGTGTTTGGTTTTTGACTGTCTCTATCACTGGGTGTGTTTCTAATAGAAGCTAGTGTGCTGTTTCTATTATCTAGCTCTTCATTGGGGTGAGCATCTTTAAATGTTGTGATTGAGTCAACTAACTCACGCTCATTTTTAATCTTTCTCTCTTTAAGGAATGAAAATAAAGTGACTGATGCATTTCTTAATATTTTATCTATGATAAACATATCTAGTAATGCCTTTGGATCATTTAGGTCAATTTCAGTTAATTCAAGCCATTTGACAAGATTGTCTCTAATATTGAATATGGTGGTGTTAGGGTCTATTTCTCTCTCTAGTCTTATGTTGTGAAAATTTTTTCTATAAATGTCTTCTGTGTTTCCATAAAACTTTAACAAAACTTTCTTTATATAGTTATAATTATTCTTTTGTTCTTCACTGAGTGAATTAATAATACTTAGGCTTTTCCCTGATAATCTGCTCAATAAAATATTAGCCCAAGTCTCTTCTCTATAATTGTAAGACTGACAGATGCCCTCAAATTGTGACAAATAACTAATAATTTCCTCTTTATGTTCATTAAATTCTCTAAATTTAGGTTTGTATGTACTATTGGTTTCTCTATTGCTTGTTGATGGTGTATGCTGTCCTGATTCTATCCTAGCTCTTTCTAGTTTTAGCTCTTCCTCTCTTATTTTCATATCTTGTTCTCTTAATTTAAGTTCTTCTATTTCCTTTTGTCCTTTTAATTTCATTTCCTGTTCTTTTAATTTCATTTCTTCTATTTGTTTAAGGTCGCTTCTCTCTAACAGTCTAGCTTCTCGGTCTTTGTCTTTGTCTTGTTTTTCCCTAAGTTTGTCCATTTCTCGAGTTACGAAGTCAGCTAATTTCTCCTGCTTCAAGCCAAGCTTCTCACCTACTTCTAATAATTCCAAGTACTCTGCCATTTTTAGTTATAATGTGAGTAACTAAAATTATATTGGTATGTATCAGTATATCAGTTATCTCCTTATTCTTTAGTTATCAATTAAAATAGTTTACAATATTACATATATTTACATGTTAATGAATGTATACACAAATGCAAGTTGATACATGAATTATAAGTTATAAATAAGTGTAAGAAAAATTTAAAATAATTAAATTGTCTACTTCACAACATAAATACAGATATGTAGACGTTTACATGTATACAAATGAGACAACAAATACAAAAGTACTGTGTAGTTTATGGACCACAAGATAGTAGAAAATATGACAGTAGGTTGACAATATGTATAACAATGACAAGACAAATAGCACAAATATGACAAGATCTACTAAAAAACAACAGTTATGACAATGTACAAACTAGACTTCACAGCTAACATAAAATTATCCTACAGTATTATAAATAGGGCCAGAAGAAACCTTTACCGTTTTAATAAAAAAACTTCCCTAGGAAAGATAACACCGTGGATATTCCTAAAGTATACTCTAAAATTAAACTTATATTATACAGAAAAAGTAAAAAATTTTACTTAATCTAATTAAGTATGATATAAGTAGATTTTTAAAGTCTTAAATTATATATAATACATAACACATAATATTAATATACATAAATACCAAGTGAAAGTGTCCAAAAGAAATCTGCAGTTGGTCACCTCTGATCCTCTGTGACGCTATGATCTCTGTGTAGTCGATAATCCTTCTATGTAGAAAGTGTACTTGGGTAAATACTCCAATGCAAAAGTTATATAATCCAATGAAAAAGTTACAACACAAACTGCTTCAGTAATCCAATGCAAGTACCTTGCGTAATAGAAGTACAGTGTAATAATCCAATTGAAAATAGTGTACTTTCTCTCCGATTCAGTTGAACTTGCGAGTAATTAAAGAATTACTTTACTTGAAATGCGCACTAGGCTTTGTGCGGCTTGTATAAAGTGAAGATTATGCTGGGGAAATCTTACTTTCGATGTCTTGATACACACATCTCATCTGTAATTGCTTACAGTAAATCTTTGCTACAGTTGTAAATAACTTGAAAATTTTCCTTATGCTGCTAGTTGCCGTGTACCAGTTGGCTTTGAACTCTGAACTCTTGAGACTGTGACTGACCTCATTTGTCGGCTACCTCTGTGTGTAGTGAACTCGTCGTTCTGTAACACATTTCTTACACTTCTTTACAATATTTGTAACGCATCGTCGTTACACCACTTCTGACACCATTTGTAACACACCTACTCTGACATGGCGTGGGATCTTATTTCTTATGCTGTAGGTTATGTCAGTAGTATGGTTACTTATGTTATGTTAATATTTCAGGATGCCGACTAAGACTTCTTCATTCTTCCACTTATCATCCGGGCACGCAAATAAGAATACTGAATCCTGGTTAAACTTACAGTACTTTATTGAACACACTTTATATTGATAATATTAATAAATAATCCTTGCATGAATGTAATTTCATATATATATATCCATAGTACTCCATCATTAATAAAGACACGTCCTCACACTCAACTGTCAACTGTCTAATCACACAGCTCTCACGCTACTGTTCTCTACTGCTCTGCGCTCAGCTCTCTCAGTCAACTCATACTTTATTACCAGCAAAGCGTGGAAAACAACCGATCTGACAAAAACATAATTTTACTCTCCAAAAACGTGGAGTTCACATTGGCATCTCAAAATACAATCCATTGATTGTCTCTCCCCGTGGAAAAAAACATGATCAACACTATTCACTGTTCACTCATGCTACCTCTCTGTTTTCATGTGAAAACATAGTCCGTTACACGAATACTTGATAATTTCGTACGCTTTTTTCTTTAAAAAGGCTCTCCGCTGCGAAGCACGGGTATTTTGCTAGTAACATAATAAAAGGAAGTGACGTAATCCATATTACATTCAGGAAAGACATAGCAGAACAAACGAAGATGACGTAGTCTATAATACATTCAGGAAAGAGATAACAGAAGAAACGAAAGTGATGTAGACCATATTACTTTCAGGAATGAGATAACAGAAGAAACGAAAGTGATGTAGACCATATTACTTTCAGGAATGAGATAACAGAAGAAACGAAAGTGATGTAGACCATATTACTTTCAGGAATGAGATAACAGAAGAAACGAAAGTGATGTAGACCATATTACTTTCAGGAATGAGATAACAGAAGAAACGAAAGTGATGTAGACCATATTACTTTCAGGAATGAGATAACAGAAGAAACGAAAGTGATGTAGACCATATTACTTTCAGGAATGAGATAACAGAAGAAACGAAAGTGATGTAGACCATATTACTTTCAGGAATGAGATAACAGAACAAACGAAACTGACAGCGAATATTTCATTCAGGAAAGCGAAAAAAGAACAAAAGAAATTGACGCAGACCATATTAAATTCTGGAAAGAGATAACACAAACCACACAACTAACATGTGAGCACATGTAAAACAACTAATACATGAGCAGATGTAAACCAACTAACATGTGAGGAGATGTAGAACAACTAACATGTGAACAGATGTAGAACAACTAACATGTGAGGAGATGTAGAACAACTAACATGTGAGGAGATGTAGAACAACTAACATGTGAGGAGATGTAGAATAACTAACATGTGAGGAGATGTAGGCCAACTAACATGTGAGGAGATGTAGAACAACTAAAACGTGAGCAGATGTAGAACAACTAACATGTGAGGAGATATAGAACAACTAACATGTGAGGAGATGTAGAACAACTAATACGAGAGCAGATGTAGAACAACTAACATGTGAGGCGATATAGAACAATTAATACGTGAGCAGATGTAGAACAACTAACATGTGAGGAGATGTAGAACAACTAACATGTGATGAGATATAGAACAATTAATACGTGAGCAGATGTAGAACAACTAACATGTAAGGAGATGTAGAACAACTAACAAGTGAGCAGATGTAGAGCAACTAACAAGTGAGCAGATGTAGAACAACTAACAAGTGAGGAGATGTAGAACAACTAATACAAGAGCAGATGTAGAACAACTAACATGTGAGGAGATATAGAACAATTAATACGTGAGCAGATGTAGAACAACTAATACGTGAGCAGATGTAGAACAACTAATACGTGAGCAGAGGTAGAACAACTAATACGTGAGCAGATGTAGAACAACTAACATGTGAGGAGATGTAGAACAACTAACAAGTGAGGAGATGTAAACAACTAATACGTGAACAGATGTAGACCAACTAACATGTGAACAGATGTAAAACAACTTATAAAATTTGAGAAGATGTAGATTATCTAACACATCAACAGATATAGAAAAACTAACACGTGAACAGATGTAGAACAACCATCACGTGAGCAGGTGCAGAGCAACTAATCAGGGCCTTCTTAAGAACCTAGGGGGTCCTGGGCACAGCAATGCACTGGGGCCCCCAGCAACACAACACAGTTATTGCTCCCAACCCAACTCACCAAGAGGAATAACATTGTAAAATAAGAATAAACATTAAATAAAGTTAAAAATAGGTTAATTCAACTTATTAATACAAGAACAAAATAATTCCACTGAAATAATGGTTTTAAAACATTATCAGAAATACATTGTAATTAATCCCAGATAATGGTAAATTATCAGGTTCTCCATTTTATAACTTAGTCTTTCTGCCTCATGCCTCGTTTTTTTTTTTCTTTTCCCGATCAGTGTCAGCTGATACAGAGTCCAGAGCATCTTGTATTTTTTTCGAAACGTTGACGGCATCAAAATGTGCCGACCATCTTGTGTCAGACAGATGCTGTACGACAACGAGAGATTTAAAGGAAGATACCAGAAGATACCAGAACATTCCATCGATGTGTGGAAGCTAAGAAAAGGGTATATTGGCGCTGAACAAAGTCAAAGAATTGTCCAACTTATAGACAACACTCTGCTGCTCTTAAGCCCACTAAGTTCAGGATGTATCCAGCACAAGGGACATACACGGCAAACTCGTGCTTGCAATCCAGTGTAGTGGCCAGACATATACATTTTAAGCTTTGTCATACGACTGACCACGGCAAATTGAAGACTGAATTTTGTTCTCATTCAGGAAATCCAAAACAGTGTCTGTTAGATCCTTTGATACACAACAGTGTCTGTTAGATCCTTTGATACACAACAGTGTCTGTTAGATCCTTTGATACACAACAGTGTCTGTTAGATCCTTTGATACACAAAAGTGTCTGTTAGATCCTTTGATACACAACAGTGTCTGCTAGATCCTTTGATACACAACAGTGGCTGTTAGATCCTTTGATACACAACAATGTCTGTTAGATCCTTTGATACACAACAGTGTCTGTTAGATCCTTTGATACACAACAGTGTCTGTTAAATCCTTTGATACACAACAATGTCTGTTAGATCCTTTGATACACAACAGTGTCTGTTAGATCCTTTGATACATAACAATGTCTGTTAGATCCTTTGATACACAACAGTGTCTGCTAGATCCTTTGATACACAACAATGTCTGTTAGATCATTTGATACACAACAGTGTCTGCTAGATCCTTTGATACACAACAATGTCTGTTAGATCCTTTGATACACAACAGTGTCTGCTAGATCCTTTGATACACAACAGTGTCTGTTAGATCCTTTGATACACAACAGTGTCTGCTAGATCCTTTGATACACAACAGCTTCTGCTAGATCCTTTGATACACAACAATGTCTGCTAGATCCTTTGATACACAACAATGTCTGTTAGATCCTTTGATACACAACAGTGTCTGCTAGATCCTTTGATACACAACAGTGTCTGTTAGATCCTTTGCTCCATGGGAAAATTAACTGGATAAAACGTTCCACAGACTTACATCCTCGAATGTATCGGACCGTAAATGTCAGTTGATCAATGTGTGAAATGTCTGAAGTGGAACAATAGCTTATTGAAAAATACCTTGACTCTTTAATTTCTTCCCTAATAGCACAAAGGACATAATGCCCCATTAGATCAATAAATTTTTCTCAAATATTTGCTGACAGAATTGATGTGTTAACCTTTCAAGAATTTCCATACAATTTTAGCTACTCTTCCAAAAAAAAAAGGGGGTTAAATACACTCAGCAGCTCTAAAATACAGTGGCGACGCTACACCAGGTCCCGCGGGTCCCAGGACCTGATAAAAAAACTTGGGACCTGGCAAATGACCTGGTCAATTTTTATTAGTTACTAATATTGTATATATGCTCATTTAAGCGTAAACTACATTACATGTAAGTTAAGAGAACTTCCATTTGGGACCCGCCAAATTTTTTTACGACCTACAAGGGACCCGCCGTGTTAAATTTGATGGCATCGCCACTGCTAAAATACCTCAAGAATTTCCATTGTTTACTGACCCACTTGTTTGACCCAATTGTTTGACCCACTTGTTTGACCCAATTGTTTGACCCACTTGTTTGACCCAAAGCTCCGGAGGCAAGAAAGTGAACGCCCTAAGCCCCACGAGTCAGAACATTATGCCAGCACTTCGGTTTTGACCTGTGGTCTTTGATTAATAAAGGACCTAAACACCTAGCTTCTTTCAGTCGAAGAAAATATGCAGTCATGTCCTTGCGATGCGCTATTCCATTTTCATGTTCTACAATTAGATTGTTATGTTTCCAGTACTTAAATCCTGATATAGCAAAGGACAATACTTTTTGGACAATAAGGTGAATAGAGAAGCCATTCAAGTTTGACATACTCGCCATTCCGCAGTTCACGTTTGAACATATTTCTTGATATATACCTTGTCTAAGCTCTTTCTTCTCCAGCTCTGACTGAGTTTAAATGTTGCAGTCATGATTCTGACAAAATGATGGCCCACCGCGAATCCAGTACTCAACTGTACAAGTGTTCTTAATATTCCAAAGTCCGGCATCTGTGTGGTGAATCACAGACTCTCGTTTGCTGACACAGCTTTGTGTGGTGAATCACAGACTCTCGTTTTCTGACACAGCTTTGTGTGGTGAATCACAGACTCTCGTTTTCTGACACAGTTTTGTGTGGTGAATCACAGACTCTCGTTTTCTGACACAGCTTTGTGTGGTGAATCACAGACTCTCGTTTTCTGACACAGCTTTGTGTGTTTCAATGTTTACAATTTCCCCAGCAGAGGAACTAGGTAATGGTATTGTCTGGAACTAGATGGCTGGATCCAATAGAGGATGTAGATGAGGCTTTTTTATTTTGATGAGCAGTATTAGTCACTGATAGGTAGATTGGATTTAATCAAGATGTTAATTTTGCAAGTTTACCCGTTTTCCTTGTCTCCTCAGCTCTTTTTATGTTCTGCTGCTCCAATTATAACACTAATTTGTTATTCCCGGTTAAGGAGTTAAACACGTAAAAATATATTCATTGGTTACAAGTATTTCTATAGTAATAGCAGCAATCCGTTTAAAAGATACAGGTAATTATCTTTAAAAAAAGATTTGTCTGTCCCATCAGACTGACACGTGCCTCGCTAAAAAACGAACATCGGGAAATGATCAATAGAAATGGTGCCATTAATAAAATCGATCTCTTTGTTTGAGCTACCCGGTGTGTAAGTGTTTGATCTACCCGGTGTGTAAGTGTTTGATCTACCCGGTGTGCAAGTGTTTGATCTACCCGGTGTGTAAGTGTTTGATCTATCCGGTGTGTAAGTGTTTGATCTACCCGGTGTGTAAGTGTTTGATCTACCCGGTGTGTAAGTGTTTGATCTACCCGGTGTGTAAGTGTTTGATCTACCCGGTGTGTAAGTGTTTGATCTACCCGGTGTGTAAGTGTTTGATCTACCCGGTGTGTAAGTGTTTGATCTACCCGGTGTGTAAGTGTTTGATCTACCCGGTGTGTAAGTGTTTGATCTACCCGGTGTGTAAGTGTTTGATCTACCCGGTGTGTAAGTGTTTGATCTACCCGGTGTGTAAGTGTTTGATCTACCCGGTGTGTAAGTGTTTGATCTACCCGGTGTGTAAGTGTTTGATCTACCCGGTGTGTAAGTGTTTGATCTACCCGGTGTGTAAGTGTTTGATCTACCCGGTGTGTAAGTGTTTGATCTACCCGGTGTGTAAGTGTTTGATCTACCCGGTGTGTAAGTGTTTGATCTACCCGGTGTGTAAGTGTTTGATCTACCCGGTGTGTAAGTGTTTGATCTACCCGGTGTGTAAGTGTTTGATCTACCCGGTGTGTAAGTGTTTGATCTACCCGGTGTGTAAGTGTTTGATCTACCCGGTGTGTAAGTGTTTGATCTACCCGGTGTGTAAGTGTTTGATCTACCCGGTGTGTAAGTGTTTGATCTACCCGGTGTGTAAGTGTTTGATCTACCCGGTGTGTAAGTGTTTGATCTACCCGGTGTGCAAGTGTTTGATCTACCCGGTGTGTAAGTGTTTGATCTACCCGGTGTGTAAGTGTTTGATCTACACGGTGTGTAAGTGTTTGAGCTACCCGGTGTGCAAGTGTTTGATCTACCCGGTGTGTAAGTGTTTGATCTACCCGGTGTGTAAGTGTTTGAGCTACCCGGTGTGCAAGTGTTTGATCTACCCGGTGTGTAAGTGTTTGATCTACCCGGTGTATAAGTGTTTGATCTACCCGGTGTGTAAGTGTTTGATCTACCCGGTGTGTAAGTGTTTGATCTACCCGATGTGTAAGTGTTTGAGCTACCCGGTGTGCAAGTGTTTGATCTACCCGATGTGTAAGAGTTTGATCTACCTGGTGTGCAAGTGTTTGATCTACCCGGTGTGTAAGTGTTTGATCTACCCGGTGTGTAAGTGTTTGATCTACCCGGTCTGTAAGTGTTTGATCTACCCGGTGTGCAAGTGTTTGATCTACCCGGTGTGCAAGTGTTTGATCTACCCGGTGTGCAAGTGTTTGATCTACCCGGTGTGTAAGTGTTTGATCTACCCGGTGTGTAAGTGTTTGATCTACCCGGTGTGCAAGTGTTTGATCTACCCGGTGTGTAAGTGTTTGATCTACCCGGTGTGTAAGTGTTTGATCTACCCGGTGTGTAAGTGTTTGATCTACCCGGTGTGTAAGTGTTTGATCTACCCGGTGTGTAAGTGTTTGATCTACCCGGTGTGTAAGTGTTTGATCTACCCGGTGTGTAAGTGTTTGATCTACCCGGTGTGTAAGTGTTTGATCTACCCGGTGTGTAAGTGTTTGATCTACCCGGTGTGTAAGTGTTTGATCTACCCGGTGTGTAAGTGTTTGATCTACCCGGTGTGTAAGTGTTTGATCTACCCGGTGTGTAAGTGTTTGATCTACCCGGTGTGTAAGTGTTTGATCTACCCGGTGTGTAAGTGTTTGATCTACCCGGTGTGTAAGTGTTTGATCTACCCGGTGTGTAAGTGTTTGATCTACCCGGTGTGTAAGTGTTTGATCTACCCGGTGTGTAAGTGTTTGATCTACCCGGTGTGTAAGTGTTTGATCTACCCGGTGTGTAAGTGTTTGATCTACCCGGTGTGTAAGTGTTTGATCTACCCGGTGTGTAAGTGTTTGATCTACCCGGTGTGTAAGTGTTTGATCTACCCGGTGTGTAAGTGTTTGATCTACCCGGTGTGTAAGTGTTTGATCTACCCGGTGTGTAAGTGTTTGATCTACCCGGTGTGTAAGTGTTTGATCTACCCGGTGTGTAAGTGTTTGATCTACCCGGTGTGTAAGTGTTTGATCTACCCGGTGTGTAAGTGTTTGATCTACCCGGTGTGTAAGTGTTTGATCTACCCGGTGTGTAAGTGTTTGATCTACCCGGTGTGTAAGTGTTTGATCTACCCGGTGTGTAAGTGTTTGATCTACCCGGTGTGTAAGTGTTTGATCTACCCGGTGTGTAAGTGTTTGATCTACCCGGTGTGTAAGTGTTTGATCTACCCGGTGTGTAAGTGTTTGATCTACCCGGTGTGTAAGTGTTTGATCTACCCGGTGTGTAAGTGTTTGATCTACCCGGTGTGTAAGTGTTTGATCTACCCGGTGTGTAAGTGTTTGATCTACCCGGTGTGTAAGTGTTTGATCTAACCGGTGTGTAAGTGTTTGATCTACCCGGTGTGTAAGTGTTTGATCTACCCGGTGTGTAAGTGTTTGATCTACCCGGTGTGTAATTGTTTGATCTACCCGGTGTGTAAGTGTTTGATCTACCCGGTGTGCAAGTGTTTGAGCTACCCGGTGTGTAAGTGTTTGATCTACCCGGTGTGTAAGTGTTTGATCTACGCGGTGTGCAAGTGTTTGATCTACCTGGTGTGTAAGTGTTTGATCTAGCCGGTGTGTAAGTGTTTGATCTATCCGGTGTGTAAGTGTTTGATCTACCCGGTGTGCAAGTGTTTGATCTACCCGGTGTGCAAGTGTTTGAGCTACCCGGTGTGTAAGTGTTTGATCTACCCGGTGTGTAAGTGTTTGATCTACCCGGTGTGCAAGTGTTTGAGCTACCCGGTGTGTAAGTGTTTGATCTACCCGGTGTGTAAGTGTTTGATCTACCCGGTGTGTAAGTGTTTGATCTACCCGGTGTGTAAGTGTTTGATCTACCCGGTGTGTAAGTGTTTGATCTACCCGGTGTGTAAGTGTTTGATCTACCCGGTGTGTAAGTGTTTGATCTACCCGGTGTGTAAGTGTTTGATCTACCCGGTGTGTAAGTGTTTGATCTACCCGGTGTGTAAGTGTTTGATCTACCCGGTGTGTAAGTGTTTGATCTACCCGGTGTGTAAGTGTTTGATCTACCCGGTGTGTAAGTGTTTGATCTACCCGGTGTGTAAGTGTTTGATCTACCCGGTGTGTAAGTGTTTGATCTACCCGGTGTGTAAGTGTTTGATCTACCCGGTGTGTAAGTGTTTGATCTACCCGGTGTGTAAGTGTTTGATCTACCCGGTGTGTAAGTGTTTGATCTACCCGGTGTGTAAGTGTTTGATCTACCCGGTGTGTAAGTGTTTGATCTACCCGGTGTGTAAGTGTTTGATCTACCCGGTGTGTAAGTGTTTGATCTACCCGGTGTGTAAGTGTTTGATCTACCCGGTGTGTAAGTGTTTGATCTACCCGGTGTGTAAGTGTTTGATCTACCCGGTGTGTAAGTGTTTGATCTACCCGGTGTGTAAGTGTTTGATCTACCCGGTGTGTAAGTGTTTGATCTACCCGGTGTGTAAGTGTTTGATCTACCCGGTGTGTAAGTGTTTGATCTACCCGGTGTGTAAGTGTTTGATCTACCCGGTGTGTAAGTGTTTGATCTACCCGGTGTGTAAGTGTTTGATCTACCCGGTGTGTAAGTGTTTGATCTACCCGGTGTGTAAGTGTTTGATCTACCCGGTGTGTAAGTGTTTGATCTACCCGGTGTGTAAGTGTTTGATCTACCCGGTGTGTAAGTGTTTGATCTACCCGGTGTGTAAGTGTTTGATCTACCCGGTGTGTAAGTGTTTGATCTACCCGGTGTGTAAGTGTTTGATCTACCCGGTGTGTAAGTGTTTGATCTACCCGGTGTGTAAGTGTTTGATCTACCCGGTGTGTAAGTGTTTGATCTACCCGGTGTGTAAGTGTTTGATCTACCCGGTGTGTAAGTGTTTGATCTACCCGGTGTGCAAGTGTTTGATCTACCCGGTGTGTAAGTGTTTGATCTACCCGGTGTGTAAGTGTTTGATCTACCCGGTGTGTAAGTGTTTGATCTACCCGTGTGTAAGTGTTTGATCTACCCGGTGTACAAGTGTTTGATCTACCCGGTGTTTAAGTGTTTGATCTACCCGGTGTGTAAGTGTTTGATCTACCCGGTGTGTAAGTGTTTGATCTACCCGGTGTGCAAGTGTTTCAGCTACCCTGTATGTAAGAGGAAAATGACTTTGAGCTTGAAACAGTGAGCTTAAATTATATCTAAATGCCTATATATTTGTGCCTACAGATCAGACATACGGTGACTGTTGGGTTCTATTTATCATCTAGATCTAAATATGTTTTTCCAGACACAGAATGGTTGAAAAAATAAAGTTATTTGGGTTTTGTTTTGTTTTTTTTTAAAGAAAGTTAATTTTAAAAAAAAAATTCATTGGTGACCTACAAATTCCTGATATAATGCCAATTAAATTCAGTAGTACTTTAACTAGTGCTAGGATAGATTTTTCTCCACTTATTTCACTACAGAGCAGAGGCGTATCTAGGATTATTACCGCCCGGGGCCAACATCTTTGTCTAACCTAATTGTAAACAAATACTCTAACTTTATTATTTTTTGATTCATATCTGGGAGAAGTAAAACTTGTTGACTAGAGTTATTCGCTTTTAAAGGTTTAAAAATTATCCAACTTGTGATTCGCATTTATAATATTCATTTTGGAACGTGCCGATAAAATCGGGGGTTAAAATTGGGAAACGTGCTGCCCACTGATTTTTAAATCAAATTTAATTGCCAAAACTTTTCACTATTCATTAACAATATTTGCCAAAACGTTTCACTATTCATTAACAATATTTGCCAAAACGTTTCACTATTCATTAACAATATTGCCCAAAACGTTTCACTATTCATTATAACAATATTTGCCAAAACTTTTCACTATTCATGAACACAATATTTGCCAAAACTTTTCACTATTCATGAACACAATATTTGCCAAAACTTTTCACTATTCATGAACACAATATTTGCCAAAACTTTTCACTATTCATGAACACAATATTTGCCAAAACTTTTCACTATTCATGAACACAATATTTGCCAAAACTTTTCACTATTCATGAACACAATATTTGCCAAAACTTTTCACTATTCATGAACACAATATTTGC